>OY987222.1:9341160-9789285 GCA_963920805.1 Primula vulgaris | reverse complement strand
GACCGACGGCAGCGTCCTTTGCTTGGCGGGTTCGGCCAAAGCAACGTGTTACGACTGGAACACGGCGTCCGACAGTAACGTCTATCCTTGCAAGCATTTTGCAGCAGGTATAAATGATCTCGTGACATCTCATAAATTCATTAAATGCGTTTGGCATTTAGTTAGACTTGAGGGAGTCTATGCACTTACTTATCACTAAGTGCAGTTTTGGGGATCAAG
Source organism: Primula vulgaris (assembly GCA_963920805.1). Lineage (NCBI taxonomy): Eukaryota > Viridiplantae > Streptophyta > Magnoliopsida > Ericales > Primulaceae > Primula > Primula vulgaris. The sequence goes on along the minus strand of OY987222.1, from coordinate 9,789,066 downwards.
CTAAGACTAAGTGGGTTATGCCACGTTATTTCACGTCGTTCCTTATCAACGGTAACGTACAAATCTTTCCATAATGACGGGGAGAACAGTCTTAGCGACGTCACTTTCGCTATCATGCGGTAAAGAGATCGCTTGTCAAGATTACTCTATCAAATGATAGGCAGAAGATTCATAATCGACTTATGTCCCCGATTTTCAGAGGTCCATATTTTGAACGCTTTTGCGGTTCAATCAAAATATTAAAATAAATCTTACACAAATATAAAATCTATTTAAATAGAGTTCATTGTCCGTAAAAAAAAGAGTTATCTAATAAACTAGTAAAAAAGCGGGCAAGGCAGGGGTTGCTATAAATTATGATAACAAACATTTCCCCTTTTCTTATAGTTTATATTAACTTGAAATACAAAATTGTACAAATTGATTTAATTTGACTTTTGCTTATTTACCATGGAAATATTGTGACTTTGGCTAATTTGACCGTTGGTGTGACTTTGGCTTCTTTACAATGGAAATATTGTTGCACTATATAGTAAGAGCATGGCATATTTTCTTGAGCGTAGCGTGACTGTGCAGGCTATTCATATTGATTATAATTATTACTACTTAAAATCATATTTGGGTTATCATTAGAAAATAAACGATTGTTGTTAGTCAATAAACAACTTGTTCAGTTAAACATTGACCGATAGTTGTGAAATATTACATTATTGGACTTGAATAGTTTAGAACTAAATATTTATTTGTATCCATATTTTTGCTACGATTGTGGATATGATGAATACAATTAATGGGAGCTGCAAGCACACATGTGAATCATGAGTCGTTTTTAGAATCAGACATGTCATGGTTTACCACACTCTTTTTTTTATATGTAGTAGAGATGTAACACGGTGTTAGAACATCTATATTGGATGTCTTAGATTTTACCAGGTAAACATTGCCAAATAAGCAAAAATACAACAAAGAACTTGTACTCAATGACTCATACAAGTTAATTTTAGTTTGTATCTTTTGTATATACCGGAACAAACTAGTTTTGACTAGTAATAATATATTTTATTTGTTGTGGAAGATTATAGGCGGAGTCTTTCTCCTTTCTCCTTACTCCTAGTGATTTACCTTGGTCCATAATTAGTTGTGGTCATTTCTTGTATAGCCCTACCCCTCTACTATATAAGAAGAAGTTAGGGTGTCTCGTATATGTATATCTCATTCATTCACCGATTAATAAGACTTACTGTTAAATCCCCCTATCTACTATATCTATGACTAATAAGTATTGCAAAATGTTATCAGCATTGCTCCCGTAGATTGTACTATAGCTAGAATTCTGAATATACAATATAAGAATTTATTGGATTATTCCTATATCGACATTTATCAACATAACAGAGGTACAGTTACAATTTTTTTTTATAGTGCATGCTCATATTGATAAACGTAATATAATTAAACTGTAACCGTGCTTGTCCGAGCTTGTTACTACTGCTTATGAAATAAATTTTATGCATGTGTGGACCATTGTTTAACTGGCATGACATGTGTAATATGAAAAAAAACCATAGGTGCTTGCATGTGTGACAAATCTGTGTAATGGAAATCAGACAATGGGCTTGTTTGGTTGATACTACTTTTTACTTAATTTTACTTTTACTTATAAAAAGTAAAAAGTTTGTTTGGTTGATATGAAAAAGTTTACTTTTATAAAAGTAAACCATTAAGTATACTTTTGACTTTACTTTTACTTTTACTTATATTTAGTTTGTTTGGCCGTCATCTCATAAGTATACTTTCGGTGAAAAGTAAATGTCTATAAGTAGAATTTTTAAAAGTAAGTTTGATGATACTTTTTAAAAGTAAGTTTGATGATACTTTTACTTTTGATGATACTTTTAAGTAGGTTTTAATCTGAATGTGCTTTTAAAGTACAGTTCCAAAACTAGTTCCTATCATCATTATATTTTCCTAATTTTGTATTTTTTAATCTTTAAATAATAAAATCTTTAATCACAAAAAATATAAAAAAAAAATATAAAAAAATATAAAAAAATTATAAAAAATTATAAAAAATCACCAAAAATTAATAAAAAATACAAAAATCACAAAAAAAATTATAAAAATTATAAAAATTATAAAAAATTTAAAAAATTACAAAAAATCACAAAAAATGAAAAAAATCACAAACTTTTAAAAAAAAAATAAAAAAATATATATAATTTTTTTGTCAATATAACACTTTTTATACCGAAAAATCAAAAAAAATATATAAAATGACAAACTTATAAAAAATCATAAAAAATTAATTTTTTTTTGTAATTTTGTAATTTTTTTGTAATTTTTTTAAAATTTTGTGATTTTTTGTGATTTTTTCTTTTTTTATAATTTTTTTGTGATTTTTTTTTCATTTTTGTGATTTTTGTGATTTTTTTTATTTTATATAATTTTATGTGTTTTTTTTCCATTTTTTATGAAATATGTATATGGCGTTTTGGTAAATAAAGTAAATAATTAAAAAGTAGTACCTATAGGGAATATGAACTTATGGATGTACATATAAGTTCAAAAGTGGTACCTATTGTGCATTATTTGAATAAACAATTCATTTTCACTCAAAAAGTAAAAGTAAACATATTTTACCAAACAACATTTTTAATGAAAAGTATAGTTTTACGGTGTTCACCAAACAGCATTTACTTACTAAAAAGTAAACAGAAAAGTATACTTTTCAACCCACTTACAAAAAGTATACTTTTGAACATAAAAGACGCGACCAAACGAGGCCAATATAAATATATATGTTATGGTTTATGATGGTTGTTTGTGTATGAGAACAATATATAAATAAAAGACAATATGCAGATTCCATACAAGATATCTAATACGATTCCCATCTGATCATTGACGTTAACAACATATTAATTAATAACACTGTGAACAAGAAAGATTAATTTGTTGTTGGTTTTGTTACTCAGGATATATTTGAAAAGCGAATAGAACCATATGTAGACAACTGAATAAATCTATTGAGTGATTACCAGAATGATAAACCATGCTTGTAAATTGAAAAACAACCCATGTATTAATCGATGGACTGAACATATAACAAACTTTAACTCGTATACTAGTTTGTAATTTCCTGTAAATTACTGACTGTGGTGTTAATTTATAAATAACCAAACTGCAACTTATCTGAAATCCTGAACTAAACATGTAATAACTCTGTAAATAGAAATAAGTTTATTTAAAGTATATGGATGACTCTTTAGTATATTTTTTTTGTTTTTTGAAAATTAAACGGACCAACTATATTAATAATAAAAAGGAGTGCCTTGCCCGGAGGCGAAGCGATTACACGACCATGAGAAAAATCGGAGCTAGCTTACAACAAGTTTGGGGCTTAGTCTCCACACTCTAATCAAAAACCTATCTCGACAAGAATTACTAAATTTTCCATATCTATTCATACAATTCACTACAAAAAATTCAATCAAACGAAAAGTATTGCCGGGACTCGACTTTGCATTCCCAAACATTATATTATTTCTTTCTCTCCAAATCCAATAAACCGTTGAAGCAAATAAAATCTTTCCGAGCCTAGCCGAAGCCGACTCTCCTTTGAACATGTCGGTAGCCCATTCTAACCATTGTGACCACAAATTCCTCGATCCAATAAACCCGGATTTGGCTCTTCCTAATGCCCACACCCTTTTCGAAAATTCGCATTCGAAGAATAAGTGATCGATACTTTCTGCTTGCTTGAGACAAAGAGGACAACCGTTAACGCCTATGATATTCATCTTTTGAAGTCTATCCGACGTTGCTAGACGATTCAAAATAACAAGCCATAAAATAAAACTACACTTCGGAGGAATGTAACTAGACCAAACAATACAATACCAATCCACATTTGGACTTGTCAAACGAATCAAGTCCCAAGCGGATTTAACGGTGAAACCATGAACCGGGTCTGGAGACCACACAATGGACGGTTTTAGGTTCGGCCCGGAGAAAGGGACAAGAGGGGTTGGAGTATTAGAACGATTAGTATTATTATTTGGAGGTGGGGAATGGGCTGACAAGTAGGGTATTGGGTTTGATAGTGGTAACGGAGATGGGTTTTCCGGCGATGATGGACGGTGTTGTTCCGGCATTTGGCGGTGGCTTTGGAGATGGCTAAGGATAGGAGGTATGAGAGCTCGTCGATTGGAGGTGGTTGTGGGTGGTAGGTAGGACATTGGCTCTGGCGAAGGGGGTGGACGGAGTTCCGACGAGATGGTCGTGCTCTGATGGAGGTGTAGATGGGTTCGGGGGAACCGGGTCGACGAAATGGGTCCATTGATGGTGGTGCTGAGATGAAAGGGAGGTTGTAGTGTTGTGAAATTAGAAGGTGTGTTTTTGTTAGTCAGTGAGTCACTATTTGCTATAGGTGAAAATTTTTGGCTAAGACATGGGGAAAAAGAAGAGAGGTTACTGGGCAAAAATTGGCTAAGGCATTGGGTATGGGAATTAACACTATAAGAAGAGTCCATTAGTGGTGGGTCATTTCGGTGGATAATGAGAGTTCGGGGTATGTCGGAATGATGTCTCTGGGACGGAGACGGGACCAATGGAGACCCGGGAATAGGGTTCAACACACACGCACACAAAAATAGTTCACACTCAACACACACACATTTTTTAAAAACACACACAAAATAATTTTCAAACACCGGTCTTATGAGTAAAATGTTGCGCCAAGACCACCCACACTTAGAGGGAGCTCTAAGAGACCAAAAATCTCGACCCTTCAATCTATAGATTACCACCCAAGTTTTCCAAATGGAAGAGTATATTGGGTTCAAAAGGAACCAAATGTGTTTGCAAACCAACGCTTTGTTCCACTCCTTGATTTTTTTAATGCCCAAGCCCCCTTCACAAAATGGTTTCGTAACCTTATCCCAAGAAACCTTCGCTCCTTTACTAGAAAGCTCCATCCCCGACCAAAGGACCCTCCGTAAGACTCTCTCTATGGAATTAACGACTAATGTGGGGAGAATAAAGTGGGTACTCCAATAGACTTGGATACTAAGCAATACCGATTTGATAAGTTGGAGCCTACCCGCAAAGGAAAGGAACCGAACGGTCCAAGAAGTCACTCTCCTAGTGATTCTATCCACTAAATTCGCACAATCACCGGATTTAAGTCTCGTCGACACAAGAGGGACCCCAAGATACTTTATAGGAAGGATTCCCGCTTTGAATCCTAACCTAGCCGAAATATAGTAAGCTAGCTCGTCGTATATTACTTGTATAAAAAACAGTATACATTTACATAAAAACTGATATATTTACATATAAACTTAATCACTTTGCATGTTAAAATTACCATATATAGAATTAATTGGTAATCAAAAATATATTGATTGCTTGCATGTTGAAACTACCATGTATAGAATTACTCGTATGACAATGAATTGCATATAATTGATTGATATTAGTATAATTAGTTAGCATATCTAATTTGATATTATCATAGATATAACAGTCCTATATATTACCATACACAGATTTGCCACACATTAGGTCGGTAAAATTGTCACCCTTTCCAGCTTTATGATATCGATAAGTAAGGTAAACAATTTAAAACAATAAAAAATGTTTCTAGGCCGGTTGTAGTTATTTCTCCTGTGTAATTTCGTTTTTTATACAGTGAATTTTTTATTATGGTGATTCTGTCAATCTTACGGTGATGGTTAGTCATGCTCTTGTGTGATTCTGGAAATTTATAGTGATTTTGTCAATGTTACAATGAATATTCGGTCTTTTTATAACAAAACTAAAACATAAAAAGAGTGGAAAGTGAGTATCTTGAAATACAAATCGTGTGTATATATATTACGGGTTGAGATAGGTTAAACCACCATTTTGGAATCCCCTAACCCAACTCTGCACAGAATTAATTGTATTCTGCACATGGTTCATTTTAATCTGCGTAGAATTAGTCTTCGAAAGACCACAACCGTTCTTGATTTACGAGATTTTATTATTATCGGTGATGGCATAATTTTGACTATTCTTGATGCAAGCAAATATGTTTTTTTTAATCATATTACACATGCCATGTTAGTTAAACAATGATCCACACATGCAGACAATTTATTTCATAAGCAGTAGTAACAAGCTCGAACAAGTACGGTTACAATTTAACTATATTAAGTTTAACAGAGCATACGGTGTAAAAAAAAATTATAACCAAGTATCTTACTCCCGATATGTTGATAAAAGTCGATATAACAATAATTCAATACACCCGGATAAACCTAAAGGTTTATACCGCATACCCAGAATCCTAGTTGTACTCCAATCTCCGAACGCATGGCTGATAACGCGTTGTAATACTTATTGGCTATAAGTATATAAAGACAGAAGTAGACAGATAGAGGAAACAATAACTGTTATTAATAGGTGAATGAATGAATAAGAGATACATATATGAGACCTCCGAACTCTCTTTATACAGTAGAGGAGAGTGTTATACAAGGAACCGCAACTTAGCAAACAAGGTAAATCACTTTGAGTAAGGAGCAAGACTCCACCTGGAATCTTATACAACATAAACTAGTTAATGATATTAGTGAACCAATGATTATTAAACAAGTTAAAAAAAGCAAATGAAAAAGTGACTGTCACCTCACTCGTTAGTGTACTTGCTAACTTTAACACATAACTTAAAAGTGACTGTCACCTCAATCGTTAGTTGCTCTTAATTGTTAAATGTGGACTTGTGTGGTAATTGAATAAGTTAGATAAAATAGGAGAGTTAATTGTATATTTATACTATTATTTATGTGAAGACATGTTACAAAGCATGTCAAACATTTTTTTTCAAAAAACCCCTCCAAACAAATGATATATTTATTATTGCGTTACACCACGCATCGTATATGCCCCCCTTGCTGGTATTTAAATGATATAGGAGTTAATTGCAAATAATCCATAGTTCATGTTCTTGCAAAGCTTTTCGTATAAAACTTCTATTTTTAATTTTCAATTTAGTATCAAATTTATTAGCTCAAATTCTCTCTCCCTCTCTAGAGAACGTAACTGACAAAGGGTAAAATACACTCTTTCTTTATTCATATTCATATTCTCATTTTTATTTATTTATTATTTTTATTAATCGTCCATGTAATTATGTGAAATCATTTACTTCATTTGTTTGGCTTAGACTTTTTCTGTTAGCTTTTTCCCTTTTAAAAAAAAAAGCTAGGTTTGTTTGGATTGTTAGTTTTCTTAGTTTTAGGGGGAAAAAAAGCTCAAAAGTGGGAATGAAATGCTAAAATCTGTAAAATCATGTTAAAGGTAAAAAAAAGCGGTTATTATTATGGGTGATACATCTATAGGACTTGTTTGGTAGCAGATTTTAAGCTTTTCAAATGATTTAACTCTGTTAAGAGTGAGAATCTAAGTTAGCAAAACTACCTCCTTAAAGTTTAAAGATTAAATCTTTATTGGAGTGGGAGTTTATAAGCTTAAAGCTCATCATGTAAAGGTGATTGAACTTAAAAACCACAAAACCTAAAAAAACTCAGTGGCTTCACCTTCACGATGGATATTGCTTGAGCCCCTGTTAAGTTCTCTAATTAATCAAATTTTTTGTTCTTAAATTAGTCAATTTGGCTAATGTGGTACCAAACACTATATAGAAGCTTTTCTGTAGCAAACTTTTTCGTCACTACTATTTTTATGGGTGGGGATGAAATACTGAAAGCTGTAAATGATAGAAAATCAGTTTGCACAGCGGAATTTTTTCCGTGCCCAGATTCTTAGCTTTACTATGTATGTATATTTATTAAAATAAATTCTGTTTTACCGTATAGGTTTAGATCATACCGAATAATAGAAGGGAACAGATGGTGGCTGTGAGATGGAACAGATCGCCTCAACTCTTCTACCTTATTCCTGACGTAGCACCTTGCTCTTTTAAGGAGGGTGGGCTCTTTCTCTCTCTAGGAAATCTCGAAAATATATAGTTATATAAACTTACAGCATCCGCAATAGTGCTATTAAGTCAATTGTTAGGTAAAGTTGTTAGCTAATAAACATGTTTTTCTTTCACAATAGTGTTGTTAACTAACTCATTAAAGTTAATGTTGTTATATTTAACAACAAAGTTAACATTGTTAAGTGATGACATATCAATTCTGGTGACTAAGAGCATCTACAATAGTTGTGTTAAATTTTTATTGTTAAATATTGACACATGTGCATGTTAAATACCACATATATATGTTAATCTTAACAACCATACAAGTCACATTAGTGCATTTTTTTAACAGCATTATCTATTGATTTATAATAAATAATTGATTTCGGATATAAAAAAAAATTATAGTAAATAAATAAGAAAGTGAGAATGTGTTATTTTTGCTTTATTGTAGGATTTAATATAGGAGTTAGTCAACCAAATTAACATGTCATCACTTAACAATGTTAACTTCGTTGTTAAATATCACAACAATGTTAACAACATTAACTTTAATGAGTTAGTTAACAACACTATTGTGAAAGAAAAACATGTATATTAGCTAACAAGTTTATCTAACAATGGACTTAATAGCACTATTGCGGATTGACATGTTATCACTTAACAATGTTAACTTTGTTGTTAAATATAACAACAATGTTAACAACAATGTTAACAACAACTTTAATGAGTTAGTTAACAACACTATTGTGAAAGAAAAACATGTATATTAGCTAACAACTTTATCTAACAATGGACTTAATAACACTATTGCAGATGTTCTAACTCCTATATTAAATACTACAATAAAGCAAAAATAACACATTCTGCTTTTCTTATTTATTACTATAATATTTTTCTTTATCCAAAATCAATTATTTATTATAAATCAATAGATAATGTTGTTAAAAAAAATACACTAATGTGACACTTTTATGGTTGTTAAGATTAACATATACATGTGGCATTTAACATGCACATGTGTCAATATTTAACAATAAAATTTTAACACAACTATTCTAGATGCTCTTATCTTTTGCCAAGAAAAGGGCGTGCTATATTTAGGCTAAGGTAGGGACTTGTAGCTTGTAGGCTGATTAGGATAGAGCTTCTTAAAAATATTTCGTGCTATCATATCTCCTTAAAACCCGAGATATACACAATCAATTTAAATCGTGATTTATTCCACTAAAGATCATGACCGATCTCTCTACCATAATCCGAATATTTAATTCGTTCCAATTGTCAAACATGTTTATTATCTCCCCACGTAAAGATTAATCATATACTCATTTATTAAATTAAATCACTGACTGATTTCTTATTTAATAAATGTATTATCCCTAAGCCTGTCCGCTTAACTTATTTGTCGTGTCGGGTTATAAATCCACCTGCAGGGTTTACATGCACAAAACTTATAAGCTTTCTCAAGCGAGTATCATCAATTACGGGACGTTAATTTATTTTATTACTAATAAACACTGATACAGATAATGCTGCCATCCAACTCATTAAGTTTATTGACTCGTGACGAATCTCACCATGTATGAATCAAAATGACAAACACATCCATACATGTCTAAATAGCAATATAGGAATTAAGAGCATAAACAATAACCATGACCACGAGTTATAAATCATTTTGTCTAGTCAGTCATCAAATGATTATTTCGTAACAGTCCTGTTTAATACGTGTAAAGTGCACTAGTAAGTGAAGTTGGAATTTATCCGTTCCCTGTAGTCAAGACAGACCTACTAAAACCATGTACTACAACTTTACTGATAGTGTCTCCATTTCCATCTAAAGTTGTAAACATATAACTTATATTCCATTAGAACCGACAGTCTAATCTTCCGTGTGTAAGCTATACTCTACACACTAGACCATCTACTAAGTAAAATAATAGACACTTATTTAGTCATTCAAACGATAATGATAAATAACAATTGCTCATATTTTTCTCATTAAATAGATCAATTCAAAATATTGTCAAATATAAATCCAAAAATAAGTATGTCTTTTAGTATATTTCTAACAGTAAAACTGTGTCAAATGTAAAAAATCTGTTTTCCTATTAACATGGGGTGATGCTAGCTCCTTCATTGGTTGCGGTATATATATTGTTTAATATTTTAAGGTTTTGAAATCATTTAATTCTGTTAGAGTGAGAATCTATGCTAGAAAAGCTACCTCCTTAAAGCTTAAAGATATTGTATTGAATGGTATAGCATTTCAAAAGAAGACATTACTTGAACCAGAAATGAAAAAAGAGATTATCCATATTAATCGTTGATCCACCTATACTGAGCCCAAACTTGGACTTGGTATCAGCCTACCATTACAAAATGTGAGCAAATGTTTTTTTTTCTTTCTGTAATGCTCATCAAAGGTATCGACACAGTTTTAGCTGCATAAAAGTAAAAAAAAAAGATAGAACTAAGGTATGCACAATTCACCATAGCCTCTTTCCCAGATATCAGCATTTACCCCAAACAATCAGGACTTTTTATATATAGACCCAAGTCAGTACTTCTGACCAAGTTTATTAATCTTTCATCTCGGCCCTGCACCATCATCGGGTTTTCCAGAACCACTATCCTTCTCTTTATTCTCTGGCTCCTTCCTCTTCCTCTTTTTGACAAATTCTATAACAAATTGCATATCATGATCATCACCATTAAATGACTCGTAAAACTTCATCAAATCCCCAGCTTTCAAATTATGCTCCCTTACAATATCCTCCCATCCATCCAAAATCAGATAGTTCCTTGAGGACGCCTTCTGGTAAACCATTATCACGTACCAGTCTTTTTTCCACAAATCGGTCAATTTCACCATCTCCTTGTTACGCCATTGAGCCGATGGCATTAAACCATTCATCACCAATCTCCCATGACCTACATCAGCCTCCGTTAAACTCAGATCCCAGCAAAACTCCCCCTTCCGAATAGGACCCACGTTAAGAGATCTTTCTCTTCGTCTCAATTCGTGATGGACAATAAAACTATTTTTACCTTCAGTAGGGTAAAAATTCTTGAAGAACCGAATCTTATCGTTATGAATCAAACGGTGATGAGCTGCATACTTGTCCCAGCCTCGAATGATAATATAGGCTTCTTCATCTTCAAAAACTACGTATTTCCACTCCCATTTTTTATCACGGTAGTCCGTGATGCGGAGAATGAACTCCTTCAGATGGTGAGGTGGTTTAGGGGCATCCCTGGGCCTGAAGTGATTCTCCGCCAGCTTGCATGGGATGCACAGCCTGTTGCTACGAGAGACCCGCACCTCGAACAAGGATTGCTCACAATTCTTCTGATGGTATATATAAAAGTCTTTTCTGTCTGCTTGAGGTATGGGCATATAGATTTGAATCAAATCACGCGGGACTAAGCAGTTGTGTTCAGTATAGGCGTTCAGCCCGTTGGTGATTATATAAGTCTTGGCATTGCTGTCGTAAATGAGCATCATTTGCCACCTTTCCCCACGAGGATCGATAAGGTATAGGGTCTCTTCGGCATTGGGAGATATCATCAAAGGAGGGAAGTATTCTGACGCCATCACGTAAGGGATGACAAGGCAGGGTCCTTCTGAGATTTGGCGTTCGACGATGAGCTTTTCACCTGGTTTGATATCTTCTTTGTCGGCGTCCGAATCTGTAGAATCAGTATCGTCATCTTCAATTTGTGCGTCCCCTTCAGAATCCTCTTTGGATGAATCACTGCAATATCATCTTCCCGATAAGCATTTAATTTGTTGAGTAATATAAACAATGCTATTTTACGATAAAAACTGATGTACATATACACGAGAATGGTCAATTGTTTTCCCCTTAAACTGCATCTACACCATTACTTTTCAGGGATTCAATTTTTGAACTGAATGTTAACATACATTCTGTAAAATTGTTCAGCAGGTATCATCATCTGATAACAGAAACTGTCAGAGACTCAGGTCAGAGCAATGATTTAAGGCCTGCTTCTAAAATGGTGAGTATGCTTCTTTGCAACTTAGACTTGATTATTATTTTTTTAAATAGTTTCCTTTTTATTCCTCCAGAAATCTGTATAATTTTTTTATAAATAGTTACCTTCTTGTGCAGTCATTGAGTTAGACTGTACAATGTCCAGTCACCTTTACAACCATTAGATTAAAAATAGAGGGTTAGATGATACATTTTTAATAACTATTTTAATTTTTTATCATATATTAGACATTATGATTTAATAAATTAAAAACAAATTTTACAACACAATAAAAACCCAAATACAAATATAGAACCCCAGTGGATACTACCTTAAATTTAATAATTAATCAAAATTTTAAAAAAATAACAATTAAATATTTAATTTTGAAAACGGGACTTTACGTCATTCAATTGATTGACTGCAAAAAAGAAAATTCCTATTTTTACCATCAATCTCCTCTCTCTCACGTCAATTTCTCTCCCCTACCATCAGGTATTTCATAAATAAATTCTTTTGCAAACAATAATTTTAAGATTTTATTTGATGTTAAGAAATATTAATCGCACACACATCGTGTTACACCACGCATCACGTGGGTACGTTCGCTAGTCTTACTATTATTTAAGTGAAGACCCCCTTGTGAGGCCTTGAAATATTGCTTTTCAAAACTACTCTTCGCAACTTTAACTAATTACAAAAAAAAAGCGGATGTTTAATTCAAAAATAAAAATAATTGTTCCCATTCCCAATAACCGTCCCCCCTGTGTATTACTATTTCTTCCCCTCTCCCTCTCCCTCTCTCCGACTTTTTTCCCCACTGTAAATGGCGAAATTAACATCTGAATATTCTTATGACTTTTGGATCTCTTTTCGCTCTCCCTCAGGTACAAAATTCTCAATTTCTTTAGTATAATACAAAGCCACGCGTTACACCACGCATCGCGTGGGCATGCCCCCTAGTAATGGTTTAATCCTACAAAAGTTTTTCCCATTTTCTACGCATAGTTTATTCATTATTCAGAAATAATCTTAAACCATTATCCTAAATAATTTATATTTCCAAAATCACCATATTCTAGCGGACCCTGTAAAGTACTATTTACTTTAAATTAAAAAAACTGTGCAAAGAATTTGTATATATGATGACAGTTCCCCATCTGCTATGTTATCAGATAATACAACTTAATTAATTTGGGTGTATGCATGATGATTTAATTAGGTGCAATTAAACGTGTTCATGTCATACCAGTGAAGAAGAACCTCAAGAAATGGTTTCTTGGTAAAGATAATCGAAGAAAGAAACGGTTCAAGTTTCCCCTTTTTGTGATTTCTGAACCAGAATATAGGGCTGTTAACCAAACATTAAATCCTCTACAAAATTTCTGTAAACTTATCCTGCAGGTTTTAAATGGCAAAATTCTGAGATCGAAACGATGATATAAGACCTGCTATTGAAACGGTAAGTTTGCTCGATTCTGTAACTTATAGTTCAAAAGGGTTCTAAAAACATTAATTTTCCATTTGTTCCAAACAACGCCAAGTAACATGAGATTCTCCTATTTGCAAAGCACTGTTTATTCATTATTGGGAACGGTTAATAACACATCTTTTTTAAACCTTATTCATCCCAGAAAACACCATGTAATGGGTGAACTTATAAAACATAATTTAGAACTTAAGAAAATCTGTAAAACTAGTTAGGGACGTCTAATTTATACCTTTCCCCAGAAAACGGAAAAAATTATTTCACATGTGCAATATTACCTGATATACAGAATATAGGGTTGCTTAAGGATCTAATTTTCGAATCAAACGTTATGTCGTCAATAAAATTTCTGTAAACTCATTCTGCAGGTTTTAAAAGGCAAAATTCTCAGATCGAAACAATGATTTAAGACCTGCTTCTGAAACAGTAAGTTTGCTCGATTCTGTAACTTATTATTGAAAACGGTTCTAAAAACAATTGTTTTCCATTTGAGCCAAAAACCACCAAGTAACATGAGATTCTCCCATTTTCAAAGCACAGTTTATTCATTATTGGAAACGATTCATAACACGCCTTTTAACGCCTTATTTTTCCTAGGAAACACCATGTAATAGGTGAAATTATAAAACATAATTTAGAACTTCAGAAAATCTGTACGTACAACTAGTTAGCGACATCTAACTTCTATATTGGCCCCAAAAAACGGAAAATTTTATTTCACATGGAATATACGAGGGTGTATACATTAACGATCTGATCGTGGAATTAATCGTGTTTCATGGCATATCAGTGAAGAAGAATCTCAAGAATCGGTTTCGTGGTGAAGAAAGTCATAGAAAGCAATAAAAAGCAACGGAAACTTACGCTATTTGGAGATTCTGAGCCGTATTCTTGGCGTGTGCGATGTTATCCAGAATCTGTTGCTGCCCCTTTAAGAATTCGTCAAAATCCACTGCTTCGCCATCTCCTTGCTCATCCAACGTTGTATAGTACATGGATATAATCTCATCGCTAACCTTCGGTGTTTTCTCCTCTTCTTTTTGTTCATCATCTGGGTGCATTGTCCCTTTCCCTTTTCTCGCTCTTTCAGCAGCTGCACTGTTGCTGGCACCCTCGTTTTCGGACATTTTTATTAGTTGTTTGATTCTTTGCAATGTGCGGTTTTCTGGGTAGAAAGGCGGGTTTTTAGAGAGAGGTGAGAAGAGAAGAGAGGGAGGGTTTGGATTGTTTTCACGGCTAGTAAAAAGGGTATTATGAATAGTACTTGGCGGTTTAGTTGGACGTTCAAAACCTTATATATTACTATGAGAATATTGTATATACAGTTGTGTACTTTATATACCAGAATGAGTTGCAGTGATAAGAATAAAAGTTAATGCCTAATTATTAATGCATTACTATTTTCTTCCTTTTCTTCTTGTTTCCCTCGTTACTATTTTTTTAAAAGTCAAGTAGCCAAGATGAAATACATTGATTATTAACCGGTAAACGCGTTTAATGATTAATGCGTTTCCCCGAATCACGTTTTGCAAACGGAGACCATTAATGATTAATATGTATAATTACTCAAAATTAAACAATTTATGTCTCATTAAAATATATTCATGGAATTTATATAAAAGTTTCATAATCTAAATTCTTTAACTATAAGGGAGTTTTCCGTTTTACATAAAAATTTTGGTTGCATTTCATGTGGTGTGAAGCAATGGAATTTCTCCCGCATGCTTTCAATATCCGGTCCACGCACCAACCCACCTCTCATTGCAACGAAGGACGACATCTCTACTTATTTGGTGGCGCGGACTTAGACATCAGTTGCGCTGATTGTGGTGATTGTCCTACATAGATATTGACATTCCAAAAAAGGGATGGATGGTTCGCAAGAAACAGATGCCATGCATTTGCCTAAACAATTGTAGACAATTGGTAATTTGCGACCTAATTAGTCAAGTCGGTCGACTCGTTTATATAGAGGAAAAGCATAGAAGTGGCTAATAAAACTGCTAAAAACACGTTATTATCTTATGTCCATGTTCTGTTTATGCATAAACAAACATACAAAACTTTTCATGAACACGAGTCGAATACGAGTTTTTCATGAGCCTTGTAAGTTAAAGGGGTTGCATTGCAAGCCCATAATTTGAGAAAATGTTATTTTTCTAAAATAGATTTTAAAAAATCTTAAACAAAAATGTGTTTTAGAACCCCACAGTATTTTGATGGCTCCGCTCTTTGCTTGTAGCTCCCATCTTATTCAACTTTTGAAGTATCAAATGTATTGTAGAATGCTAAACTAGCACTTTTAATATTAACATGCGTATGATGGCACATTTTTCATGTAAATAATTGTTTTTCCGTCTAAAATTTGTTATACCAACGTACGTTATTACAAGAACATCAAGAATTTTTAAGAATTCACATTAATTTTCCTCTTTTTTTGATTCCTTTTCCCGAAAAATAATAGTAGTACAGTACTCCGGATAAATAAGTCATTTTATAACAGAATCAGAACATTTTATAACTAACTATCTTCAATACAAGTACAACTAAGCAAACTAACTAT
The DNA here is from genome assembly GCA_963920805.1 of Primula vulgaris. Classification (NCBI taxonomy): domain Eukaryota; kingdom Viridiplantae; phylum Streptophyta; class Magnoliopsida; order Ericales; family Primulaceae; genus Primula; species Primula vulgaris. The sequence goes on along the minus strand of OY987222.1, from coordinate 9,773,040 downwards.
CTCCATGCGACCAATCTCTTTCTCTCTCTGATCTCTTTATCTTCCCGGAAGTGGCGGAGCCAATGTAGGACTAGTTAGGGCAAGTGCCCCCGCTGGATTTTTTTATATTAACTGTATACTGCAACAAAATTCATATATTTGTAGTAAGATCAGACTAGTTGGTTGAAAGCTACCCTCTTATAGTTTGAGACCAGAGTTCGATTCTCATTGCTATCATTTGTTTTACAATACAACCATTAAACACATAATTAACATCACTGCTACTATTTTTAAAAAAAACTTTCCGGTTTTATACAATACAACCATTAAATACAATTATACATAATTAATATCATTTTTATTGACATTTTAAATATATTCATTGTTAAAATGGTATTATTTGACCCATCTCTATTTGCATATTGATCACTTGATTGATTAATTGGTTTCCTTTTTAATGAATAAACTATTATACACGAAATTATATGTACTATGTAGTCTTATCCCATAGTTTGTGTAGTTTAAGTTTTTATAATCTTACTTGCAATATACGATGATTATCAAAAAATACTACTCCTATATTTTTTAATTTCATTTGCTCGATAAAAATGCAAAATAGAACTAGGGGTCGCTAAATCATAACGAGCCACTTGTTGTATACTATCGTAAAGGCAAAAACAACTTTGATTATTTCGATTTTAAGTTTTAACCCCTTCATTATGTAAAACACACTATTTATTGTAAAAAATTGAACAGGAAACAGTTTCTCTTTTTTCAGAAGCCAAACAGAAGCTAGGATCATTAAATCCATAAACCTTTAATTATAGATAGCATTTATTCTTTTTAATCAATCTTAAACAATTTTACTGGCCTAAATTAAAGAGAAAGCGATGGTGGCAACTAAATGGTGACAACCCTAAGACTAGTAAAGCATATGCTTTTCTTTGACATAAGATTGTAACAAGTCTCTGGTTGTGTATCTTGTAGAAAATCATCCCAATAGATTTATGGGCTGGACCTAAACAAGCTCGATGGTTCTCAGACCCCGAAGATGAAGAAAACCAATCACTCGTATTTGACCTGCAAATAATCGAAAATGACCGTCTCATAATACCTGCTCGAATGTTTCAAGAAGATTTTCCTTCACTGGTTCTCAACCCCGATGAAAATGACACTCCAGCTCACTGACTATCTCGGCCACAAATGGGAAGTGACTCTCAGTTATGACTCTGCTCTCGATAGTTACGTAATCATGGATGGTTGGAGTTCGTACATTCAACATTACCACCTAAAATACATGGATTCAGTCCGATGTTATAGGCATGTACCTCAACAAAACTCAAACCACTTTCTCATTCTACACCGGAACTCAATTGGCAAGTGCCTTTTCAGGGTGGTCAATCCATCATAAAACCATTAGGCTTTTTCGTTAGAACCAAAGAAACAGATTTTTTACTCATTGTCCTCATTTGCTACAACTAAGAAAAAAGAAGCTAAATTGATTTCTGCAGAAATCCTTGACATGAGGGAGGGAACCAAACTGCTTAATAGTACCCTTTGCCATAGAAGCAGTTTATTTTGACTCGTTGAGCTTATCTTGTACCATTTATTCTTCCTACATTTTCCCTTGGAATAGTACTTGAATTGTTAATATCATCGTAATCATCGTCTCATTGCTTTCATTCAGGCAAAGGGTTACTTAAATCCTGCACAGGCCTCAACACCTCCAGGAGTACACTATCCACGCTACCGACTACCTTGATCAAACATGGGAGATGAAATCAGTACATTTCAAAGAAGAAGAAGCCTACGTCGTTGTTCTGGGGTGGAAACAGTAAGTGGCTAAGCACAGTTTGAGGCATAAGGTATCACTGCAGTGAACGCGTAAGCATCCATAATCCATCACCTATACGCGATCCAATGTCATATATCTATTATAGATTAAATAGATTTGAAAATAAACAAATTACCCACAGACATGCGAGATTATTATTGTGCAAAACCCTGCTAGATCCGGATGTACACGAAACAATAACAATAACAGTGACCATGGCGACTCGGGGGAAACTTTCCGGGTTCTCACCGTAGGCTTACCAGCCCCACCGTTACTACGGAAAACGGCTAACCAAATGATGCGCATCAGGCAGGAATACATCCCCTTACCCACATTGAGTCCCCTTCCACGTCACTTTTCATAAAAGGCCAGCAATTTGCAATAAAAACCATAACCAATCGACACCTTGTCAGATGTGACCGACCGACCCTTCAGCAGTCGGTGTCTGTTCTACAGAAAATAAGCCTGGCCATGCCTTTATTAAGCGCCACACACATCTAACAAATAATTTCACATGCGCCACATAGTATATACTCATATATACAACAGTTCTATTTAAATCATTGTCGTATCAGCGAAAAGTGTACAATATGTCAAAGCCAAACAAATCAAGGCATAACTAACGGTACGCATATCTTACCTAATCATGGTCAAACACACAAGGCCAATCAAGCTGGGTTGCGTATGTTATGCTACGAATCTAAAATACAGGTTATGCACAGTTGCATAATATGTAAAACGTATTTAAATCCAAACAGACAAAGTGGCTTATAATAAGCTTGCAATTTCATAATCTTCATGACTTTATTTCAGACTTGAAGAAAACGCGATTTATATCTGAACTCTTAGATTCATACAAACTGCCGATTAGCCTTATGTTGACCAGAATAACTTCTAAAATGTTAAATTCATCAAGCTAAAACCATGACTGTTCTTATCCCATGAATCAGTCGTGGAACTTAGGCTTTCCGTTCTTGCATTTTAATCTGACAATCCCTTTTTCACTCAATTAAGTACTTTTATCAAACCTTTCTATATATATATATACACTAGTAAAAGTTATCAACGCGTTGCGTGTGAGACGCATAATGACATAAATCTCGTAATATATTTTATATTTAACATAATATTCAGATTTGGTATAATTTATTATAGTTACGGAGGTTAAAACGAATTGTTAATTAATTTAGGGTACATCCGTAATTAGTAAAATATATTGAGGACAAATAGTTAATTAATTAGATTATGTATACCGGTAATTATTAAAATAGAATGAGGGTATTTTTGGAAAAAAATTGGTAAAATTGGGCGGCCTCAATTTTTTTTGGGTTTGCTTATATTAATAGTATGATATATATCAAGCTGGTCACCACGTGACTTGTAATTTCAGATAAGTTTCATAAATTACTAGTTAATCCATTTAGTTACGTCAAAATAATAGTTTAATATAGAAAATGCTAAAATCAACACTTTGGCCCTGATATATGATCCCAACCACTCAATTTATCCAAGTTTACCCTAATTACAAATACACACGGAAGGACTTAATTCTGGAATCTCGCAGAAGTTCCAGAAATTACTAAATGGTCCCCATAGTTTGATTAAACTACAAGGTGGGCCATGAATTGTTAAAATTTAACAATCCAACCCAAAATAGCTTAGAAACCAGATTTATTTGTTTAATACACACACATACGGTTGGTTATATGCCACACAAGATCCTAAAAGAAAGATACACGTCATGCTAGACGATTTATTAGGATTATACCTCATAATACTTAAATTAAATTCCATATAATTAATTAGCTGATACTCTCATAAAGGCTCATTAATCTTAACACCTGCTTGAAGTGAAGTGAAGCTCATGATCAATTTATTAAACTTAAATATAGTGGGGTGATGTGAATGATTTATATAGAACTAATAAAACCCCCAAATTACTAATAAAATCTCAAAACACATTATGATGAAGATGACATGCATTAAAATGTAATTGGACTCAATTTCTTACTTGAACCACCAAGAGTAGCCATTTATAATTTATAGGTGATGCTTATTTCTATATATGCATATGTAAAATAGGGAGAGATAGGGGGTTGGTTGGACTTTATTTTCTCATCTCCTATTCGACAGACAGAGAGAGAGAGAGTAAGTGGTGGTGAGATTTTAGTGAAATAATGAAAACACCTCCAGACGAAAATAAGTAAACCGATTCTAAACCATATTGCAAATAAATAATCTGATTCTGAACCATGCCAAACGAAGAGGTTCGTAAGTCAATAAAATCACATAATAAAAGTACCCAGGAACCGATAAAATTCGGATTGTTACAAAGTTAAACTAAATTTTACAGTCAAACCTTGAAGTTACACTTGCAAAACATAAAAAGAAACAAAGATTGCACAAACTAATCATACGTTCGTCTTTCTTGTGTTAATAAGAGGACCACAAACCCACCTTACCATGATTCAACTACCGGGAAATAAACTCTAGACAACTATAGTATAGAGACAACAAATTACATGTATATATCAGTTGGGTCGAAGGTCGTTCTTATTGTTTTGTTTACTTTAATTTGTTGCCTAAGCGTATTGGCTATTTTGAATAGCTTATGGGCCGGGTTAGACCCACCAGGTCAAAAAAATTACTTAATGTCGTGTTTTCAGTTTACGGAGGAGGGACTACTAGAGCTAGTACTTACTGCTAAACATTTTTTCTCGTGTCTATATTCCTTTTTTTTGGGTAAGTAAGCATATATTACTGACGTGGCCATGACCCTCAATACGTGAAAATTATAAAATTACAGGATTGCACCAAGATTCTGGCCAGTTATAAATTTTCATCACATTATTACAAAACAACTCTAACTCTGTGAACTTCTGCCTAGTGAGAAACCTGATTTACAACACTGTTTATACTGAGAAAAATTTCAAATACATATTGCGATTTAGGAGAACCTACGACACAACAGAGGTACATGTAGTGAAAAAACTCATTATAAATCCTATTGCAAACAACAGAAAAACTCATGCCTAACGAAAAGAAGTAAGAAGCAGTCACCCACAAAGTGACTACAAATACAAACAATAAAATTCCATAGTTGCGGTACAAGCAGTGTGGATCATCCAATTTACTCAAGTTTAATATGTAATATTGCAGAACTTTTTCCTTGCTTCAACATTTTTTTTTTTTTTTTGGCAAGGTTAAATGATTTTATTTACCAAGTAAACAATTATAATAGTTACACAAACATCTAATGGGGATTGAAATTACATCTCCCTCACCCATATTAACTCATCGAGTTACAGAAGAGCTTTTTAATCAAACTAGCCCTAGAGAGAGAAAAAAAACAAACAAATTAAAAGCCACAATCTCCCCCCAAGTCATAGTCTTCCCCTTTATAATCAGCTATCTAAAATGGCAGAGATCGTAAATATAGCCTATTTCGCAATAAATTCCGCAGAGGTAAGCGTTTTAGTATGAAATATTGCGTTTCGTTCCATCCAAATCTTGTAAACAATAGTAGCGAAGAGGGTTTTTCCTTTTTTTTCATATTCAGTAGCACCCTTAAAAGTATATATATCCCAACTTATCCATTGATCCCATCTCCAATCGCAGGTAAAAGAGTGAATTTTCAACTGACAAAAAGCCAATCGGAGCACTTCAAATGAATAAGAGCACCGAAAGAATAAGTGGTTCATATCCTCGACAGCATTTCCACATAATAAACAGGTATTATCAGCTGCTACCCCAATATTATAGAGGAATTTCTTCGTATGTAGTTTGTTCAAAATAGCTAGCCATAATATAAAGCTACATTTAGGAATTCTTGGCTTTTTCCATACAAGGTAGTACCAATCCACCTTCTCTCTTTTACTTCTAATTTCAGTCCATGCTGAAGCAACCGTAAAACTAGAGCGATTGTTGGAAAAAACATGTGAAAAACATGGGTGTTTCCGAATGGTCACTGGACCAACTTCGAGTCATTATTTCATGTGACAGCGCTGAGTTGTTTATACCGTACTCAACGTGTTTGAGTAGCCTGTGTGACGAGCTTCGTAACGGTATATCACATGACCTATTCGGAGGATGGGTGTGAATACAAAGTGGCTTCAAAATTGGTGTCTCGAAAGCTCAAATCTGGAAAAACCGAAATGTTAATGGAAGACCATTTGGTATAATCCCATATTGGAAGATTGATGGTCAATTTCACAATATAAATACAATACCTACCCATGTAGTTGTTAAACTAACATGTCCACATACACCTAAGAGTATTAGTGTGTACCACACACGCTCGCTCGTGTCTCGGGCGCGGGCTTGGGCTTGGGATTTGGGATTTGGGGAATGTCTTGGGTCCAAACCCGAATAGGGAGTTTTGTATAAAATACAAAAGCAGTCCCTAGAGTTTCCAGCAACAGAAACGCCAGCAATGAATGAGATTAAATGTTGCGGTTTCAGAATTTGATTGAGCGGATTCTGGGGGTGTAACTCCCAGAATTGATGACCAACATTTATGGCTGCAGAATTGTAACATTTATGAGAACCGCACCACCAACAGCTCGACCTGTGGTTCGGTGCCGGTTTCCATACGAGCCACTCAGTGACAAGAGTTGTACCTTGGGAACGAAGTACTGAAACCAGAAACCTCTAAAGGTGGTTCGGGAAATATTGTTTAAGGGAAACTGCCCAGCAGTTGCCTCTCTTTTTTATTTTGTTCTTTCATTTCAGTCATTTACTTTTCTGTATTTACTTTCAGTATTTCTATTCTGTAATTTATTTTCAGTTCTGTAATTTCCAGTTTTACAAAACCAGTCCGGCAGTTTATTTAAAACCAGTCCGGCAGTTTGTTTTTTTTGTTAAAACCAGTCCGGCAGTTTATTTTATTCAAAACCAGTCCGGCAGTTTGTTTTTTGTTAAAACCAGTCCGGCAGTTTATTTTATTACAAAACCAGTCCGGCAGTTTGTTTTATTACAAAACCAGTCCGGCAGTTTGTTTTTTGTTAAAACCAGTCCGGCAGTTTGTTTTATTACAAAACCAGTCCGGCAGTTTGTTTTTTGTTAAAAACCAGTCCGGCAGTTTGTTTTATTACAAAACAGTCCGGCAGTTTGTTTATTTGTTAAAACCAGTCCGACAGTTTGTTTTGTTAATTCAGTCCAGCAGTTTAATAATTTATATTAAATCTGTCTGGAATTTAAATTAGCGTATTTTTAATTCTGTTGAGTCAGGAATTGTAATTTATATTCCAATTGTGAGAAATAAAATTGTTTATTTCCTTTGCAGTCCTTTGTTATTTACTTTATTGCTTTTCGATATAGTGCCAAAACCAACAGTGATTAGGTATTCAAACAGCTTTGTCTTCATTGCTAATAGGATAGCTGCAATTTAGCATATACTCTTTTAATTCTTGCATATAGATAGAGCCTGAGAAGGGAATACACCATTCTCCATTTAACATAATATCACTTACTTTTGCTTTCCTGCTCAAACCAGAATTATATATAATAATAGGGTCCAGAACAGAGCAAATAGGGGCATTATTGCACCAATTATCAAACCAAAGAGAGATATTAGTGCCACTGCCCACTTTATGCATTATAAGAGACCTACAACATTCTCTTAGCTTTAATAATTTATTCCATATCCAAGAGCACGACGATGGTGGGTTTACATCCCAGAGGCTAAAGCCTTTTAAAAGCTCTAATTCAACCCATTTTTTCCAAAGTGAAGAGTATTCTGGATTTTGAAGATTCCAAATTCATTTGATTAATAAAGCTTTGTTCCACTCCTTTAGTTTTTTAATTCCTAGTCCACCTTCTTCAAAAAGAATAGTTACATCATCCCATCTAACTTTAGAGCATGTATAATTATCAGCATTTCCTTTCCATAGAAAATTTCTCATAATACTTTCAATAGTTTTATAGACATCACATGATAGAATAAAGTGTTGGCACCAAAAGTTTTGCATACTAAAAAGTATAGACCTTATAAGCTACAGTCTCCCCGCATAAGATAAGAACCTATTGGTCCAACAGTTAATTTTTGCTGTTATTTTCTCGATCAGTGGCCTACAATCACTTTCTTTCAAACGAGAAGTAATTAAAGGTACTCCAAGGTACCTCATAGGGAGTTCTCCTTCTTGATAACCAAAGATATTTATAATTTCACTCTTAGCATCATTTTCAACGCCTGATAAAAAAATATTGCTCTTGCTATTATTTGGTTGCAAGCCTGAAAGAGCAGTAAATAGAGAAATGGAATCCTTGATTAATGTTGCAGAAGTGACATCAACATTACTCACATCAACATTACTCAATATAAGAAGATCGTGAGCGAAAGAAAGATGATTAATCTTTGCTTTTTTGCATTTCCAATGATACTTAAAATTTTGAGAGGACCCAATTTTATTTAATATTTTTGAAAGTACATCCATTCCCAGAACAAACAGATAAGGTGATAGAGGATCAACTTGCCTCAAACCTTTTTCTCCTTTAAAATAACCTTGAAGAGAGCCGTTAATATTCAAAGAGAAAGTAGGAGTAGAAACACATAGCTTAACCCAATGAATAAATTGTTGCGGGAAACCATGTAGGTGCAACACATCCCATAGAAATTCCCATCTGATTGAATCGAAAGCTTTCATAATATCCACTTTTAGAGCCATCTTAGCATGAGTATCATTTTTATGATAGCCTTTTAATAGTTCGTGAGCCAAAAAAATATTTTCATTGATAAGTCTTCCCTTTATAAAGGCTGACTGATTTTCAGCTACTATTTGTTGCATAATATCTTGCATTCTATCTGCGATAAGTTTCGATATACACTTGTAGATATAATTACAACATGAGATAGGTCTATAGTCTTTTACCGTAGCAGGAGCAGTGCCTTTAGGAATAAGAGATATAGCAGTAGAGTTTATTTGTTTTAAAATCTTCCCAGAAGTAAAGAACTCATTTATAGCTGCACACACTTTTGTACCAATAGTATTCCAAGAGTCTTTATAAAATTATTCATTAAAACCATCAGTACCTGGGGCCTTATTTGGATTAAAAGAGAAAATACAATTCTTTATTTCATCATAAGAGAAAGGCATAATAAGTTTTCCTCCTTGTTCAGCTGTGATTTTATGAGTAAAAAATTTAGATAAAACTTCTTTACCTGGATAAAGGATAGTACTCTCAGTACCCAAGAGCTTCTTATAATAATCTATAAACTCCTTAGAAATACGCTCAGGATCATCAACAATCACACCATCATCCGTTGTTATTTTAGCAATTTTATTAAGTTGCTTCCTCTTAATAATAGATTTGTGAAAAAAAGAAGTATTTTCATCACCTTGTTGTAGCCAAAGGATCCTGCTTTTTTGTTTTGCAGCACTTGCTTCAACATTTGCTTTTACTTGAACAATGACCCATTCTGGTTTCAGCGTTTTGTCTTCAAAAAATGTGAGATTTCTCGCTCTCCAAATGTAATATATCATGGCATTAAAGACAAGCTTCCCTGGGATCGACCAGTTGGAAATTCCACTCCATCTATCTATGCTCCAAATGATCACGTCTTCCCATTTAAGTATAGGGGCTTGCATACATTTAACAAGAACGATAATAGAAAATTCACACGCAAAGAACAAATGATCTATCGTTTCTTCACTATTTCCACAAAGAAGGCAACAAACAGGAATGTTTTTGTTATATATAGAAATTCTTTTTATAGTGTTAAGCCTAGTCCTGATAATCTATCGTGTCTATATTCCTTTGGTAACTCCCTGAGATATGAGATAGCTAGTATGTGATACCAGTAGCTCGTAAATAAATTATCTATGAAATTCATGACACCATCCTTATGCTTTGTCTTTTCTATCTCAGTTTCAAATTTAAACACGTGAACTAATTGATGAATTCGAATTTGGTATATCTTACAAATGACGAATTTTAATTCGTTTTTTTTTTACAGTTCATCCAATAGAATCTTTTTTTAGATATTGGGCAGAGCTTTCGCTACATTGATAGACTTCAAGCCTGAAAGTTTGCTGTCATTTACTAACACCTCCATCCCCTTCTCACTTATATGACCTAAACGTCGATGCCACAGTTCAGAGCAATTTTGCGACACAGCTGCCGCAATTGTACATTCATCACCGGTCGTCGTCATGTACAATGTACTGACCTTGCTCACTCGTGCTATCACCATAGCTTCTCGCGAAACTTTCCAAGCTCCACTGCTGAACGAAATGCAGTGTCCCTCTGCATCGAGTTGTCCTACTGAAATCAGATTCTTGGTCAACCTCGTAACATGCCTCACTTTCGTCAACTTCCATACTGACCCATTTGGAATGCGAATCTTCACATCGCCCATTCCAACAACATCCAACGCTTCTCCGTCGGCTAAATACACTTTACCAAAATTACTTGCAATGTAATTTTCGAATAAATTCTTCTGAGCGGTCGTGTGAAATGATGCCCCAGAGTCTAGAATCCACGAATCTATATTTCTCTGTACGGCAAGCATTAAACAGTCAACCGAATGCTCGTCGCTCGCAACATTTGTCATATGACATCTGCCGGTTTGCTTCTTCGGCTGCTTGCACTCATGGGCGAAGTGCCCCATACCCTAGCAGTTATAGCATCAGAGATTCTTTTTGCTTCGATCGCTATTTTTGCCACCTCGGCTTTGCCCCCTTCTACCTCTCGATTTTGAACGACTACTTTCGTCCAATCTGTCCTTACCCCGGTAACTTGAACCGACGTTCAAGCCTGCTCCATCATTTGAGCATTCACCCATATCTTGTCTCCTGAGTTCGTCAGCGAGTATTTCATCTCGGATGCCGTTGTAAGTTAGTTTCTCCTTTCCAATTGAGTTGCTGACAGCAGCTCGCATGAACTCCCAACTGTTCGGTAGAGAGACTAGCAGTATTAGGGCTTTTACCTCGTCTTCAAAAGTTATCTCGACCGCATCCAACTGATTTACGGTGTCGATGAACTTATTCACGTGATTTGCGACAGGTGTGTTCTCAGCCATGCGTAGGTTAAACAACTTACGCATGAGATGTATCTTGTTGTTTGCAGATGGTTTTTCGTACATGTCGGTGAGGACCTTCATCATCCTCATCGTCGTCGTCTCTCTTGCGACGTTGTGTGTCACGCTCCTACATAGTGTTAGTCGGATCAGTCCCAACACTTGCTCGTCTAAGAGTTTCCACGCCTCCTCGGTTGTCGTGGTCGGCCTCTCCTCGAGAAGAAGTGGCTGATGCATCTTCCTCCCGTAAAGATAATCCTCTATTTGCATTCTCTAGAATGCGAAATCCTTTTCATCGAACTTCTCGATCACATGTGCGTTCATGTCTTCTTTCGCCATTGATCTTCCTCCCGATCTTCGACCTTCATTATGCAAACTCCGAGCTCTGATACCACTTGTTAGGAAATCAGGCGATGGTTACGTCTACGTCTCCAGGCCGCTACACGTGGCACTTCTATATATTATAAGGAGGATTACAAATGTAATCTACCTTGATCACAAAGATATGGTTCTCTCACTAATAGAACTCTCTCGCTATAATATTCTCTCTCAAATATGTGATAATTAAAATAGAAGATAAGTGGTACATATATAGAACCATAGTGGGTCTTATTACAATTCTTAGTGATGTGGGATATCTAGTGAACATGGGCAAAACACATTTGGCTCCACAACTCAACATTGTTTATCTTGTTGAATCACGAGACGGAGAATTATTAATTGTCAAAAGAGTGTGGTTAGAAGGGTCAGAAAACGATACTGATAACGAGTATCCTGATAATGAATCTGAGTCATTAGATAGCCTAGCTTCCTATGTTTATGGTGATGATGATTTTCCTAATTCTTTTAAATTCAAGGTATTCAAGTTGACACATCCTATTGAGGAAGGTTTGGCAACCTGGGTAGAGATCAACAATATTGGTCAACAAGCCTTGTTCATTGGCGAGAATTCTGTATCTGTTACAACATCCGAATTTCCTGGATGTCTACCGAATTCTATACACTATACAAGTCAACAGTATCATGAGAATGCTCGTTATCCCTAACGAGAATTCTGGTATCTTCGACTTAGGAAATCAGAAATTTTACTTGCATCATGCACTCGATTCTTCTAGAAAGTATATGCAGCCATCAATCTGGTTCGTGCCAAATCCGCAAGAACTCGATTTGGATTAACTTCTTTTGCTTAGTGTTTTTTTTCCAGTGTACTTCTGATATTAATCTTGTCGTAATGATAGGATTTTTTAGGAAATTTGAGTTTACCTTCGGTGAATTATATATTTTCTTAGTAATGGTTTTTAGATCCAAATGTTACCCGATACTAATATCTTGATATATACATATTGTTTATCAGATTACCACCTTGTCGCAAGTATTAGGTTTCAAGCCGATGAAGTTAAGTTCTAATATGAAATCTTTTATCAAATTGTTTGATGGAACTTTTCCAAATTTAGATTTTTTTCTAAGCATTTTAGTCCATGCTTGTATGAGTAATTCTCATTTCAGTTAATGAACTCTCTATATTTGATTTCTTTGTAATTCTGTCCATTGCTCCCTAATGATGCGCTATTTATTCCTTGATGGTACAGTAACACCAATTAGGTGGACTCTTTCAAATTTTGGCTCGGAAATATGACAATAGGCTTCTTTAGATTATCCAAATTACAGAAAACATTCTATCCTTTCTAACCAATGAGTTTTTTAAGCAATCCTCAGTTTTCTTTTCTGATGGGAACTTCGTTAGGGTTAGTTTCAAATTGTCGATTATTTGTACTTGTAAGCTGTATCTGCTATACAGAAAACATTTCAAAGTTGGTTTCTTTGGACAAGATCTCACATATGACCATAAAGAGCCAATTTGTTTCCTTCCCTCTGTGATTTTTAATATTTTAGTGTGTAGGCTATAAGCTAGCTTGGAAGCATCAATTTTTTTAATACCAGACAATGTCTTTATAATTTGTTTCCTTCTCTCTGTGATTTTTAATGTCATAAATATTCCAGTAAATACAGATTCTTGTAGAAAGTATGTGCAGCCATCAATCTGGTTCGTGCCAAATCCGCAAGAACTTGACTTGGATTAACTTATTTTGCTTAGTTTTTTTTTCCTGTGTACTTCTGCTATTAATCTTGTGGTAACAATAGGATTTTTTATGAAATTTGTGTTTACCTTTTCGGGTAAATTATATATTCTTATTTTTGTAATAATGGTTTTTAGATCCAAATTTTACCCGATACTAATATCTTGTTATATACATATTGTGTATTAGATCACCACTTTGCACAAATACTAGGTTACAAGCTGACGAAGTTAAATCTAATATGAAATCTTTAATCAAATAATTTGATGGAACTTTTTGAAATACAGATTTTTTCTAAGCATTTTAGTCCATGCTTTTATTAGTGATTCTCGTTTCAGTTGATGAACTCTCAATATTTGATGTCTTTGTAATTCTGCCCATTGCTCCCTATACTCATTCCTTGTTGGTACAGTAAAAGACATACCAATTAGGTGAACTCCTTCAAATTTTGGCTCGAAATATGACAATAGGCTTATTTAGATTTAGCCAAATTACAGTTATAGGGATGTTGGCTATAATGAGCTTCTGGTTGTTGCTAAACATTCTATCCTTTCTAACCAATGAGTTTTTAAAGTGATCCGTCAGTTTTCTTTTTTGATGGGAACTTCAATTATTTGTACTTGTAGCTGTATTTGCTATACAGAAAACATGGAATACAAAGTTTGTTGCTTTGGACAAGATCACATATGACCATAAGGAGCCAATTTGTTTCCGTCCGTCTGTGATTTTTTATATTGTCTGTGTACAAAGTCATCAATTTTTTTACTATGTACAAAGTCATCAATTTTTTTACTATGTACAAAGTCAATCAATTTTTTTACTATGTACAAAGTCATCTTGATTAATACCAGACAATCTCTTTATAATTCAGCAAATGAGCAAAATGAACAAGCTAGCCTATTTTGATAGATTTTACATAAAGGGTCCATTTGAGAAACAATTCAATACTAGCTTTATGTAAATCTATCCTTACTTTTAAGAGTATATATATAAAGATAACAGGCAGACTACAAACATTAACGAAAGAAGCACATATGCTATAAAACCCAATCGTTTACTAGATCATTTATCAAATGGATCTGGGCTAGCTTGGTTGCCTATACAATTAGATACACACTCACAGACAAATGATCAAGGTTTTGGCAGGCTTGTTCAATCATTTTCTCGCCCTCTGATTAGATTGCAGACAGCCAGCAAATGTAAATTTCATAGACAATTATATGTTTTTCGTGACTTTTGCTGTCATTAGAATTTGCAAAGTAGAATATACAAAAAGAATATAGAGTTTCTACTCAGCTACGTGATCGACTGAACCACATATTAACTTCCTATCATTTATACACTTTTAGCCTAAAGCTTCTTTCTCACCCTACTGTTCTTATACTAAACTAAAGTACTGCAGAAATTGCAGCTAGCCAAGGCTTGAACAAAATTTATGAAAAAAGCAGAACTGAGAATGTAAAGCCTCATCATTTCCCCAAATTTACTTTTCATTTGTAGCTATCATCTTGGCTTGGTGCTGCACCGGGGTTTCCCAAGCCAATCCCACCCTCCTCCTCTTTCTCGCTCTTACTTTTGTTCTTTTCGCATTTAATCAGAAAATGTTTATAATGGTAAGCACAAGCTGGACTGTACATCCTCACCAAATCCCCAGCTTCTAATTCATACTCCTTTACATATTCCTCCCACCCGCCAATGATCATATACCCCTCTTCAGCTTTCACAATCCTTGCATACCAATCCTTGCTATTCTCATCTGTCAATTTCATTATATCTCGGTTAAAGAACGGAAATGGGATTTCGTCAGCGGTCATCATTAATCTTCCAGATCCAACGTCTGCCTCCGTCAAACAGAGCTCGTGTATAATATTCTCCGGAAGAAATACCGGGAGTTCCACATCAGCGTTACCTGATGGAGAGTCTGATCCAGGTCTGCGCCTAATCTCGTGATAGATTAAAAAACTGTTGCTTTTCTTGCTATGTAATTGCTTGCAAAAGCTAATTATATCTTTATGTCTCAGACCATGCTTAGTCACATACTGTGCCCACCCCTGGACAACGACAAAGGCTTCTTCTTCATTGAAACGCACTAATTTCATCTCCCATGTTTGATCAAGGTAGTCGGTGACGTGGATAGTGTACTCCTGGAGTTGTTGAGGTTCTAAGTGACCCTCGACCTGAAACAAACCCAATCGAGTCTCAAACAATCTAGCTAAAAGATAGTGAGATGAACCATTGAACAGTAAATGTTTTAGGAAATTTCTTCTCGTACTATAGATAATGCAAGGTACTGTACTACTGTTACAAGGGAAAATGTAGGTAAAAATAAATTGTATCACGATTCAAGATAAGTTGAAATTAAAGCTTCTTCTGGTGACTGTAAAAACACTTCTTTCCTATTGGTATGTCTAACTATTGGGGATAATTGGATAGCAAGCCTGTATTCTGAATTCTGATGACTGTAAAAAGTAAAAACACCTATTTCGAGCCCTAGTCAACTGCTAGAGAGGATCATATAATTCTCTATATACCTTAGTGTTTCTTTGGTTGTGATTTTTCGGTGTACCAACTTTGGCAGATCATTACTTTAGCAATAAAATTTATCAATCCTATCAGCTGTAGCAAATGAAGATGCTGAGTATAAAACGTTTTTTTAATTAAAAGCATACGGACTTCTTCTTCTTTTTTGTAATCAAAAGCATACGGACTTCTAAGTAGGCTGATAATAGTTTTTTCATGTAGTAGGGTTTTATTTTCTTTGAGGAATGCAACTAACTTGACAATTAACTTTATCCATCACAGTCACCTTTTTCTTTTTCATTTGAGCATGAGAGATCTATACAACAATTACCCGGTCAATGAAGATTCTCAGTCCATTGCTCCTTGGTACCGCCACCCTGAAAAGGTATTCCCCAATTTTCCTCTGGTGTAAAATGAAGAAGTGGTTGGGGTTTTGCTGAGTTACATGCTTGTAACACCGTATCAAATCCATTTCTTTTAGATTGTAGTGTTGGAGGTACGAACTCCAACCCTTGGTGATCATGTAAACTTCGAGGTCAGAGTCATAATTGAGCGTCACTTCCCATTTATGTCCGAGATTGTCGGTGAGCTGGAGGGTCTCGTTTTGATTAGGATTGAGCACTAAATGAGGGAAATCTTGGTTCATCATCAAGATTATTAGACAGTCACTTTCGGATATTTCCACCTCAAATATGAGGTCTTGGTTTTCATCGTCTTCGTGATCTGAGCCAGAGGAACCGAAGACGGCACTGTCAGAATCTTTTTCCTCTTTTGGGTCCGGTGAATTCTGCTTCTGGGGCGATTCTCTGCAGGATACACAACCAGAGACTTTATATGATTTCATGGCAAAGAAACATTTACATGCTTAACTAGTCTTAGCAGTGTCACGAGATTTAGTTGTAATTTTTTCTTTAGTTTTTTTTTATCCAACTATGAATATTTTGTGACTGGAATTGAGGTTTATGAAAATGAAGAATATTCTTTATATAGAGTACGGTTTATGGATCTCCTAATTTCTGGGATAAGAAGAAACTGTTTACTGATCAAATGGCAAAAGTTTTGAAATGAACAGGCATATAAAGTTCTGTGTACTTACATAGCGAAGGGGTCGAAGTCCAAAAAATCATAGTTCCTTTCACCTTTTAGTTCTGTCCCGATCTCCCAATCTGATACATTTCTATAAGAAAGTACAACAAGAGACTCATTATTTTAATGTCAAAGAAATGTAATTTCACAACAAAAGAAGACTGTTTTAATCAAAACTAATTGGTATGCTTAGACTTTGACATTCTTGGTACTAACACAAATTGACTGCTACTGTTATTCTACAGGGATAAAAGAATGGATTTTTCGCTCAGTTCCACAAATCATTAGGTGCCTTTAGGTTTGTCATTTTTTGTAAACAGCATGCTGATGACTAAAGTTTTTTCACTCTTTCTCTGTATTTCTTTAAGCTGAAAACGCAATTTCAATAACGTTTACAGATTTAAATGCCTCGAGTATTAAAAAGAGATAAAGGTGTAGCGTTTGCATCAACACTAGGTGTGTGATAGTGATCTTTCTCTGTATTTCTATAAACTGAAAGCGCAACATTAAGAACGTTTACAGATTTAAATGGCTTACTTCTGTTTTAAAAAGAGATAAAGTAGTCGTGTTTGCATTAATATAGTCTGTTTCTGCAATTTCAACTTGGTAAAGCTTCTGAGTTTTTTTTACTGGCTTCTCTTTTTCCTAACACAAGTACACCCATGTATGTTGTAGCAGAAGAGTATGCCATATATATTAGGCGTATATTCTATAGTAATTAAAAAAATGGTATAGCAAATCAATGACCCCAGGGGTTCTATATTTCTTCTTTTTTCAGATAAACTTCAGATACAACAGAGGCTTAATATTAGGACTAGACTCTCTATATTTCTTTGTATGGGCATACCAGCTTAGATAAAGGGAAGAAAAAAAGAAATGGAATATCACCTTCTTTCTGATATCTGAAGAGGAACATTGATTTCTCGGTTGAGTTGATGAGCCACATACTCATCCATGCTTTGCACTCCTTCACTCTCCAAAATACTTTCAATAAGGGCTAAATTTTCATCACCAAGTCCATGTAGAACTGAAGCATATTCAGACGTCAATTGTTTTTCCTGTGTCTTTTTCTTATCATCATCTGACACATGATCACTCTTTCCTGGCTTGGTCAGCCCATCCCCTTTTTCTCTCTTCACGAGCTGTATTAGGAAGTGTTTGTTATGAGAGTGAATATTGGGCTTGTAAAACCAAACTATATCCCCGACCTCCAGCTCATGCTCCCTCACAAACCCCTCCCACTGATCATCCATAAGTATATACTGATCTGTAAACCCAGAGTAAACCATCTTCGCGAACCAGTTCTTATTCTGTCTATCAGTCAACTTTACCATCTCCTGCTTGAGTTTTGTTCTTATCCCCGGAAAGTATTCTTTTACCCTCTTCGCATCGATCACCAGCCTTCCAAATTCAAGCCGCACGTCCCCTCGTGTGAACTCCACCTGGTGTAAAATTTATATATAGATTAGGATATTTTTTTAATTTTATGATATACTTAGGATCTTATGTGGATAAAACCCAAACATGCATAATAAATTGCAGCAAGTAACATAGCTCTAGCCTTAAAAGCAATTGATGGAATGGATTTCTGTAAAGCAGATAACTGAGTTTCTTTTCCTTACCCTATACTTAACCAATTATAACATTTCTTGTATGACTAGAGAAATTTATACACATTGGGTCATTGAAATACCAGGAGAGTATTAACCTCAATTCTATATCATCTTTTGTGCTTCATTCAGCCTCAACCATCCAATAGAGAACAAAATGGTACAAGGTAGTAAAACATAAGTGTAACAACGTATGAGTCGTTAACAGACCACAAAAAACAAGATCTGTTTTATACACTTGTTATGGATTTAGCTAGCATAACTCCAGTAACAATATTTTAACTTATGAAATTGTGTTTTCTGAAAAAAGTACCTTGAAAAGACGATTGCGGTGGATAAACTTGGGCAGCCTTATCTGGACAGGTTCGGAATCTAACCTAGTGAAATGCCGAGTCATGAAATGATGGTCACCGAGACGAGGATTGGGTTTCACAAACTGAATGGTGTCCATGAGTTGAAGATTGAGTGAACGTGCATATTCGATCCAGTTGCGTGTGAGGATATAGGCCTTTTCTGAGTCGAAATAAACATAGCCAATGCTGGGCCAGTGGCGGTTATCAGGGTCTGTTAGCTGGATAATTTGCTCGGAGAATGATGTGGAGCTAGAAACTGGGAAGTAACCTACAGCAACCTCGTAAGGGATTCGTAGGCAATCACTGTTGACTACGCAGACTTTGAATAGATATCGTGAATCTGAGACCGAGTCTGGGTTAATCGGGTCATGAGGTTCTGGTTTCTTGGGTGAGCACCTGAGTGGGGGAAAGAGTTAAAAAAAAGTTGTTACTGGAAATACGGAAAGAGTCAAGAGTTCTCTACACAAAATATGGGGAAAAAATTATTTATTTATCAGCTGATACGTTAAGATTCCGATCAAAGGAACTTAAAAAAGCTTTCTTTAGTGTTTGTCCGTGTCGGAATACTAATCGAGTAACTGGCTTAGATAGATAACCAAAACTTAATATTAGACCAAATGTCTTTTTTGAACATTTAAGAGGATTAACAAAACCAGTCAGAAAATGAGTTTTCGGGTACTATACAAAATTCATAACTATATACTATACACATTCAAGAATATCCACCATGAATGAAATTAGAAAATACAATATATACACAGTTCATCGAATCACGAACTCATATCAGTTAATCAGTTTATTGGCGAGCATAATTATAAAGCATACATACGTAAACATAGATGCTTACCCTGCAGGTTCTGATTCTCGTATTTTACAGAATATTCACCATACATACTTACAATATATACGCAAACATAAATGCTTATCCTGCAGGTTCTGATTTCTGTACTAAATTCATAATTCACAAAATGAAAAAAAAAAAAGACCATATACTTTACTCATTCAACAACGAAACTAGAAAATACATGCATATATACACAGTTCATAAAATCATGAACTCATATCAGTTAATCAGTTTCTTGGCGAACATAATTATAAAGCATACACACACACGTAAACATAAATGCTTACCCTGCAGGTTCTGATTTTTGTACTAAATTCATAATCCACTCAATGAAAAAAAAACTGTATACTATACTCATTCAAGAATATTCACCAAGAACGAAACTAGAACATACATACATACACAGTTCATTAAATTACCAACTCATATCAGTTATTTAGTTTCTTTACGAACATAATTGTAAAGCATACGTACATACAATACATACGCAAACATAAATGAAAAACAAAAATCTACTCCTAAACTCATTCAAGAAAATTCACCTGGAATGAAACTAGACACGTATACACAGAATCACCAACTCATATTAGTTAATTTGTTTAACCATGAACGTAATTATAAAAGCATACATACATACAATACATACATAAACATAGATGCTTACCCTGTAGGTTCTGATTCTCGTATTTTACAGAATATTCACCATACATACAATACATACGTAAACATAAATGCTTACCATGCATGCAGGTTCTATTTGTACTAAATTCATAATTCCAACAATGAAAAAAAAAATCTATATACTATACTATACTCATTCAAGAATATCCACCATGAACAAACTAGAACATACATACATACACAGTTCATAAAATCAGAAATTCATATCAGTTAATAAGTTTCTTGGCAAACATAATAAGCAATAATACACAATACATACATAAACATAAATGAAAAACAAAAATGTATATACTATACTCATTCAAGAATATTCAACATGAACGAAACTAGAACATACATACATACATACATGCATATGCATACCCAGTTCATCAAATCACAAACTCGTATAAGTTAATCAGCTTCTTGGCGAACATATTTAATAAAGCAACGATACATACAATGCATACGTAAACATAGATGCTTACCCTGCAGGTTCTGATTCTCGTATTTTACAGAATATTTACCATACATACAAATACATACGTAAACATAAATGCTTACCCTGCAGGTTCTGAATTTTGTACTAAACTCGTAATTCACTCAATGAAAAACATCTATATAGTATACTCGTTCAAGAATATTCACCATGAACGAAAATAAAACATACTAAAATCACCAACTCATATAAGTTAATCAGTTTCTTGGCGAAGATAATAAAGAAGCAATGATACACAATACATACATAAACATAGATGCTTACCCTGCAGGTTCTGATTCTCGTATTTTACAGAAACTCTCGATTATATTCTATACTTATTCAAGAATGAAACTAGACATGTACAAACACAGTTCCTCGAAACTTACCAACTCACATCAGTTAATGAGTTTCTTCGTAAACATAATAAACAATGGTATAAAATACATAAGTAAACATAAATGCTTACCCCTCTGCAGGTTCTGATTTTCCTTGTTTACCGAAACTCTTGATTTGTTCCCTCATATATTCCGGTACTTCTTCTCCTCCTCCATACATTTCTGCAAACATCTGTTCGAGTGTTTCCGAATCAGAACCCTCCGATTCTTGATCACAATGACCTTCGGTTGAATCGCATGTGTCGTCTTTTTCGTCTGAGAGAACCATTTTACGAGAACTCAGATAGTTCCTGATGAGACTTCTTGAATATTCTTTAATGAGTATATATATATATATATATAGAGAGAGAGAGAGAGAGAGAGATTAGTAGTATGAAAAAAGTTTTGTTTGCTTATTTGTAATAGTATGGTGGTAGTTAGTTAGTTAAAGTAGTTAGTTATATTATATAGTGCTATGTTTCTCACTTAATTAGTTGATGACTTATTTATACGAGGTATTATATACTGAAAATAATAACT
Organism: Primula vulgaris; assembly: GCA_963920805.1. Classification (NCBI taxonomy): domain Eukaryota; kingdom Viridiplantae; phylum Streptophyta; class Magnoliopsida; order Ericales; family Primulaceae; genus Primula; species Primula vulgaris. The sequence continues at coordinate 9,751,665 of OY987222.1, read as the reverse complement.
TCTAAATATAAAAAAAGGGAAATCACTAAATAAAATTACTTCTAAGTATTTATGATTAAAAGGGTTAGTGTACTCTCTTAGTTCTAATACTTGTATTCTATTCTGTGATGTTTAAAAATTACTTGTACACTTTCGAAATGTGGAAAAATTTACTGTGTAATATACTTTTCAATTTGTTTTTACGGTGTGTCTTTTTCCAATCCAAATTATCTCAATCCAGTGCGAAGTCATAGTAACTATTTGTTACCAAAAGAATTCTTATAATTATAATACATTTTGCTGGATTCGCCTATTTATCCCTAGCAAGAAAAAATTAGGAAAAAGTCTTATTCTATATTTACGGATTGAAAATATTTTGATTTATTGAAGCTTGGGTCAAGGTTCATTATCAAATAATTGATACTAGCCCCTATTTTATGACTTTGACCAATAATTAATGGGAAAATTAACAAAATATATCATTTTCGAAACTAAATTATCAAAAATATATTCAAAAAATTTTGATTGCAAAAAAGGGTTCACATCTGGTCATGTTTATTTCATAAAGTTTTTTCGATTTCTTTTTATTAAATCAACATTTCATTTTATTTATAAAAAAATCTGTAAAATTTGACTTTTTATACTTTTTTTTTATATATTTATTATCTGTTTTGGCCATATTTATAGGTAGGTATTAATATTACTCGCCCCCGTCTCCTATTTTATTGAGACGCTAAATGGATTAGCAAAAAACAAGGAAACATTATTATTGCTTTTGAACTTAAATTGACTTATTTTTCTTTCATTCTTTTTATGTTATGTTTGAAAAATGGTAAAAGAATATCCTAAAGTTTTTTCCTAGTTTGTTAAAAAGAGAGTATCGTAAAGTTTTAGGAAAGTTCATATTATTAGAGTTACTATTAACGTCTTATTTAAGAATTTACGATGTTTCACTTAACTTTTGAAAACGCTTAGAATACATTTCCCCAAAAAATTATAAAACAATATGATTTCCATTTCCGAAACGTGATTCCAGTAAACGCATTAATCATTCCGAATACCCAGCATATTCATCATTGTATTTTATCTTAACTTTTAGATTAGCTATTGGGTAAAAGAATATATATATATATATATATATATATATATATATATATATATATATATATATATATATATATATATATATATGGGGAGTGATATATCGACACATAAAAAAACACACTATGCTTACATTTTAATCCTAACCATTTATTTAGTATTTTTTCAATGGCCAAGATTACCTAAAATAAAAAAAACCATCACAACCCTTAAAAACATATGTAATAGATGGTTAGGATTAAAATGTAAGCATAGTGTGTTTTTTTATGTGTCGATATATCATTTCCCTATATATATATATATATATATGTTGTGTGACATATTAACTCGTTATAGATATATATAGAGATATGTATAGATATAGAGAGAGGTATGAGAGACAATAATAAGGGAGACTTTATTAATCAGAATGTATGAATACAAGAGAACCCTAACCTTCTTTATATACTAGAGGTTAGGGTTATACAAGATAGAAAACCCAACTTAGGTCCACTATGAGTAAGGCCCAATAGTCCAATAATATCTTACAACACTCCCCCTTTGGACATCTTGAATTCTTCGTCTTCATGAAATCGATCTGAGTCGAGTTCATTCGCAGTGCTAAACACATAAAAAACCTTAGGGACGGAAAACCCAGTGTGGGACAAAACCGGTACCTAGAAGAAACTGTGTAGCCGAATGATATAGGCCGAAATTCTATGTAATTAACTAACCACAAAACAGTATGCCTCATCAAAACCTTGCCAGAGCAAACCCAATGGGAAAATCTCTGATCGAAGGAAAAAGAGTGCAACAGTGGTAGTAGTAGGGGATTAACCACAAAACAGGTGCCTCATCAAAACCTTGCTAGAGTAAACCCAGTGGGAAAAACCTCTAGTCGAAGGACAAAAGAGTACACAGTGGTAAGAAGTATACAACAGGATACTCCCCCTAATTTCAGCAATCTTAAGTGAGATATAATGGGAACGTGTCTCGCTAAAAACCTTGCCAAGGAAAAACCCAGTGGGAAAAAACCTTGGTGTAAGGACAAAAAGAGTACACGAGCATACGACTGGATGCTCCCCCTCACTTGCACACGACAGGATGCGAGGATTTCGACTAAGTAGTAATTAGTGCAATAAGCATTCACCTGGATGCTCCCCCTCACTTGCACACGACTGGGTGCAATGATTTCATATTCGAATAAAGAGTATGAGCATTCGACTGGATGCATCATTTACTTGCACACGACTGTATGCAAGAAAATATAACATGGAATAAAACGAGCATTCGACAAGATGCTCTTAAACTTCATATGTGAAGATTTATTTTGACGATAAATGCTAAATAGCATAATGTAGTCATGTCTCTCTTAATCGATAACAACAAGTTGTCTTCTATGACAAGTGTTTTATCTGGATCGTGAGACAGAACATATGTAATTCAAATATGGCTAATACTAGCTCGAAGCCATATACACTCTTTAGTCGTCTCATATAGCACGAATAGATCAGAGTGATTTGTTTGGAGTCATTCCAAGACCTCCAAGATATCGCCTTATTCCTAATGGCAAAGACATACCATGTTAGGAATATCCCTTATGCGAGTCTGATAAGTAACCAGTATCGGTATAACCGAAAAAGGGTTGCGTTAATTCGAGTACCGAAGGGGGTAGGTACACTCGATGACGCAAATGGAATAAGACAAGCCCTCATCCACAGTTACCTTAAGGTAATGGGAAAATGTCTTTTATGCCATTTCGATGGTAGCGTGTTAGCGCGATGCTGTGTCGAGTTATACCATTCACAGCAGACGAGATGTTCGTCCTAGCACATTAGACTAAGTACAATAATGCGCTTATTGAACTTAGATATGAACATCATGGTTCAATATCTCTTCATCGTCACATCAGGGACGGACTGGGTCTATATCAATGTCTAGTGATCGAACGATCATGGGAGAATCGGACGACTTAGCGTCATGATGACTACAACGTCATAACACCTTCTGGGTGTAGTCTGAATCATGGACTTAGATTCAATCTTTACGGGACTCGATCATCAGGCCGAGTCACTACCGTGTCTTCCCAAGATCCTTCATCTCGAAGGCAAATCCAAAATGGATTGCGCAATAAAACACGCAAGGGCATAATACTTGTTCAAGTATCCCAAGCTAATCAAGTACTCACTTAGGCGGGTATACCACATCCGCTCGGATTATATTAATCCATATAGTGAACGTCTCAGTTAATTGAGATCGTGTTCCGTGGTCAGGAACTACTTGATTCAAGCATTATGAAGTCACACATGGACTTTCATCCACATCTCTATTCTAAATCCCCACAGAGATAAGATCGTGACCACAATCACATGCTGCATAATCAGTTTTCCGAAAACTACTAAACTGATAAAGTAGAGGACCGTTATAATGTCCATTACGAGGAAATAAACCATCTCGTAATCAATTCCAAGGTGTGAGAGAAGCCTTGCGCTACTAGGCGAGCATTTTAGAATCTCATTATTCTCATCACTCTTCCTTACGAATAACCAAATAAACGAACTCGTTTAACATTGGTGGTGTTGGAGCTACAGGTCCGAACACACTTTCGCTAAGGAGTCTACTTGGATTGTAAGTTTCCATTAGTCCAGTCTATTCTACGTTGACTTCAGGCAACGGTACATGGTTCCCTGTCATAATTTGCTCATATTATCAGTCGTCACCGAATATATGAACAAGTAATCAATGACAGTCTCGTTTCGCTTCAATATCGTCTAAGATATCATGATCGACAGATATTTCAAGATTCTTAGGATGAGGAGGAAATCACACATCTCCTTGATCCTTTATAATCTCGTGCGACAAACGAGTTTCAGTTCACCATCTCTGGGGCTGAACGAATTAAGAACCGGTCAACTTCCTCATATCTTAGGAAGGATGACAGACTGACGGCCGACGACAGCGTCCTTTGCTTGGCGGGTTCGGCCAAAGCAACGTGTTACGACAGGAACACGGCGTCCGACAGGGACGTCTATCCTTGCAAGCATTTTGCAGTAGGTATAAATGATCTCGTGACATCTCATAAAGTCATTAAATGCGTCTGGCATTTAGTTAGACTTGAGAAAGTCTATGCACTTACTTATCACTAAGTGCAGTTTTGGGGATCAAGCTAAAACTGAGTAGGTTATGCCACGTTACTTCACGTCGTTTCTTATCAACGGTAACGTGCAAATATCCCCCTAACGACGGGGAGAACAATCTTAGCGATGTCACTTTCGCATATCATGCGGTAAAGAGATCGCTTGCCAAGGTTACTCTATCAAATGATAGGGAGGGGATTCATAATCGACTTATGTCCCCTTCAGAGGTCCATATTTTGAACGCTATAGCGGCTCAATCAAAATATTAATTAATCACTCTAAACACGCGTTAATATGAGACCTCTGGCTCATAACCAGTAACCAGCTGGTACGCATATGGTGTTTGAGTGTCTATGGGCCTCATAACGGACCAATGCAGCAAAATAGCATAACCCCACACAGAAATATAAATCTTGGTGTGCAAGACCAAGAAATGCGTGCAATCATTTGCAGTCGCATCATCAAACTTTCCGTGAGTCCATTTGGGTCTAAACATAATCGACAGGATGTTCAATTTCAATTTACAAACTCAAGTAATTCAAATTGAAATTTCGATTATTACTCTTCGGAATTATCAAGTCGACTAGACTTTTCAGGATAATCCGGATCATGAGCCATCAACTTAATGATAGGGCTAAAAGTTTGGAAAGTGCTGCATTTATGTGGGCAACATTAAAATGTGACCATATTGTCGATGCATCAACCATAACCATTTATATTTATGGTCCGTCTTATGGTTGGATAAGTCCACAATAACTCCTTCAATTCTTCGCAAGAATTCTACGAGTTCATTTCGTGATCTTTACACATACTAGTCTTTCAAAGTGAGCATTAGTGGCATTAATTTCGGATTAATCACGAAATATATTCTCAAAGAGAATCCAAATGCGATGCGATTATAAATCAACCATCGTCTTTTGACCCGGGAATATCTCATCCGGTCAATGCCACAATATCAAAATTCTCTTATCAATCGACGACAGGCGAATGATAGTACAGACAATCATGTCTTAGCATCTAAATCATTTATCATTTCGACGACAGGCGAAATGATAAGGTAACTTTAAATGCTTTAAAGAATGTGGTGGCAACCACTTGAAAGACATTTTAACTCCTCTAAAATACGCTTTTGGTCGTATTGAATGGAGGCTATGTAAAGAAATTTTAATTCTTTCATGAGCTATTACCAGATAACACTGGTTTTCTCGAATATTTTATAACTCAACAAGGTACGACAGGACCTACATGAGTATAAGACCTCATATTTGACAAATCAATTTGGTTTTACCAAAGATTTTGATTTGGAACGACAGGTCCAGAATCGTTGTCACTGAGTACTCTTTTAGGCAAGTAGTTGGTGAAATTATGTGGTACACTGTTACCCACTATTTCCAAAAAAATCAACTATCCCACAAGTATTGCCTAAAATTTCATAATTTAAAGTTTGGTCACATTTGTCAAAGGAATTTTCTCAAAACACTTTAAATTATTTCGAGAAATTTTGTAAACAGGCAAACCATAATCCAAAAGTATGGTCCAAATGGAAAAATAATAATCCAAATGGAAAACATAATCCAGATGAGCGAAAAAATGGCTCAATGATTTATCAAAATCAATAAAGAAAGGTCCCAAACTCATTTGAGCCGCAAAACCGGGGGTCTCAAGAGTTTCCTTTCAGTTAGCTTTAACCACATTAGCATCGGGTTTTTCACCTTTGTAATAGTTTTGAACTATTTAATGAGTAACCGTGCATGACCTTTGTCTTTATAGCATAGAGTTGCCTCCTTGAGCATTATCTCTTGCTTTGTGACAACGGGCTATATTGTTCCTTTCAATTATGTCTTGAAGCCACATGTTTTCAATTTTGACGATTGTCTAAAATCTCGCTTGGCTAGGCGATTCATCAGGATCGCGACAGTTCGAGACAAATAACACTTGTCTCGGTTCTCGATTCATGGAAAAAAATATACACGAAGAGCATTAATATCAGGCAAACAATTCGCCATTGACCCAATAGGATTAAAACTACTCACCGGGGTAATTTTCTTATCCAATAACAGATGGGCGATAAAGGAACATGGTGAATATAAATTCACGATACTGCTTATGGAATACAATTTCCAAGCTAGTATTTTGGTGAAGGATTGCTCCAATATGTCAATTTCAGACATTTGTTCACCTTAGACGTTATCACGTCTCAAATGTGGCGACGGAATAAAATCAACGCCTTAGCATTCATCTCGAGGGTAACAACAAACTCGTGTTTTACTCATCAAAGATAGCATCCAAAAAAAATTTGGGCATCACATTTTCACACATCAGGGTGAGTAACATGTGGTGACGGATTAAAATCAACGTTTAAACAGTCATTTCGCAAGTATGTTTTTACGGTTTTTCTCATCATAGATGGCATCCAACATGTGTTGGGAGTTCTGTATTATTTATCATATAAAACGACTGGTTTATATGTTTACGGTTTGCACAAGCATAAACTTTATTTCGAAACGACAGGTTCGAAAAATAGTTTTGCTTGTAATGTGAATAGGTTCTCATTGATCGAACGACAGGTTGATACAGAGACACCAATTCGGCGAAACATACATTACTATATAAACACACTCGGGGAAATTATTATTTAGTCAACCCCTTTCGGTAGCTCTACTTGAAAAACGACCAGGAAATACGGTGAGGGTGGAGGGCACGAATGCCACTTAAAACCCGACCTCATTAGGATATCGACTTCCGCCTATATCTTTCCTAGACATCGTATCCAAATAGGTGAGCCTATTTAGGGAAGATTCATAATTTTTCTAACTTAAATGTGAATATATATGATTTCGCAAATTAGCATATTATACATATGTGTACATGGCAATAAATAAAATAGTACATGATTAACTAATATTTTAGATTGTACCTGTTTGCATGATTAGCATATATATTGCAATATAATCAAATTAATCAAGATTATCATCAATCTAGAATTTATTAGTAATTATCAATTTACACTAGCAAGATTTAGTCAATATTTTATTATTATATTGCTATATGTGTAAGTTCTATACATGGTAACTAAATCATCCATGTACGTAATATATTTTATTTACCAATTTACAATATACACGCAATTTACATACATGGTAATTTTAACACAGAATATTTTCATACGTGACTAACTTCCTGGCAATCACTAACATGTGAAAATTTATTTATTTATCACTAGTAAGGGTTTCATAATTGCTTTAGAACATCACGACATATATACATCAATACCAATACCCTGTACAAAATAATAGGTTTCACAGTGGTATTATAAGGTGTCAAATAGTTGTCAACGTCAGTGGTATTAACATGCAATTTATACGTATATCCTATTCTCTCAAATAGCTGTACACCCTGTACTACAATTTTCATACAAACAATTCAACGTCAGTAGCTGTCAACTTGTACAACAATAGCTTGTAGATTTATACTATCATTGAATCAAGGTTTGTTCCAAACTCAAACATGTCACCAAGCAATTACGGAGTTTATTCATGTTATGTTACAGAGAATTAATAGAACAAGTAGGGATTTAGTAATTGTACCCAATTACCAAGTGCTCCAATGATTGACCGGGAACAATAATAATAAAACCCTAGCTGTATATATTTTTATTTTTTTTTGTAATCTAATATCTCCATGAGCAAAGTACTGATAACGTGTTGTGTGACATATTAGCTCGTTATAGATATATATAGAGATATGTATAGATATAGAGAGAGGTATAAGGGAGACTTTATTAATCTGTATGAATACAAGGGAACCCTAACCTTCTTTATATACTAAAGGTTAGGGTTATACAAGATAGAAAACTCAACTTATGCCCACTATGAGTAAGGCTCAATAGTCCAATAATATATTACAACAATATATATATATATATGACACGTCAACCACAACTGCCAAATAATAAAATTAACGAAAGAAGAAAAAGAATTGTGCAACTCATTCTGATAATATAACTATAATTACACTATTCATAATATAAAAGGTTTTGAACATCCAACTAAACCGCCAAGCACACTAATACCCTTTTACTAGCCTAGAAAACAATCCAAATCCTTTCTCTCTTCTCTTCTCTTCCCTTTCTTAAAACCCGCCTTTCTACCCAGAAAACCGCACATTGTAAAGAATCAAACAACCAATAAAAATGTCCGAAAAAGAGGGTGCCAGCAACAGTGAAGCTGCTGAAAGAGCAAGAAAAGGGAAAGGGACAATGAACCCAGATGATGAACAAAAAGAAGAAGAGGAGAAAACACCGAAGGTTAGCGATGAGATTATATCCATGTACTATACGACGTTGGATGAGCAAGGAGATGGCGAAGCAGTGGATTTCGACGAATTCGTAAAGGGGCAGCAACAGATTCTGGATAACATCGCACACGCCAAGAATGCGGCTCAGGATCTCCAAATAGCGTAAGTTTTCGTTGCTGTTTATTGCTTTCAATCACTTTCTTCACCAAAAAACCGATTCTTGAGGTTCTTCTTCATTTATACTCCATGAACATGTTTAATTTGACCTGATCAGAACGGTAATGTATAGGCCCTTGTTATATTTGCTGTATATCTGATAACATTGCACATGTGAAATAATTTTTCCGTTTTCCGGGCCAATATAGAAGTTAGAAGTAGCTAACTGGTTATACAGATATTCTGAAGTTTTAAATTATGCATAATAATATCACCCATTACATGGTGTTTCCTAGGAAAAATAAGGCGTTAAAAGGCGTGTTATGAATCGTTTCCAATAATGAATAAACTGTGCCTTGTAAATGGGAAAAACTGATGTTACTTGGTGTTGTTTGGAACAAATGGAAAACAATTGTTTTTAGAACCCTTTTCAACAATAACTTACAGAATCGAGCAAACTTACCGTTTCAAAAGCAGGTCTTAAATCATTGTTTCGATCTGAGAATTTTCCCTTTTATTAACTGCACAATAAGTTTCCAGAAATTTTATTGACAATTTAACGTTTGGTTCGAAAACTAGATCCTTAAACAACCCTATATTCTGGTTCAGAAATTACAAAAAGGGTAAATTTGGACCGTTTCTTTCTTTAATTCTCTTTACCAAGAAACCATTTCTTGAGGTTCTTCTTCACTGATATGTGATGAACATGTTTAATTCCACCTGATCAGATCATTAATGCATACACCCTTGTTATATTTGTTGTATATCTGATAACATTGCACATGTGAAATAAAATTTTCCGTTTTCTGGGGAAAGGTAGAATTTAGACGTCACTAACTAGCTGTACAGATTTTCTGAAATTCTAAATTGTGTTTTATAATTTCACCCATTACATGGCATTTTCTGGGGAAAATAAGGCTTAAAAAGGTGTCTTATGAACAGTTTCCAATAATGAATAAACTGTGTTTTGTAAATGAAAGAATCTTATGTTACTTGGCTTTGTTCGGAACAAATGGAAAACAATTCTTTTTAGAACCCTTTTCAACTATAAGTTACATGATCGAGCAAACTTACCGTTTCAAAAGCAGGTCTTGAATCATTGTACCGATCTGAGAATTTTGCCATTTAAGACCTGCAGAATAAGTTTACAGAAATATTGTTGATGATCCAACGTTTGGTTCAAAACTTAGATCCTTAATTTAAACTACCCTATATTCTGGTTCAGAAATCACAAAAAGGTTAAACTTGAACCGTTTCTTTCTTTGATTCTTTTTACCAAGAAATCATTTCTTGAAAGTCTCCTTCACTGATATGACATGAACACATTTAAATGCACCTATTAGATCATTATGCATACACCCAAATCAAAAAAGTTGTATTATCTGATAACATTGCAGATGGGGAACTGTTATCATATATACAAATTATTTGCACAGTTTTTTTAAATTTTCAGTACAAAGTACATTACAGGGTCTACTAGAATACGGTGGTTTGGAAATATAAAGTATTTGGGATGTTGGATTAAGAGTATTTCCGAATAACGAATAAACTATGCATAGAAAATGGGGAAAATTTTTGTGACATACTGTTTTCTAGAGGATTAAAATGGAAACAATTTAAAAAAAAAAAAACTTGTTTAAGTTACAGAAACAAGCGTACTCACCTTTTTAGAATCGTCCTTAAATCTTTGCTCCGACCTGAGTCTCTGACAGTTTCTGTTATCTGATGATGATACCTGCGGAACAATTTTACAGAATGTATGTTAACATTCAGTTCAAAAATTGAATCCCCGAAAAGTAATGGTGTAGATGCAGTTTAAGGGGTAAACAATTGACAATGCTCAGATTATGTACATAAGTTTTTATTGTAAAATAGCATTATTTACATTACTCAACAAATTACATACTTATCGGGAAGATGATATTGCAGTGATTCATCCAAAGAAGATTCTGACGGGAACACACAAATTGAAGATTACGATACCGATTCCTCAGATTCGGATGCTAACGAAGAAGACATCGAACCAGAAAATATCGAACCAGTTGAACAGGTCATCTTCGAACTCCAAATCTCAGAAGGACCCCGCCTCATCATCCCTTACATAATGGCGTCAGATTACTTCCCTCCTTTAGTGATGATGACTCCCAATGCCGAAGAGATCCTATACCTTATCGATCCTCGTGGGAAAAGGTGGAAAATGACACTCATTTACGACAGCAATGCCAACACTTACATAATCACCAACGGGCTGAACGCCTATACTGAACACAACTACTTAGTCCCGCGTGATTCGATTCGAGTCTATGTGCCCATACCTCAACCAGACGTAAAAGACTTTTATATAAACCATCAGAAGAATTGTGGCCCTGGCAGTGAATTACTTCAGACCCTGTTCGAGGTGCGGGTCTCTCGTACCAACAGGCTGCGCATCCTATGTGACCTGGCGGTGAATCACTTCATACCCATGGATGCCCCTAAACCACCTCACCATCTGAATGAGTTCATTCTCCGCATCACGGACTACCGTGATAAAAAATGGGAGTGGAAATACGTAGTTTTTGATGATGAAGAATCCTATATTATCATTCGGGGCTGGGACAAGTATGCAGCTCATCACCGTTTGATTCATAACGATAGGCTTCGGTTCTTCAAGAATTTCTACCCTACCGCAGGTGCAAATAGTTTTATTGTCCATCACGAATTGAGACGAAGAGGAAGATCTCTTAACTTGGGTCGTGTTCAGAAGGAGAAGCTTTACGAGGAGCTGTGTTTAACGGAGGCTGATGTAGGGTATTGGAGATTGGAGATGAATGGTTCCGAATTACCGTCGGCTCAATGGCGTAACAAGGAGATGGTGAAATTGACAGACTGGAAGAACAAAGACTGGTACGTGATAATGGTTTACCAGAGGAACTCTTCAAAGAATTATATGATTTTGGATGGATGGGGGGATATTGTAAGGGAGCATAATTTGGAAGCTGGGGATTTGATGAGTATTTATGAGCCATTTAATGGTGGTGATCATGATTTGCACTTTGTGATAGAATTTGTCAAAAAGAGGAAGAGGAAGGAGCCAGAGAAAAAGGAGGAGGATAGTGGCTCAGGAAAACCCGATGATGGTACAGGGCCGGTAGAAAAGATTCCTAAGCTTGGTTAAAGTACTGACTTGGGTATATGGCATAAAAAAGTCCTGATTGTTTGGGGTAAATGCTGATATCTGGAAAAGAGGCTATGGTGACTTGTGCATACCTTAGTTCTATCATTTTTTTTTACTTTTAAGCAGCTAAAAACTTTGTCGATACCTTTGTGAGGATTACAGAAAAAACATTTGCTCACATTTTGTAATGGTAGGCTTATACAAGTCCAAGATTAAGCTCAGTGTAGGTGGATTAACGATAAATATGAATAATTTCTTTCTTGATTTCTGGTTCAAGTAATGTATTCTTCTGAAATGATATACTATTGAATGCAAATGTTTGCTTGTTATGTCTTCTCCTTCGAAGATACAAAAGCAGAATTAGAATATGCATAAACTATGTAGGATCTCTAACTACGGTAAATATAATATAATGCAACTAGCAGCGAGAGACGGGGTAAAAAAAAAGCTATGAGGATAACTACTCTTGTCCTTATGTAGTGATTATACTGCTCTTATTTGTTTCTTTTTAGATTTGTTAAAAGCAAGTCAGTACTCAACTCCTAACAACCTGGTTTAATGGATTTGAGAATAAAACAAACAAGCCTACAAAACAAGCAATATGGAACCACCCCTAACTTGGTACTGGCAATATTTTTTCATTTTGAAAAATTGGCAACGTGGTAGTGCGAGGATGAGATGTATAATGCTCAAAATACCATTATATAGGGAAAGGTGATTTAACAAAATACACATAACAAGTAGCTAAATTTGACTCCAAATCAAATGAGATAAAATAATTTGGTCGGCAAGATAAGATACAAGATCTGGAAAAGATTTTTTCCAATTAAATAAAGTATGTAAAAAATGTACAGACACAGAGTCTCAAAACTCACAAAAACTCTAGGCGGTGACTTAGGAAAGGATAATGTAATTTATTCAAGGACCTCCAAAAACATAATGTTTGGTGAAATACACTGCAACTTGATCTAAAGAGGTATTGTTCGCATATGAAGGTGACGCTAAACAAAGTGTCTAAACCAATGTTGGTGAATTACTCACAAGGAAACACAAGAAGGCCACGATTTAAAGTCTAAACCACGATCCTTTTATTTATATGCTCATAAAGTGAACCAACCTGAAGGTACACGTATCGGCTTTCGGCTGGGTGTGAGATACATAAATTAAGTTAATATACAAACTGTCGAATTCAAATCATGTGCTTGTTTGGTTCCAGCTCAAATACTTAAGTGTTTTTTTTTTTTGGTTTTGTGGCTTTTATGCACAATCACCTTTAAGCTAGAGCTTAATAAATGTCCACTCCAATAAAGATTTAATCTTTAATCTTTAAGGAGATGACTTTTCTAGCTTAAATTCTCACTCTTTAAACGATTTACAAAAATTAAAATACCAAACAAAGCCTATATATATACCGCAACCAATGGAGGAGTTAGCATCACCCCCATGTTATAGAAACCGTTTCTTTTTAACATTTAACATAATATAACAGATTTTAGCATTTCATCACCCCGATAATGATAAAAAAAAACAAAAACATGGAATTCAGCCCCTGCCTTTATAGCGGAATTCTAAAAATCCCAGTAACTGACTAACTGACTGCAATTAATAAGTTACATAAAATCCCAGTAATCTCTTATAATCTATCAATATATCCTAGTAAAGAATCACTTACAGTGAAAATCAATAAAAAAAAAACAGATATTGGGCCTGTTTGGCATCAACTTATTTGGTCAAAAAGCTGCTTAAAATCCCAGTAACCTCTTATAATCTATGGAGTGTTTGGCACCACATTAGCTAAATTATCTTATAATTGACTTTTAACTTAGTATTAAACTAATAAGTCACATTTTTTTTCATTATTTGGTCTTATAAGTGGCTCCTATCTATACAAATTCGTATTTTTTTGAAGGAAAAAAAAACTGAAAAATCATCATATACATGGACGGCTACTGAAATTTAACCCTTTGACCTTTTGAGCTTTTTTAACCCTAAATTTAGCTTTCCAAATGCTAAAAAAAACTAGCAAGCCAAACAAACCGCTATACCTCACATGATTAAATGGATGATTACTAAAATTGAGAAATTAAAAAAGAGAATATAAATTAGTATTTTTAGAAGGAAAAAAAGGTGAAAAAACATCAGATTCCTAACTTTTTTTCTACTTTTGAGCTTTTTGTACCCTAAAACTAAAAAAAACTAGCAAGCCAAACAAACCTAGCTCTTTTTTAAGCAAAAAAAAGCTGAAAAGGCAAAGAAAAAAAGTGTAAGCCGAAGCCGCTATACCTGAATGGACAAATGAAATAAAATGATGATTTCACATATTTACTAAAATTGAGAAATAAAAAAATGAGAATTTGAATAGACAGAAACTATATATTTTACCTTGTCAGTTTAGTTCTCTAGAGAGAGAGAGAGAGAGAGAGAGAGAGTTTGATAGATAGGAAGCTAATAAATTATAATTATTTTTACTTTTACTGTAATGTAAACTTAGTTACTTTACTGTAGTATTTAAATATATGCAATTTCAGTTAAACCCCAACGACTACATTTACTATGCCTCCCTGTGTATTTTATTTAATATCTGTTTACTGTACCGTTTTAGTTTTTGGATAATTCTTATTATTTCATGTTTTATGTAGTTGTTACAGTTTTATATGCTTTTTCAGTGTAAATTTATCGGTTCACTTCTAATTTTTTTTTACCTTATAAGTATCTGGCCTTGTTTGGTTTTGGTTGTATTTTTTGCAACTTTGTATTGTACTATATCTTCGATACAACCTATTATGTTTGAAAACACAATTGCACTATGAACTACATGTCTGGAGTGGAATCGAATGAAGATGAGTAGGTTATTTCCATTACCATATACGGTGATTCTTTTGAAAATAGTAAAATCCCGATGAATTCCTTTCAAAAATCCCGATTATCAAGAATTCTCGATTATAGTTTGATCGGATTGTTAGTTCGGAAATTAATAATCCCACAACCAGGCCTTAGTTGATATGTGTATGGGTTCTTTACGTATTCAATCTTTTGAGCATAAGAAAACATTAAAATATATTGGGAATTGAGAATAACAAATTGAAGCGAGTATCCCAGCACTATTAGAAGAAAAAACATATTTCAAATTTTGAATAGATAAAAACGAAAAGAAAAAACCAAACAATAACTACATTATACAAGTAGACAAATTGAGCTCAATACAATTTCAGCTCAATCTTATTCCCTCGAATAAATAATGTTTTGAGTTTTTGACATCATGTATTCATGTTAATGTGTTATGGTCATAACTAGAATTAACCCCATATGTTCCAGTTAAAAGAATTTTAAGAGTTTTCTATATTTGATAGAGGCAATTCCATTTTAGTATAAAAAAAAGTAAATTAATATTTCTTTAGTGTTAGTCTAAAAAAACTAATTACTTTTTTGTGTAACTTTTCTTTCATTCATTTCGATAGTATCTAATTTGTGGATATACAAAAAAATATAAGAAAATCAAAATAAAATATATATAAATAAAAAATACATAATAAATTTAAAATTTGTTTAAAATATATAATTAAAAAATTAAAAAAAAATTAAAAAAAATGTTCATTCACTTCGAGTTTTTAGAATGAATGTACCAAACAAAATATTATTCACTTAAAAAAACATTAAAAAAAACTCATTCACTTCAAAAATTTGAAGTAAATGGATAAAAAAAACATTCATTCACTTCAATATTTTAGAATAAATGTACCAAACAAAATATCATTGACTTAAAAATTCATTTTGCAAATTTGAAGTGAATGCATCAAACAAAAAATCACTGAATTCAAAATAACAAACACAAAGTACATTAAATTAACTATTTTAAATTGAATATACTAAACAAAAGGTTATGCAATAAAATGAATGAACAAAAAATAATTTACTTCAAAGTGAATGAACCAAAAAAAAATTCATTTACTTCAAAAAAATCAAACAAAAGTTCATTTAATTCAAAAAATATACAAGGTTCATTCGCTTCAAACAAAAGTCGGATAGTTCAAAATAACAAATAAAAACAGAGGCATTTCAATATTAATATTTCCTATTTAAGCTTGAAAGAAAATAAGATTTCCAGCGAAAAGAAACAGAATAGTCAAATAACTACCTTCATAATTAACAACTACTGGCAGGCAGGGGAAGCTAAGTGGGGACGATCGGATGCCACGGCACCCCTCATAATTTTAGAAATAGCAAGTGACGCAATTTTTTTTTAGTACAATTTCTTTTTAGGTGTAAATTTGGCACCCCCATAAAAATATGTTACTTGTACATATATTTTTGGCACCACCCATTTACACATCCTGGCTTCGCCCCTACTGGTAACTATAACAAAATCTTCTCATAAAACCTCTAATAAACCCCCCCATCTCTCTCCTCAATCTCTCTTTAACCTATCGAAAAGGCATCACGACTTTCACACGATGAATCCAAACGACAAAAAAGGCGACCCAAGTGAAGAAACCAGAACTTGATAAACCACAATCGGTTGTTTTTGCTGATCAAGAACCAGACAAACCGTCGACTGGACAACCAAGCCAATCAAGGGAAGCCAAGTCATCAAATCCTTCTGCCAAGAAACCGTCGGTGGCTAAGCTACAGCGAATCGCTGCTTCGTTTGAAAAAGACAATGTACCGGATTTCATATAAGGAACAACTTGTGGGCTTGCCTACAATTAAGATATCGAAACGAGGGTAAGTAATTACCGTCATTGAATTCTGAGCTGTCACCTCTTATATATTTGTTTATGAAAACGATTCAATTTCTACAAGGGCTGAAGTTTTTTTTTTTTTCGAATGCAAAGAATTGGTTTTATGGGATACGGATGCTTAAGGAGACCATCAAGCTTAAGGACCCTCTCAACCGTCTCTAGTCCGATATGGGATAGGTATGCTTCGACGCAGAAGAGGCCTTCATCCTGATGTTGAGTTGTGGAGCCAAATGAGTTTTGGCCATGTTTTCTAATTATCCCACATCACTTGGAATTATAATATGACCCACAAGGGTTCTATTTATATGCCCCAATATCTTGTATTTTAATTACACCTTTACTCAACACCTCTATATTATAAAGAGAGAGTTCTATTTGTGAGAGAATCATAGCTTGTAACTAGGCTAGATTACGATTGTAATCCTCTTAATAATATTAAGTGCCACGTATAGCGACCCGGAGACGTAGCCAATTTGGGTGAACTCCGTTATCAAAGAGTATGTGATCGGTTTAGTATTTATGTCTTTCTTTGTGTTCGCCTGATCGACCCCAGCAAGTGGTATCAGAGCTCGGAATATCGATGGCGAAAGAAGACAGAACCGCACACGGGATCGAGAAGTTCGACGGGAAAGACTTCGCATTCTGGAGAATGCAAATAGAGGACTACCTCTACGGGAGGAAGATGCATCAGCCTCTTCTCCTTGAGGAAAGGCCGACCACGACCACCGAGGAGGCGTGGAAACTCTTAGACCGACAAGTGTTGGGAGTGATCCGCCTAATACTATCTAGGAGTGTAGCACATAACGTCGCAAGAGAGACGACGACGATGGGGATGATAAAGATCCTCACCGACATGTATGAGAATCCATCCGCGAACAACAAGGTACATCTCATGCGTAAGTTGTTCAACCTACACATGGCTGAGGGGACACCTGTCGCGAGTCACGTGAACAAGTTCATCGACACCGTAAATCAGTTGGATGCGGTGGAGATAACTTTTGAAGACGAAGTGAGAGCCCTATACTGCTAGCCTCTTTACCGAACAGTTGGGAATTCATGCGAGCTGTTGTAAGCAACTCAATTGGAAAGGAGAAACTGACTTACAACGGCATCCGAGATCAAATACTCGCTGAGAAACTCAGGAGATTAGATATGGGTGAATGCTCAAATGATGGAGCAGCCTTGAACATGGGTTCAAGAGACCGGGGTAAGGCCAGGGTATGGGACGTCAGAGGACGCTTGCAATCCCGAGGTAGAAGAGGGCAAAGCCGAGGAGGCAAAGATAGCGATCGAAGTAAGAAGAATCTTCGGTGCTATAATTGCCAGGGTATGGGGCACTTCAGTCATGAGTGCAGACAGCCGAAGAAGGGTACCGGCCATGATCACGGGGCTAATGTTGCGAGCGACGAGGATTCGGGTGATTGCTTAATGCTTTCCGTACAGAGAGATATACATTCATGGATTCGAGACTCTGGGGCATCATTTCACACGACCCCTCAGAAGGATTTATTCGTGTTGAACTTAGAGTTCAATAATGATTTTGATTATAACTTTGATTATGCGTTTAATGATTTTACGATTTCGATGATATAATGCTTGTCTTTTCCAAAAAGAGAATTTGTAAATTTCAGCATGCCAGAAAGATAGAGCACAGAAAAACGAAGCCACAGGTTCAAGCGGAACCAGAATCGGAGCTATAACGAAGGAGTTACGGGCTTTTGAAGATTAACGAGAAAACAGAGAAAACTGAAGAACGACCGATCGTCTGTACAAAAACGACCGATCGTTTTTGTACCAATTTCTTCCAGAGAGTTCACAAGAAAAACGACCGATCGTTTTCAGAAACGACCGATGGTTTTATGGAAAACGATCGATCGACTGTAGAGAACGACCGATCGTTTTCTGCAGTTTTCGAAAACAGCTTTTCAGCTTATTCTGGAAAGTTGCTTAAAACCTCTGAAAAATACCCTCAACCACTTCCAACGGTCATAACCCAGAAAAACAGACTTTGTGACCTTATAAACCTCCCAAATATTTCTTCAAACACACTAATCCATTATCCTAAAATCTCTCTTAATCAAAACCCAAATTATCACCATTTTGGTGAAAATATTCGAAAAAGAGGAAATTAAGAAGAAAGCGATTCTAGCTCGAACAACAACAAAGGCTCACCAATTAGCTTATTTAGAAGCAAATATAATAGTGAGTGTAGTTACATTTTTGTAACAAAATTGTAACGAGTATTTTATAAACTCATTTTTGTGAGCGAGTGATCAGGTAGAGGCTTTGTAAGCAAGTGAAGCTTAAAAGCTCTAGGTCTTTCATTTCGGGACACTCATAAAGTGAGGGGGAGCTTAATCGGTCGATTAGCTCGTTAGGATTGTAATATCCGGGAAAAGAATTTTTTAGTGAAATACTCGGTAGTACCGAGGAGAGGACGTAGGCGCGTTTTGCCGAACTTCTATAAATCACGGTGTCATCTTCTTCCCTTAAACTTTTACTTTCCGCAAATATTTATTCTTGCTTGCTTGCGTTTGAATTTATTAACGTTTATTAACGCTTAAGCTTAGAATTGCGTAAGTTGGGGTGTTAGTTGCTTAGAATTTTTAATTAGGCGAAAATCGCCATAAAGCTTATTCACACCCCCCCCCCCCCCCCTCTAAGGTTTGCCGCACACGGGCCAACAATTCGAAAATTACACTGCGGGTAATTTCGGTAAAGTGTATCTAGCCGACGGAGAAGCGTTGGAGGTTGTTGGAATGGGCGATGTGAAAATTCGCATTCCAAATGGATCGGTATGGAAGCTAACGAAAGTGAGGCATGTTCCGAGGTGGACCAAGAATCTGATATCAGTAGGTCAACTTGATGCCGAAAGACACTCCATTTAGTTTAGCTGTGGAGCCTGGAAAGTTTCACGAGGAGCTATGGTGATAGCCCGAGGGAGTAAGGTCGGTACGCTGTACATGACGACCGTCGAGGAGCGTACAATTGCGGCAGCTGTGTCGCAGAACTGCTCGGAACTGTGGCATCGACGGTCGGGTCACATAAGTGAGAAGGGGATGAAGGTGTTAGCAAAGGACAACAAACTTCCAGGCTTGAAGTCTGTCAACATCGACATGTGTGAAGGTTGCATCTTTGGGAAGCAAAAGAAAGTGAGCTTCCTGAAAGGTGGAAAAGCTCCCAAGGAGGAGAAGCTAGCACTGGTCCACTCAAACGTATGGGGACCATCTCCGGTAAGCTCACTTGGAGGATCTCAGTACTATGTGACCTTCATCGATGATTCGACGAGGAAAACATGGGTCTACTTCTTGAAACACAAGTCTGAGGTGTTTAAGAAATTACAAGAATGGAAGGCCATGGTCGAACTAGATACCGGGAATAAACTCAAGTGTTTGAGGTCCGATAACGGCGGACAGTACATTGATGCGAAGTTCGTAGAGTTCTGTGCTCAGAGAGGCATTCGAATGGAGAAGACCATACGAAGAACGCCACAGCAAAATGGCGTGGCCGAGCGAATGAACCGAACAATCAATGAGCGTGCTAGGAGTATGAGACTACAAAGTGGGTTTCCCAAAGCCTTGTGGGCACATGCAGTAAGCATGACGGTTTACCTCATTAACCGTGGACCCTCAGTGCCCCTAGAAAGGAGGATTCCCGAGAAAGTCTGGATAGGAAAGTCTATCTCGTATGAACACTTGCGAGTGTTCGGTTGTCTGTTATATATCCATGTCGACATAAATGAACGTACCAAGCTTGACTCGAAATCCAAAGTGTGTTACTTTGTGGGGTACGGTGGAGCTGAGTTTGGATAACGCTTTTGGGATGGTCAAGCAAAGAGGATCATTCGCAGCAAGGATGTCATCTTCAACGAAAGCATTTTGTACAAAGATCGACAAAATGTGGAAGAACAAGCTCTCCCGTCCGAGGAAAGTGGTATGGTCGACATGAATGCGTTTCCAAGAATGTTGGAAGATAATGACGAAGATGAGTCAGTGGTGTTCGACAACCGACCAGCAGATGCTGAAGAGGCCGAGGAGCTGTCCCAGACTCCCCGACCTGAATTGGGCCGAGGTCATCGCGAGAGGAGACCTCCTGCCCGATACTCTACTTCCCTGCATTACATACTGCTCAGTGATGCAGGAGAGCCCGAAAGTAGAGAAGAAGCTCTGGAGCTGAAAGACTCGAGCAAGTGGGAGCTCGCGATGAAGGATGAGATGAAGTCACTTGAGAAGAATGTGACTTGGCAGTTAGCCGAACTGCCCAGGGGGAAAAGAGCACTGAGCAACAAATGGGTGTTCCGACTGAAGGAGGAACAAGATGGCACAAAACGGTATAAGGCACGCTTAGTAGTCAAAGGGTTCCAGCAAAAGGCAGGAATTGACTACACCGAGATTTTTTCACCAGTCGTAAAGTTGACGACTATTCGGCTATTGTTGAGTATTGTTGTAAATGCGAATCTTCATCTCGAGCAGTTAGATGTGAAAACTGCCTTTCTCCATGGAGATCTCGATGAGGAAATTTACATGCTCCAACCTGAACGGTTTGCCGAAAAGGAAAAAGAGAAACTGGTCTGCAAACTGAGGAAGAGCTTGTACGGGCTAAAACAAGCACCACGGCAGTGGTATAAGAAGTTTGACAGTTTCATGGCAGATACCGGGTTCGAAAGAAGTGATAATGATCACTGCTGTTTCGTGAAGAGATTTGAGAACTCTTCATATGTCATACTACTGTTGTACGTAGATGACATGTTGCTCGCCGGGTCGAGCCTTGTTGAGATTAACAAGGTGAAGCAACAGTTGGTGAAACAGTTCGAGATGAAAGATTTGGGTGCCGCAAATCAGATCCTCGGTATGAGGATTTCTCGAGGAAGGGATGGGTCCCTGTTTCTGTCGCAAGCCGAGTATGTGAAGAAAGTGTTGGCACGATTTAGCATGAGTGAGGCCAAGGCTGTAGGCTCACCGCTAGCCGCACACTTTAGCTTGTCGAAGGAACAATCACCCTCGGACGAGGAAGGAAAGGATCGTATGTCGAACATACCCTACGCTTCAGCAATTGGTAGCCTAATGTACGCTATGGTGTGTACAAGACCGGACATTGCCCATGCAGTGGGAGTTGTCAGTCGTTACATGAGTAACCCGGGTAAGCACCATTGGGAAGATGTGAAGTGGATATTGAGATATCTCTCGGGTACCGTGAGTTTGGCATTATGTTTCCGAAAAACCTCGGAAGGCCTGCACGGCTATGTGGATGCTGACATGGCTGGTGATCTGGACAGCCGAAAGAGCACAACGGGATGTGTTTGTACCTTTGGTGGTACTGCTGTGAGTTGGACATCTAAGTTGCAAAAGATAGTTGCACTGTCGACCACAGAGGCTGAGTACGTCGCGGTGACGGAAGCAAGCAAAGAGATGATTTGGTTGCAAGGTTTATTGAAGGAGCTCGGTCAGAAAACCGACAAGGGAGTTCTGCACTGTGATAGTCAAAGTGCAGTTCAGCTAGCAAAGAATCATGTATTCCATTCATGCACCAAGCACATACAGATTCGTTACCATTTTATCCGGGAAGTTCCGGAAGATGGAATCTTCGCGCTAGAAAAGATTGAGGGCACTAATAACCCCGCCGATATGCTAACGAAGACTGTTACAATTGACAAACTGAGGCTGTGTGCAACCTCAGTAGGGCTCCGAGCTTGAGGATTAGGGATACCGATGGGAGCATTCTGCTCGGTGGAGCACAGTGAGTTCGGTGGTCGAGGATAATTGGAGTTCTTTTGAAGCACTCGACATTTGACTCCAAGTGGGAGATTGTTGAGTTGTGGAGCCAAATGAGGTTTGACCATGTTTTCTAATTATCCCACATCACTTGGAATTGTAATATGACCCACTAAGGGTTCTATTTATATGCCACAATATCTTGTATTTTAATTACACCTTTACTCAACACCTCTATATTATGAAGAGAGAGTTCTATTTGTGAGAGAATCATAGCTTGTAACTAGGCTAGATTACGATTGTAATTCTCTTAATAATATTAAGTGCCACGTATAGCGGCCCGGAGACGTAGCCAATTTGGGTGAACTCCGTTATCTTGTATTTTAATTACACATTTACTCAACACCTCTATATTATAAAGAGAGAGTTCTATTTGTGAGAGAACCATAGCTTGTAACTAGGCTAGATTACGATTGTAATTCTCTTAATAATATTAAGTGCCACGTATAGCGGCCCGGAGACGTAGCCAATTTGGGTGAACTCCGTTATCAAAGAGTGTGTGTTCGGTTTAGTATTTCTGTCTTTCTTTGTGTTCGCCTGATCGACCCCAGCACCTGACACGATACTGGGTCCAATATTGTATCCTATGCAACCTCCATTTCATGGACATCGTTCGGTTCTTGAGGCCCGAAAACCCCCTTGGCCCCAACCATTTCGTCACGCAGCATTTCCGTTCGCTGCCTGATTCCAAACCTGTCGAGATAACGCTCCTTGAGTTCCTTCGCCAAAATTTCCTCTTCCGGGTACTAGAACTATTTTACTCTTCTTCAAAATTATAAGATCATGTGCTATTCGAAATGAATACTGTAACGAACTCAGATCGATTAACAATGGATTCGTAAGTTCGTTAAGCAATTATCAAGCAAACCCAACAATAGTGACTATTTTTTGTGGGAATTTTCTGAGTTTATTTATGATTGAAAGAAAAACAGATAAAAGAAAATAAGCTGAAAATAAGTGAAGATAAATGCTGAAATTAAATATGAAGAACATAAAATGGCATCAGTCTTTTCTTATAAAAAACCTAAAGAAGAGATTGCACTCTATTTATACAAGAGCTTAACTCTAGTATAGTCCAAAACTTATAACTAATTGGAAGAAACACCCTACAGTTGTCTCTGTGAACAACTGTACCCTTTTAATTATCACTTCAGCTAACTAATGAACTATTAAGTCTGTTACGTTACAAATAGTCAAATACATAGTCATGTTTTGTTCATGCATTATTAATGCATATAGTCTCTTTCATGAATAATTTATAAGTTTTATATATTTTACGACTTGGTCAACATAATTTTATGAGAACAAACGACATCAACTCGTAAAGTACAAAAAAGTAAGTGCAAGAGCATGGGCAGAGGGAATATGAGCCTAGTATTATACCTCTAATAATTAATTATATTTATATAGAGATGTTATATCAACATCAAATTTGATTTTTTTTTTTTACAAAAACGCTACAAATTAAAATTTGATTAATGTCAATCTCCACAGTTTTACGATGAAAACACAAAATATGCGTCTTGTTTTTTTTTTTCCGAGATGTATAATGACATGTTTGAAAATTACGGTAAAATTTAAAAACTAAAAACATGCCATTATACATCTCGTAAAAAAAAACAATACGCATATTTGTATTTCCGTCGTAAAATCATGGAGATTTGTATTAATCAAATGATTTGCAGCGTTTTTACAAAAAAAATATCAAAATTGATGTATATATAAACTCACCATTTATATATATGTCATTTGTTACATTTTAATACACACAAACAGAATTTAATAATTGATATTTTAAAAAAAATAGTAATTGGTGACCTCCTTAAAAAAACATAGGCTACAAAAACTCGCACGCTCGTCTTCCGCTTCCACTCTCTTACCGTCTTGCGATCTTCGAACTCGTTATCTCTTACTCTCTCATCGGTTCTTGTAAGTTTAATTAGGGTTTTTTTTATACAAATTGATATATTGTATATAGCTTGTTTACTTAAAAAAATTCAATATTTTAATTGTCCAATTGCTTAGATACTCAAATTCTTGGTTATTGATTGTTATTTACTTTCCTCTTTTTAGTATTTTTAACTTACAAAAACTTGGGTAGTTTTACTATTTACTATTTTCAACTTATTGGTTGTTGACTATGATTCTATGAAAAAACTTAATAAACAACTTTTAAATTTCTAATATAAAAGAACAAACATGGACAGTTTTTTACATAATTTGACACACGTGGTAGTCTGCTTTTGAACAAACCCGATTTTAGGACACTAAATTTGAAGATCTTTTGGTCATTTAAAAACATTTTGTATGATCTGAATTTTAACCAAGTAGTAGTTTAGCTATTGAAGTTATCATGAATCGCTTTTAAATAATGGGTAAACGGAGAGATCGGGTGTAATTTTGGGCTTTAAATTTGAGAGGTTTATTATCGATTTTTTAAAGTTGTAGTAATTATGAGCTTTTTATTTTTTGGATTATGTCTCCACCGACTAGAATTTCTGGCTCCGCCCCTGCAGTAAACTAAAATCTCTGGTTACAGATATCATGTACAATAGACCTTTTTTCTTAGCTCTGTTAACATAGCTTATACTAATTTTTATATTATTTTACACCAGGTAGAACTCAGCAGAGGGGACGTGAATTATGGGAGAAGCTAGCAATTGTTGGGGAGCTAGTGAGGCTACACTTTGCAGGGATTAGAAACAAGAAATGCTGAAACTTACAGATTACCGGGACAAGGACTGGTTTGTGACAATGGTTTATACTGAGTTTGGGGATAAGTATATGGTGATGGGTAAGTGAGGATGGCTTGTGAAGGAGCATGCATTGGTGGTTTGTGATTGAGTCCGGTTTTACAAGCCCGATATGCATGCTCATAACAAGCATTTCTACAGTCAGTTTGTGAAAAAAAGGGCAAAAACAAACAGCCTGACTCTGGACAGGGCAGTGATGTTCCGAAAGATAAGGGAAAAGGTATTGCTTATGATTGATCGGATCTATGAAATTGACGAGCCTGAGTAATAGAAATGACAATCTGAAGGGTTGTTGTCGATAAGTACTGACTTCAGAAGTGTTTTTTTATGTAGAATGGTGAGAAAACTTGATTCATGAGAAAAGGCGTAGGTATACCAGTGAGATTAATATTCATTTTATGGTAATATTCAGGATAGGATAAACATGTAGACAATTCATTGATGGGTAGCTTAATGTAGTTTAGCTTGCTAGATACCATTGTTTGGTTTGGAAATTTGATGAGTATTTAACAAACTGCCTAACTTGGAGTAATCTTCATTTCCTGCTTCTATTTGTCTTTTGCCTTGAAGGATCTAGTATTTGTCTTTGATTCACTAAAACTGCTATTATTATTAAGGAACAGCAGTTGATATAAATATACATTCTAGTCGGACGAAAAGAATGACACCCCTTGGACTGGACATTGCAGGTTGATAGACCAAATGTCAGTGGACTAGAGATTGTAGGTTTATGCCTCAGTTCTAGATAGTTAAACCATCTCAAAAGGTCTCAAGCCCGACAGTCTGGGTCACTAACAGATATGGCACCCCGATTGAAAATTTATTTTTCAACATTTAGGTGATGCTAGGTTTTGGTTATGGAAGAAAAAGGTACGGTTTTCAATAACTATAGAGTTGATTGAGACAATATATAATTATTACTACAACTTGGACCTTTTAAGTTTGACTTGTAACTTATAATTGACTTGTAACTTATATTTTACTAATAAGTCACATTTATCATTATTTGAACTTATAAGTGGCTTCTATCTATACAAACAAATTTTAATAGAAAATTTGTGTTTTGGGGAGGAAAAAGGGTGAAAAAACATCACATTCCTAACTTTTTTCTGCTTTTGAGATTTTTTGACCCTAAAACTAAAAAAACTAAGAAGCCAAACAAACCTAGCTTTTTTTAAAGCTGAAAAAGCTAATAAAAAAGGTGTAAGCCGCTATACAAAACAAAAATACTTAAAAAACAACAACAAGGATTTCAGCCCAGCCATTATAACGGAATCACTTATAGTGAAATTCCAGTAACCTCCTAGTACTCTGCGTTATGAAACTCTTAAAAGCCTATCTGATTGACCTTTTCTTAAGCAAAAAGGTCGAAGTTTCTGAGATTAAGCAAAAGCTTGCGGTCTTCACTCTTTAAGTTTGTAGGTCTTGAAGCAAAGAAAAAAAAAAATAGCTGGTAAGCTGATGAACTAAATGCAGTTCAGATAATAGCAAAAAACACCCATCAATAACCAAACAAGCTTCATAATGTTAAAAATCCATCCCAGTATCATAACTCTCATTCACTCCTTTTCAACAGTACATACAATGTACTTACTATTAAAATACATGAACATATAGAGTACAGGATGTTTCATTGACGTTCTTAGACTCTTAGTTGACTTAACTTGGAAACCAGTGTCGGAACGAGGATTGTATAATGGAGTGTTAGAATTTAAGCACACATGAAATATGAGGGTGCTAATCAAATACAATGTATTTTAAAATTTGTCTCTAAAATTTGTGATTCTTCTATTAATGTACCTCTTATTAAAAAAAATATACTGAAAGCTTGTATTCATGTTTTAGTGCAACTTAAAAAAATGAGCTGATCACAGAGTAAGGCACCAATTTGTTTTATTTGCTATGTGGTTGTACCAATTTATTTGAGTAGATCCGGGTAAGATTGGTTGCCTGTATCTAAGTATTTATAATTAGATAAATATAATCTCTCAGTTCTAATACTTGTTGTTAAGTATTCTATTTTGTGATGTTTAAAATTTCTTCTACACTTTCGAAATGTGGCAAAATATCATTATTTAGTTATATAAGTTTGAATTTATTTTCAGCATGCATCTTTTTCCAAATCCAAATTATCTCAATCCAGTGCAAAGTCGAAAATATCTGTTACATTCCCATTTACGACTTTGACCAAGAACTAATTTTATTTTAAAGGTAATTAGTTAGTTATATAATGCTCTGATTCTGTTTCACTTCATCACCCGATGACTTGTCTATACTTAGGAAAATAACACCCTTCATCTAATTCTTAAAAGTTCTTAATGTTCTTGTAAATTGTAATAAAATTAGTATACAAAATATTTAGACGGAAAGACGGTTCTTTACATGAAAATGTACCATGGCGTCTAGAAAAACATATTTGAAGATTTTTTTTATTTACTTTCGGTACAAAACTTGCAGATTTGTTACACTATAGTTGAATCTATATTCCTAGTTTGCGGCTCAATATAGGGTCCGTTTGTTATCAACTTTTTCAGTTAAAAAGCTGCTTTCAGAAAGCAGTAGGAAAAAATTTTGATTTCCAAAAACCACGCAACTATTTTTTTTAATTTAAAGCACGCAACTATTTTTTTTTTTTTTACTATTGTCCAAACTTAATCTTTTCTTCCATTTAGTTACATCATGTTTTATGTTAAACCGGAGTTCATGTGACGTCATGCGCCTGTTATAAATTATAAGTGCTAGTTTACCATTTTAATACTTAAAAAGCTATATTGCTTATCCAAATAAATAAATAAATAAATATATATATATACATGAAAAGTTAAATAAGATGGGAGCTACAAGCAAGGACGGTGCCAACAAAAATAATGTGGGGTTGCTAAATACGTAATGTAACATTACGGGGTTATAAAACACATTTTTAAAGATTATTTAAAACTTTATTTTTTAAAAAATAGCATTTTCTTGAATTATGGGGTTGTTCATGAAAAGCTCATGTTCGACTCGAAATAACTCAGTCCTATTTGTTACTTCATGCACAAAATGAACATAAGATTCTAACGTGTTTTTGCAGTTTTAGTAGTAACTTTTGTTGGTTTCCGTGTATGAAATAACAATTAAACAATAATTAAAGGATTAAAAATAAATAATTAAAACCAGTGTAATCTTTATTAATTTCGAATTGGAATTGAAATTACAGATTACAACATGTAGGTACTGAATAGAAATTAAAGCAAACGTTATTCAAATTATTATTAATTAATAATCTGATGTACTGAATTGCAATAAATAGAAACTGCCGGACTGGAAAGTATAAACTTAACAGCCGAACTGTTCTGATTGAAATTCAAATAACATGACTGAATTGAAACTATTCTAATTACTGAATTAAATTACATAATTGAAATTACAGAATAAAACAGTATTTTAACGAAATTACAGAAATGTACAAACAGAATTAAAAGGCTACAGCTAAGTACAGCAAATTAAAATACTGAATTAAAAAAGACAAAAATGTAAATTGCAGAATTTAAATACTGAATTAAAAAAAAAGACAGAATTGTAAATTAAAGACGAGACGACTGTTAGACAGTCTGCCCTTAACCGATATTCGTCCAACCACCTTAATGTTTCTGGTTGCGTTGGCGCTTCGATACCAAGGTATAACGTCCCGGATGACTCGTCGGAAACTGAACGTCGAGCTGTTGGTGGGTGGTTCTCTCTGTTTCTAATATGCTATGAGAAGAAAAAAAATTTATGCTGTTTAGAGAGATGATTTTCGTGTGTTTGAATGTGAGTGGGAGGCTGCCTCATATAGAGAATTCTGAAACCGCAGCCATAATTGTGGTCATTTAATTCTGGGAGTTACATCCCCAGAATCCGCCTCCATTACTGCAGGAGTTTCAAACTTGCTGGACTCTAGGGACTGCTCTTGTAAATATACAAAAGTCTCTTTTTCAGTTTAGTACAAGACCCAATACCCAAGACCCGAGACATTTCCCAAGGCCCAAGGCGCGCATCCCGCGACCCGCGACCCAAGCGAGCGCGCGCGTGTGTGGTACACACTAACACACTCATGGGTATGTGGACATTATAGTTTAACAAGTACATGAGATGGACTTGTATTTATATTGTAAAAATCACTCATGATTTCACAATGTGGGATAACCCTCATGGTTTAAATCCCATTCCTTTTTTCCATTTTCCAGCATTGGTATTTATACCTCTTTCGAGTACCAACCTTCGAGGACAATTATCATTCATACCCATTCTCCGAATAGGTCATGCGATATACCGTTGCGAAGCTCGTCGCACGAGCTACTCAAACGCTTTGAGTACGGCTTCAGAAATTCTGAGTAGTCGCATCGAATATTGACTCAAAGATGGTCTCTGACCACTCGGAACACCCATGTTTAAAAACATGTTTTCCAACAATCCCCCACATGAATGCAATTGGCTCGAAAGCCCATGTCCTAAATGCAAATCAAGAGAACCGCAAAAGTTCACTGCCTAAGGTCAGGTAGCGAGCACCTTGAACCTGCCGTAGGGTAGTATCATCCGGAATACTACTATTAGGCAGCATAAATGCTTTGAACCCTTTAGCTTTGTGTATCCCAGCATGATACCCGCACAGTGCCCTTTCTACCCACGTACTAAGCCCTTTAGTTGTTGTCCATATTTGGCCTGGACTGCCTTGGCAACTTCAACTGAGTGCTCTAGTGATTTAGCCCAAGCTCATCACATGGTACCGGCCTTACACACTCGTTATAGGTGGTTCCAAGTCGAATGTGTCCTGACTCACCTTACTCGACCGTCGAGTTACTTGGATCATTAAGAGCCTCAAGCTCACCCTTACAATGGTACATGTCTATCACTCTGTCATCGCGGAAATGGGCTGGGAACTACAGGTTCCCGAGTGCTTTGTTCGGTTGCCCTCACAGTTCAGTTTTCCTTTGAACCTAGCAGGAAAGATTCCGTTTAGGTTGGGTTTCCTATGGGTGGGCCACCAATTTAATGGGCTTTAATCCCATTTCGTTCGATGACGTCTCGACTCCTACTTGAGTCAAGCCTTTTGTTAATGGATCCGCTATGTTTTCCTTTGATCTCACAAAAATCTAAGAATACCACACCGTTGGATAACAATTCCCTTACAGATTTATGTCTCCGACGTATATGTTAAGACTTTCCATTATACATATGATCCAGAGCCCGCGCAATAGTTGATTGACTATCACAATGCATGCTTATTGTGGGAACAGGTTTTGGCCACATTGGAATTCCTTCCAAAAGACTTCTCATCCAGTCTGCCTCTTCGGTTGCTAAGTCTAACGCTATGAATTCAGATTCCATAGTTGACCTTACAATACACGTCTGTTTGGAGGATCTCCAAGACACAGCAGCTCCTCCCATTATAAACACATATCCACTCGTGGACCTTGTGCTATTGGAGTCTGATATCCAGTTGGCATCTGAGTACCCTTCCAGTACCACTGAATATCTGGTATAGTGCAGCCCGTAATCGGCTGAAAACCTCATATATCTGGGAAGTTTCATTATGCCCTTCCAGTGTTCCTCATTCGGATTGCTGGTGTACCTGCTCAGTCTACTCACTGAGTTTGCTATGTCTAGTCTAGTGCAATTCATTATATACATGAGACTGCCTATGACTCGAGAGAACTCCAATTGATTCACACTCTTACCGAAATTCTTTTTCAGGTTACAGTTGAACTCAATTGGGGTTCTAGACATCGCCTTACTGCCCTCGTCAAACTTGTATATTACTTGTTTAACATAGTGACTTTGTAACAAGGCATACCCCTATGATGTTTTGGTAATCTTCATACCAAGTATTACATCAGCTATACCCACATCCTTCATATCGAAGTGTTCTGACAACATTTTCTTTGTGGAGCTGATTCTATCAGTACTTCCAATTATAATCATGTCATCCACGTAGAGACAGACTACGACAAGTCTCTTCCACTTCCTTTAGTGTAGACACATTTATCGCACTCATTAATGCGAAAACCGTTTGATAGCATAATTCTATCAAACTTCTCGTGCCATTGCTTTGGTGCTTGTTTGAGTCCATATAGAGACTTTACAAGTTTGCACACTTGGTGCTCTTTACCAGGAACTACAAACCCTTCCGGTTGTTCCATGTAAATTTCTTCTTCCAGTTCTCCATTTAGAAACGCTGTCTTTACATCCATTTGATGTATTTCCATATCAAACAAAGCTGCGAGAGCAATGACGATTCGGATAGACCTTTTACTGGAGACAGGAGCATACGTGTCAAAATAATCGACACCTTCAGTTTGCCTGAAGCCTTTTACTACAAGTCTCGCCTTGTATTTCTCAATCGTGTCATCAACCCTTAACTTCCTCTTGAAGATCCACTTGTGACATAGGGGCTTACATCCTGTCAGAAGATCCACTAGTTCCCAAGTGTGGTTTTGCATGATTGATTCAATCTCATTTTGGATAGCTTCTTCCCAATATTGGGAATCCGGTGTTGACATAGCTTGTTTATATGTCACCGGTTCGCCTTCAACCATGAAGGTTAAGAAATCAGGTCCAAAGGAAGTTTCCTTCCTTGCCCTTTTGCTACGCCGAGGCTCTTCCTCTTCCTCTGTCGGTTCACTTGCCCCCACATTTCCTTCACTGTTCAACTCTTGAGTTGGTACAGATGTAGTTAATTTACGGGGAAAGATATCTTCAAAGAAAGAGGCCTCTCGGCTTTCCATATACGTATCTACGTGCACATCGGGATTGTCCGACTTGTGTACGAGAAACCGATATGCACTACTATTATGTGCATATCCGATGAACACACAGTCCACCGTTTTAGGACCAATTCTCATCCTCTTAGGAGTGGGAACTAGGACATTTGCGAGACAACCCCAAACCCGCAGTGATGTGCCCGGGATGCTAAGATGTCGGTAAGTCGCTGAATTTTAGGAGAACTCAATAGAGAAGCCAACTCTTCGTGTTTGATAAGCCGAAGGCGCCACAAACAAGATGGGTTGGGGTTCTAATGAAGCAAGCTTGATAAGCCCAAAGGCGCCACAAACAAGTTCCGTTAGGATGATTCACCACACTCCGGAGAGATAAGAAGGGGAGTGATAAGAATCGGGGTTTAACTCGCCACTAACAATCTGAATTCCACAAATTGCAAGATAAGAGAAAAGGATAAACAAGCAAAAAGCTTAATTATTTATATCATTCAAGTGTGTTTATAACTTGATACATATGGCTTTATATAGAGCTAAAAACGTCGTACATAAGATAGGATAAGATCAACAACTTAGATTACATGAATCTAGTTAGATACATGCATAGAAACCCTTTACACTTATCTATAATATTAATTAATGACTTTGACCACTTAGAATCAATGAATGTGTAGATTCATGAATCGGATTATTGCGCTTCTCGAAATAGCCAAGATTCGACGTATTGGTAAAGCTGCTGTTCAAAGCTGTTAAATGAGCTATTTCCTTTGTCATTAGCAGCTCATTACCTACTTCGAGCTTCTTAGATTTTGAACGAGTTACCGGACCCATATGAGGAATATTTAGCTTAGCATCTGAATCTAACACAACATGATGCACATCATCTCCTCCGGGTTGATTAGGATTTGCCCTCAAATCCATATTTTCATTGTCTTCAATGTATGGAGTCAAATCCCGAACATTGAAAGTGTTTGATCCTTGGTATCCTTCAGGTAGTTCAATCTTATATGCGTTATCGTTGACTTTAGTCAATACCCGAAAAGGACCATCGGCCCTTGGCATAAGCTTTGATTTCCGCAGGTTTGGAAACCGCTCTTTCTTCAAATGCACCCAAACTGGATCGCTTGGTTGGAAAACAACCCGTTTTCGACTTTTATTCGTCATTCGCTCATTGATTTCATTTTGTTTCTCAATCCGTTCTTTCACCTTCTTATGTATCTCTTTAACCAACTCGGCTTTCTTTTCTCCATCCGTACTAACCCTCTCGCTGATAGGTAACGGGGATAAATCCAAAGGTGTAATAGGATTAAAACCATAAACAATCTCAAAAGGGCTGAGTTTCGTAACCCTATGCACACTACGATTATAAGCAAACTCGGCCATTGCTAGAGCCCCATCCCATGATTTCAGATTTTTACCAATAAGACTTCGAAGTAAAGTAGACAAAGTTCGGTTTACTACTTCGGTCTGTCCATCGGTTTGCGGATGACATGCTGTACTAAATAGAAGTTTAGTACCCAATTTCTTCCACAACGTCTTCCAAAAGTAACTCAAGAACTTGACATCTCGGTCCGACACGATTGTTTTCGGAATACCATGTAGTTTCACAACTTCTCGAAAGAACAAGTCCGCAATATGTGATGCCTCATCCGTCTTGTGACACGGGATAAAATGAGCCATTTTTGAAAAACGATCGACTACCACAAAGATCGAATCCATACCCCGCTGTGTTTTTGGTAATCCCAATACGAAATCCATACTCACATCAACCCAAGGTTGATTCGGTACGGGTAATGGCATGTATAACCCTTGATTTGCTTCTTTGCTCTTGGACTTTTTACAAACTACACATTTCTCAACAACCCGATCTACGTCTTTAATCATAGCAGGCCAATAAAAATGTTCTTTGACCATTTCCAAAGTCTTCTTTTCCCCAAAGTGTCCTGCCAGACCACCACTATGAGCCTCTCGAACTAACAATTGCCGAACCAAACAATTCGGAATTACAAGCTTTCCCATCCGAAAGAGATATCCCTCGTGGCGATAGAACCCATTCACGGCCTCTTTCTCACATGCCGAATAGATAGAGGACAATTTTGGATCTTCTGAGTACTGATCCTTGATGAGTTCGAATCCAAGCAAGTTCGCACTCATGATCGATATAAGAGCATGTCTTCGAGAAAGAGCATCGGCAACAACATTCGAATTTCCTTTCTTGAATTTGATAACATATGGGAATACTTCCATAAACTCGACCCATTTCGCATGTCTTCGGTTCAGTTTGGCTTGTCCTTTCAAATACTTTAAAGACTCGTGATCGGTGTGTATTACAAATTCCTTTGGAAGTAAATAATGCTGCCACACTTCCAAGGCTCGTATCAAAGAATAGAACTCCTTGTCATAGGTGGAATAGTTGAGTCGAGATCCACCCAACTTTTCACTGAAATAAGCAATTGGTCGCTTGTCTTGTATAAGGACAACCCCTATGCCTACCCCGGATGCATCACACTCGATTTCGAAAGTTTTCGAAAAGTCGGGCAGAGCCAAAATTGGAGCCGAGCACAATTTCTCCTTTACTATCTCAAAACTCTTACGAGCGGCCTTATCAAATTTGAAAACACCATTAACTTTAGTACACTCAGTTAGAGGGGCTAACAAAGTGCTAAAGTTTTTCACAAAACGTCTATAAAATGATGCTAATCCATGAAAACTTCGAACCTTTGAAACACTAGTCGGTTCAGGCCATTCCTTGATTGCTTTTACTTTCTCCTCATCAACTTCAACACCCCTTTCTGAAACCACAAAACCGAGAAAGACGACTCGGTCTTGGCAAAAGTCAGATTTCTTTAAATTCCCAAAAAGCTTTTCTCGACGTAGAACGTCGAGGACCAGTCGTAGATGCTCCAAATGTTCGGCAAAGGACTTGCTATAGATAAGTATGTCGTCGAAATAAACAACAACAAACTGCCCAATAAACTTTCGTAAGGCATGATTCATCAAACGCATAAAGGTGCTCGGTGCATTTGACAAACCAAATGGCATAACCAGCCATTCAAACAACCCTTGCTTCATTTTGAAAGCGGTCTTCCACTCGTCACCTTCTTTCATACGGATTTGATGGTATCCACTTTTAAGATCAACTTTTGAAAAATATATTGAACCATGCAATTCGTCGAGCATATCATCAAGGCGTGGTATTGGATAGCGATACTTTACAGTAATTTTGTTGATAGCCCGACTATCAACACACATACGCATGCTACCATCCTTCTTCGGTACGAGTAATGCCGAAACCGAACAAGGACTCATCGATTCCCGAACATACCCACGCTCTATCAACTCTGACACTTGGCGATGCAGTTCTTTGGCTTCCTCGGGATTACAACGATAGGCTGGTCGGTTAGGTAAAACAGCACCGGGAATGAGATCGATTTGATGTTCGATTCCCCGAATCGGTGGCAAACCACGTGGTAATTCCTTGGGAAACACATCCTCGAATTCCTCCAAAAGTTTTACAACTTGCGGTGGGAGTGAGGACTTGTCCGTAAGCATAATTTCCCACATGAGCAACACAAAAATCTGATCCTTGGTACTCAAGACTCGCTCGACTTCTCTGCGACTAACAACCAGATTTTCCCGCTTCGTCTTGCCTAAAATATCATTTCGAATTTGCGCCGGTGTGAGTGGTGCAAGAGTATGCTTCCTCCCATCCTTTTCAAATGAATAAGTATTCTTGAATCCGTCATGAACCACCCTCCGGTCATACAGCCATGGTCGGCCTAAGAGTAAATGACTAGCACTCATAGGTACAACGTCACAAAGAACTTCGTCGGTGTACCGGCCAATAGTGAAAGGAACCTTTACTTGCTCGGAGACCCGAATATCACCCACCTCGTTAAGCCAATGCAGTTTGTACGGGCTAGGATGCTTCATCTTGGCCAATCCCAATTTCTCCACCAGCGTAGTGGATGCTACGTTTGTACAACTTCCTCCATCGATGATAACCTCGCACACCTTTTCACTCACTTTGCATCGAGTGTGAAATATGTTCTCTCGTTGTTCATCGGTAGTGACGGGCTGTACGTTAAGAACGCGCCGAACAACTAGGACCTCTCCATTTTCAGCCACATCTAAAAAATCCTCATCGGACTTTTGAACTTCCTCCTCGACTTCTTCTTCGCTCTCAATTTCAGATTCTCGGATAATCATAACTTTCCGATTTGGACATTCCGAAGCGATATGACCATGTCCTTGACAACGAAAGCATTTCAAGTCCCGATGCCTCGGGTTAGGCTTTGGAACCTCATCTTTTTTTGGTGTAGCCATTGGCACTTTCCCCATCTCACCCCGTCCGACCCGGTTGGTGGTCGAGACAATCTTCCCTTCAGTCATAGCGTTGTTTGTGTATTTCCCCCCACTTGGCCGAGCGGAGTATGGCCGGGTGGTGACCTTTCGTTTTCTTTGACGCTCCACTTTCAACGCCAATTTAATTACGTCCTCCAAGAAAACAAATGGTTGCAATTCCACGGTATCCGCAATGTCATCATTGAGACCCCGTAAGAACCGAGCGATGGTTTGCTCTTGCGGCTCTTGAAGGTTACACCTCATCTTCGCAGTTTCGAAATTCTTAACATACTCCTCTACGCTCATAGCTTCTTGCCGAAGAGATTGTAAATGTAGGTACAACTCTTGGCGGTAGTACTCCGGTACGAAACGACGTTGCATAAGCCATTTCATGATCCTCCAACCTCGGACTTCCTCCTCTCCATCCCGACGTCTCTGGCCTTTCAAATTCTCCCACCACAAATGAGCATATTCGGTAAACTCAAGTGCATCCAAGCGAACTTTCCTCTCCTCGGGTACGTCGTGGTACTCAAAGAGCTTTTCAACACGCTGCTCCCACTCGAGGTAATCTTCGGGCGAGCTATTACCTTTGAATGGAGGCATCTTGATGTTCATGTTACGTCCGGGATTGTCATAATGCCTTTGGCGATGTCGCGGTGCCCCTTCATATTCTTCGTCGGCATAATCACTCAAGTCACTACGGTGACCTTGATTGTCTTGCTCAGATGGTGGTTGGTTTTGTTGGTTTTGGAGATGCATCTCCGCTTGCATGGCCTCGATTTGGCGCTCAAGCCGATAGATTTTGGCTTGGTCGAACGTCAGGCCTCTTGGAATTCGACCTTCGTTTTCATTAGACTGGTGTGACCTGGTCGACAACCTGGCTCTGATACCAATATGATGTGCCCGGGATGCTAAGATGTCGGTAAGTCGCTGAATTTTAGGAGAACTCAATAGAGAAGCCAACTCTTCGTGTTTGATAAGCCGAAGGCGCCACAAACAAGATGGGTTGGGGTTCTAATGAAACAAGTGTTGGAAAAATTGTAGGAAAACATGTTTTAAACATGGTTGTTCCAAGTGGTCACGGACCATCTTTGAGTCAATTTTTGATGCGACTCCTCAGTTTTTCTGAGGCCATACTCTATGCGTTTGAGTAGCTCGTGTGACGAGCTTCGCAACGGTATATCGTATGACCCATTCGGAGGAAGGGTGTGAATGATAATTGGACTCGAAGGTTGGTACTCGAAAGAGGCAATAAAGCCAATGCTGGAAAATGAGAAAAGAAATGGCATTTAACCCATGAGGGTTATCCCACATTGGAAAATCATGAGTGATTTTTACAATATATATACTAAGGTATCCCATGTGGATATTAAGTAATGTGTCCACATACACATGTGTGTATTGTGTACCACACATGGGCTTGCTCGTCGGGCGGGCTTGCTCGTCGGGCGGGCTTGCTCGTCGGGTTTTCAGCTCGACGGGAAAAAATGCGCCTGTTCCTATTCGAGAAAAGTGTTCCTGTTCGGGTAAAGCGTGCCTGTTCGGGAATAGTGTTTCTGTTCGGGTAAAGCGCGCCTGTTCGGGAAAAGTGCGTCTGTTCAGGAAAAGCTTCCAGCAAAGCTGTAACTGTTGCAATAAATGTGATTTCATTGCAAAGTTAATACTGCAGTTTCGAATTTCGAAAACTGACAGTAGTAAAGTGACCTTAATGGCTGAGATACTCAGCAAGCCTATAAATAGGCAGACCCCCCACATGTCAAAAATACATACATAACATTCTGAAATCAAATACCAGTAGCATA
This sequence comes from Primula vulgaris, assembly GCA_963920805.1. Lineage (NCBI taxonomy): Eukaryota > Viridiplantae > Streptophyta > Magnoliopsida > Ericales > Primulaceae > Primula > Primula vulgaris. Next base: position 9,713,717 of record OY987222.1, on the reverse strand, counting down.
TATCATCTCTCCAAACAGTAGCATTACATTTTAGAAACAGAGAGAACCACCCACCAACAGCTCGACCTTGACTCGTCGCCAGTTTCCGGCGAGTCATCCGAGACGTTATACCTTGGGATCGAAGCGCCAACGCAACCAGAAACCTTAAGGTGGTTGGGCGAATATCGGTTAAGGGCATACTGTTAACAGTAGCCTCGTCTTATTTTGTTTTTAATTCTGTCCATTTACAATTCTGTCATTTCAATTACGCAATTTACTTTTCTGTAATTTTAATTTCAGTATTTTACATTGTTGTCCTTAGCTGTAGCTTTTATATTCTGTTTGTACCTTTCTGTAATTTTTTTAAAGTTCTGTTTTTTGCTGTAATTACTATTCTGTAATTTAATTCTGTAATTAGAATAGTTTCAATTCAGTCCTGTAATTTTAATTTCAAACAGAACAGTCCGGCTGTTAAGTTTATACTTTCCAGTCCGGCAGTTTCTATTTATTGCAATTCAATACATCAGATTATTAATTAATAATAATCTGATAACGTTTGCTTTATTTACGTTTCAGTACCTACATGTTGTAATCATTAATTTCTGTATCAGTTTCGAAATTAATAAAGATTACACTGGTTTTTGTTTATTCTTGTTTAGTCCTTTAATTATTGTTAATTGTTATTTCGTACACGGAAACCAACAACAAGCTTGATAAGCCCAAAGGCGCCACAAACAAGTTCCGTTAGGATGATTCACCACACTCCGGAGAGATAAGAAGGGGAGTGATAAGAATCGGGGTTTAACTCGCCACTAACAATCTGAATTCCACAAATTGCAAGATAAGAGAAAAGGATAAACAAGCAAAAAGCTTAATTCTTTATATCATTCAAGTGTGTTTATAACTTGATACATATGGCTTTATATAGAGCCAAAAACGTCGTACATAAGATAGGATAAGATCAACAACTTAGATTACATGAATCTAGTTAGATACATGCATAGAAACCCTTTACACTTATCTATAATATTAATTAATGACTTTGACCACTTAGAATCAATGAATGTGTAGATTCATGAATCGGATTATTGCGCTTCTCGAAATAGCCAAGATTCGACGTATTGGTAAAGCTGCTGTTCAAAGCTATTAAATGAGCTATTTCCTTTGTCATTAGCAGCTCATTACCTACTTCGAGCTTCTTAGATTTTGAACGAGTTACCGGACCCATATGAGGAATATTTAGCTTAGCATCTGAATCTAACACAACATGATGCACATCACCCAGGTTCTTATAACTGGGTTGATGACCTTTCCATAATTCATATGGAGTCTTGTCTGGCTTCTTATGTGGTAACTTGTTTAAAACATAGTTTGCGGAAAAGTATTGCTTTCCACCACATGTTCTGGGGTAACCCAGAACTGATTAGCATAGCATTCATCATTTCCTTTAGCGTTCTATTTTTAAGCTCAGCAACCCCATTTTGCTCGGGAGTGTATGGGGCTGTGGTTTGATGTATAATGCCGCTTTCAGCGCATATTTGCTCAAACAATGATTCAAATTCACCGCCTCTATCACTTCTCAATGTTTTAATTTTTCTATTGAGTTGATTTTCAACTTCGGTCTTATAAAGAGCGAATTTCTCTACTGCTTCGTATTTACTTCTCATTAAGTAAACATAGCAGTATTTAGTACAATCATCTATAAATGTGATAAAGTATTTTTTTCCTCCTCGTGTTTGTATAAACTTTAAGTCACATACATCCGTGTGTATTAGACCGAGAGGTTCACTTTTCGTTCAACATGTTGAAACGATGATTTCGTTAATTTTGCCTCTACACAAATCTCACATTTGTGTTGTTTATTAAAAACAAAATTTGGTATTAGTTTTAGTGATATTAATTTCTTTAAAGAATTATAATTCACGTGACCTAATCTATCATGCCACAAATAAAATGACTCAAATAAATAAGCAAAAGTGGAATTCTTATTATTGGCCTCTTGGGCAACTGTCATTACATTGCTAGTGCTAGCCTCAGCTTTAGCACCTTTATTGGGAGCAGGTGTCCCTACATTTAACTTAAACATGCCGTTGGTCATATAGTCACGGCCTACATAGACACCATTTTTGGTGATTACAATTTTATCAGATTCAAAAACCAGCTTGAACCCGTTCTTCACCATCACAGATCCGGATACCAGATTCTTACGGATATCCGGAACATGGAGCACCCCTGTCAACCTCAGCTCTTTTACCGATGTCATGTTCTTCACCACCATTACTTTTCCTTCCACCTTGAAAGTAGCATAATTCCCCATGAAACAGCTTTCTCCCTCTGCCTCCTCGTAGGTCTTAAACATCCACCGGTTAGAGAAGATGTGGTTTGTGGCGCCGGTATCCAGCCAACACTCTTTGGGGTTGCTCTCCACGAGATTCACCTCAGAGACCACAGCAGTAAAGTGGTCATCATCCCGTCCTCCCTCGGCCAGATGTGCCTGAGCTGGAGTTTTCCTCTTCCCCTTGGAAGTTTCTCGGGGGGGAGGGGGGAGGGGAGGGGAGGGGAGGGGGGGGGGCTTGGGTTTAACAGCGCCTTTATTGTCATAACAGTCCGCGGTACGATGACCGGTCCTGTTACACACAAAGTATTTCTTTGCGACAACAGCACTGCCTCCGTTGTCAAAACGTTTCTGTTTGACGTTGGAGCTTTCGACCACATTGGCCTTTTCCATCGAGATGTTAGCACCACCGACTCTCCTAGCGAAGCGACGGTTGCTCACCTCGATATTGAGCTTCTCAATGAGCCCCTCCAGCTTCATTTCCTTCCGCTTGTGCTTCAGGTAGTTTTGAAAGTCTTTCCAAGACGGTGGCAATTTCTCAATCATGAGTGCCACCTGGAAAGTCTCATTAATCACTAGCCCCTCAGCCTCAAGGCGATGGTAAATGAGTTGGAGCTCCTCAACTTGCTCCATGACACCCCTACTGTCAGTCATACGGTACTCATGAAAGTCCGTGACAACAAATCTCTTTGTACCAGCGTTATTCACTTTGTACTTATTTTCGAGAGTTTCCCACAGCTCCTTTGCAGTAGATTTGAGCTCGAAAACACTGAACAGCGTGTCATCTAAAACACACATGATATAGTTCTTGCATAGGTAGTCGGCATGTCTCCATTCCTCAACCGCAGAGAACGACTGCTCGTCCAGATCGTCCTCGCTTAGGACGGGAGCAGTCTCTTTAAGAAACCTGGTCAGATTCAGGGTGGTGAGATAAAACAGCATATTTTGCTGCCAACGTTTGAAGTTGTCTCCCCTAAATTTTTCCGGTTTCTCCAGATGAGAAGTTGGAAAAGTAGGCACAGTCGAATACATCGGTGCCTTGCCCTTGACCGCAGCCTTGGCCGTAGCCGCTGCTTCAGCCACAGTCTCAGCTTTGGCCGTAGCATCCGCCATTGCTGTAGCCGCGGTGGCCTCTGCCGCTGCAGCTACGTCCTCGGTGTTAGCCCACACATTCGCATCGCCCCCAGTGTTATGGACAGTTCCATCAACCACTAGGTCATGCCCACTCCTGATAGGCAACTCAATAGGCGACGTGTTTGTCATCTGAAACGACAACACAAAAACGTATGAGATACGTGTACAATAAATTCTATAAACAAAACACCAAAATTGAAATTTGGGTTTGTAAAAGAATTTTATTTAAACAATAAAATTAAATGGTTTTCCTTTTGAATACCAATACGGTTGATATAAAAAAGGATTAAAAATGATTCTTATTGAATACCAATACGGTTGGTATCAACAAGATTCTTAAAACAAAAACTGTTTGGAATTTTTCTTTGTAAACCAAATTCTAATATGATTTAGAATTGAAAACAAAAAAGCATTATTCCTTATAAAATAAATAATTGTATTAATTAATACACGAAAGAAACAACAGTATATCGGTTAAGATTGTTGGTTTCCGTGTATGAAATAACAATTAAACAATAATTAAAGGACTAGAAAGAAATAATTAAAACCAGTGTAATCTTTATTAATTTCGAATTGGAATTGAAATTACAGATTACAACATGTACGTACTGAATAGAAATTAAAGCAAACGTTATTCAGATTATTATTAATTAATAATCTGATGTACTGAATTGCAATAAATAGAAACTGCCGGACTGGAAAGTATAAACTTAACAGCCGGACTGTTCTGATTGAAATTGAAATTGAAATAACATGACTGAATTGAAATAACTTAACTCTAGGGACTGCTTTTAAAGCAAACGTTATTCAGATTATTATTAATTAATAATCTGATGTACTGAATTGCAATAAATAGAAACTGTCGGACTGGAAAGTATAAACTTAACAGTCGGACTATTCTGATTAAAATTGAAATAACATGACTGAATTGAAATAACTTAACTCTAGGGACTGCTCTTGTAAATATACAAAAGTCCCTTTTTCAGTTTAGTACAAGACCCTAGACCCGAGACATTCCCCAAAGCCCAAGGCCCGCGTCCCGTGACTCGAGGCCCGAGTCCCGAGCGAGCACGTGTGTAGTACACACTAACACACTTATGGGTATGTGGACATTATAGTTTAACAAGTACATGAGATGAACTTGTATTTATATTGTAAAAATCACTTATGATTTCACAATGTGGATAACCCTCATGGTTTAAATCCCTTTTTTTTTTCCATTTTTCAGCATTGGTATTTATAACTCTTTCGAGTACCAACGTTCGAGGCAAATTATCATTCACACTCATTCTTCGAATAGGTTATATCGTTGCGAAACTCGTCGCACGAGGTACTCAAACGCTTTGAGTACGACTTCAGAAATTCTGAGTAGTCGCATCGAATATTGACTCAAAGATGGTCACTGACCACTCGGAACACCCATGTTTAAAAACATGTTTTCCAACAACTTTTACGCTTATGCTATAAACGACCAGCTTGTATAATTAATGTTTTAGGAAAGTTTACATTTCATATTATTAGAGTTACTTTATCGTTTTGCCTAAGAATTTAATGTCTCCCTTAAGTTTCGAAAGCGTTTCGGAAATGTTTCCTCCATTATAATAAAACAGTATGGTTTCTGTTTCCGAGAACCGGTATCGGGAAACACATTAATCATTCTGAACCGAGTTTACCGATAATTATGGGCTAAACTTCTCGGAATACCTTGCGTAAGTTAAATTCTTTTTTACTGCATTAAAAAAATAATTTAACCTTCCCCATATATATGACCTGTCACCACAACTGCCAAATAAAAGAAGAAAAAGAATTGTGCAACTCATTCTGTTATATAACTATAATATAAAAGAAAATATAAAAGGTTTTGAACATCCAACTAAACCGCCAAGCACACTAATACCCTTTTACTAGCCTAGAAAACAATCCAAATCCTCTCTCTCTTCTCTTCTCTTCTCTCTCTACGAAACCCACCTTTCTACCCAGAAAACCGCACATCACAAAGAATCAAACAACCAATAAAAATGTCCGAAAAAGAGGGTGACAGCAGTGAAGCTGCTGAAAGAGCGAGAAAAGGGAAAGGGGCAATGAATCCAGATGATGAACAGAAAGAAGCGGAGGAGAAAACACCGAAGGTTACCGATGATATTTTAAACACGTACTATATTACGTTGGGAGGGCTAGGAGATGGTGAAGCAGTGGATTTCGACGAATTCTTAAAGGGGCAGCAACAGATTCTGGATAACATCGCACGCACCAAGAATGCGGTTAAGGATTTCCAAATAGCGTAAGTTTCCGTTGCTTTTTATTGCTTTCAAAGACTTTCTTCACCAAGAAACTGATTCTTGAGGTTCTTCTTGACTGATATGCCATGAAACACGATTAATTCGACCTGATCAGATCGTTGACGTATACACCCTCGTTATATTCAATGTGAAATAACATTTTCTATTTTCTGGGCCAATATAGAAGTTAGACGCCGCTAACTAGCTGTGCAGATTTTCTGAAGTTTTAAATTATGTTTTATAATATCACCCATTACATGGTGTTTCCTAGGAAAAATGAGGCGTTAAAAGGCGTGTTATGAATTGTTTCCAATAATGAATAAACTGTGCCTTGTAAATAGGAAAAACTGATGTTACTAGGTGTTGTTTGAATCAAATGGAAAACAATTGTTTTTAGAACAATTATCACTAATAAGTTACAGAATCGAGCAAACTTACGAGCAAACTTACCGTTTCAGAAGCAAGTCTTAAATCATTGTTTCGATCTGAGAATTTTCCCTTTTATTACCTGCAGAATAAGTTTGCAGAAATTTTATTGACGGTTTAACGTTTGGTTATAAAACTAGATCCTTAAACAACCCTATATTCTAGTTCAGAAATCACAAAAGGGTAAATTTGAACCGTTTCTTTCTTTGATTCTCTTAAACAAGAAACCGATTCTTGAGGTTCTTCTTCACTGATACGCCATGAACACGTTTAATTCCACCTGATCAGATCATTTATGTTTAAACCCTGGTTATATTTGTTGTATATTGTTCCGTTTTCTGGGGAAAGGTATAAATTAGACGTCACTAACTAGTTGTACAGATTTTCTAAAGTTCTAAATTATGTTTTATAATTTTACCTATTACATGGTGTTTTCTGGGATGAATAAGGTTTAAAAAGGTGTGTTATTAACCGTTTCCAATAATGAATAAACTGTGCTTTGCAAATGGGAGAATCTGATGTTACTTGGTGTTGTTTAAACCAAATGTAAAATTATTGTTTTTAGAACCCTTTTCAACTATAAGTTACAGAATCGAGCAAACTTACGGTTTCAGTAGCAGGTCTTATATCATCGTTTCGATCTCAGAATTTTGCCATTAAACCTGCAGAATAAGTTTACAGAAATTTTGTAGACGATTTAATGTTTAATTCAAAAATTAGTAGATCCTTAAACAACCCAATATTCTGGTTCAGAAATCACAAAGAGGGTATGTTTGAATCGTTTCTTTATTTGATTCTCTTTACCAAGAAACCGATTTTTGAGGTTGTTCTTCACTGATATGCCATGAAACACGTATAATTCCACCTAATTAGATCATTAATGTATACACCCTTGTTATATTTGTTGTATACCTGATAACATTGCACATGTGAAATAAGTTTTTCCGTTTTCTGGGCAAATATTGAAGTTAGACGTCGCTAACTAGTTGTACAGATTTTCTGAAGTTTTAAATTATGTTTTACATTTTCAATCATTACATGGAGTTTCCTACAAAAAATAAGGCCTAAAAAGGCGTGTTATGAATCGTTTCCAATAATGAATTAACTGTGCTTTGTAAACGGGAGAATCTCATGTAACTTGGTGTTGTTTGGAACAAATGGAAAACAATTTGCTTTTAGAACCCTTTTCAACAATAAGTTACAGAATCGAGCAAACTTACCGTTTCAGAAACAGGTCTTAAATCATTGTATGGACATGAGAATTTTGACATTTAAGACCTGCAGAATAAGTTTACAGAAATATTGTTGACGATTTAACGTTTAGTTCGAAAAATAGATCCTTAAAAAACCCTATATTCTGGCTCAGAAATCACAAAAGGCTAAATTTGAACTGTTTATTTCTTTGATTCTTTTTACCAAGAAACCATTTATTGAGAGTCTTTTACACTGATATGACATGAACACGTTTAATTGCACCTATTAGGTCATTATGCATACAGACAAATTAAATAAGTTGTATTATCTGATAACATTGCAGATAAGGAACTGTTATCATATATATAGACTCTTTGTACAGTTTTAAAATTTCAGTAAATAGTACTTTACAGGGTCCGCTAGAATATGGTGGTTTTGGAAAAATTAAGTACTTACCTTTTTTTTTAAAAGATTATTTCTGTACAACGAATAAACTATGCGTAGAAAATTGGAAAACTTTTGTTACATAGTGTTTTCTGGAGGAATAAAATGGTACTGTTTTAAAAAAATATACTTTTTTAAGTCTAAGTTACAGAAACAAGCGTACTTTCCATTTTAGAAGCCGGCCTTAGATCTTTGCTTCGATCTGAGTCTCTCACATTTTCTGCTATCTGATGATGATACCTGCAGAATAATTTTACAGAATGTTTGTGAACATTCAGTTCAAAAATTGAATCCCCGAAAAGTAATGGGGTAGATGCAGTAAACAATCGACAATGCTCATATTATGTACATAAGTTTTTATCGTAAAATAGCATTATTTACATTACTCGACAAATTACATACTTATCAGGAAGATGATATTGCAGTGATTCATCCAAAGAGGATTCTGATAACGAAAATTACGATACCGATTCCACCGATTCAAATGCTGACAAAGAAGATATCGAACCAGAAGATATCAGACCAGTTGAACAGGTCATCTTCGAAGTCCAAATATCAGAAGGACCCCGCCTCGTCATCCCTTACGTGATGGCGTCAAAATATTTCCCTCCTTTGGTGATGGCTCCCAATGCCGAAGATACCCTATACCTTATCGATCCTCGTGGGGCAAGGTGGAAAATGACACTCATTTACGACAGCAACGCCAACTCCTATATAATCACCAACGGGCTGAACGCCTATACTGAACACAACGGCTTAGTCCCGCATGATTCGATTCGAGTCTATATGCCCATACCTCAACCAGACGTAAAAGACTTTTATATAAACCATCAGAAGAATCGTGGCCCTGGCGGTGAATTACTTCAGACCCTGTTCGAGGTGCAGGTATCTCGTACCAACAGGCTGCGCATCCCATGTGACCTGGCGGTGAATCGCTTCATACGCATGGATCCCCCTCCACCACCTCACCATCTGAATGAGTTCATTCTCAACATCACGGACTACCGTGATAAAAAATGGCTGTGGAAATACGTAGTTTTTGATGATGAAGATTCCTGTATTATCATTCGGGGATGGGACAAGTATGCAGCTCATCACCATTTAATTCATAACGATAGGCTTCGGTTCTTCAAGAATTCCTACCCTACCGCAGGTTCAAATAGTTTTATTGTCCATCACGAATTGAGACGAAGAGTGAGATCTCTTAACTTGGGTCGTGTTCGGAAGGAGAAGCTTTACGGGGAGCTGTGTTTAACGGAAGCTGATGTAGGGCGTGGGAGATTGGAGATTAATGGTTTCAGCATACCGTCGGCTGAACGGCGTGACAAGGAGATGGTGAAATTGACAGACTGGAAGAACAAAAACTGGTACGTGATAATGGTTTACCAGAGGAACTCTTCAATGAATTATTTGATTTTGGATGGATGGGAGGATATTGTAAGAGAGCATAATTTGGAAGCTGGGGATTTGATGAGGATTTTCGAGCCAGGTGATGGTGGTGATCATGATTTGCACTTTGTGATAGAATTTGTCAAAAAGAGGAAGAGGAAGGAGCCAGAGAAAAAGGAGGATAGTGGCTTAGGAAACCCCGATGATGGAGCAGGGCCGGTAGAAAAGACTCTTAAACTTGGTTAAAATTACTGACTTGGGTCTGTGCATAAAAAAGTCCTGATTGTTAGGGGTAAATGCTGATATCTGGAAAAGAGGCCATGGTGACTTGTGCATACCTTAGTTCTGTCATTTTTTTTACTTTTAAGCAGCTAAAAACTTTGTCGCTATTTTTGTATATGAGCATTACAGAAAAAAACATTTGCTCACATTTTGTAATGGTAGGCTGATACCAAGTCCAAGTTTGGGTTCAGTGTAGGTGGATTAACGATAAATATGGATAATCTCTTTCTTGATTTCTGATTCAAGTAATGTCTTCTCCTGCAAAGATACAAATCATGTGCTTGTTTTTTGCAGCTTAAATGACTATTGCTAGTTCTTTTTAGGTTTTGTGGCTTTAAAAGCTGTATCAGCTATAATGATGAGCTTTTAATTTAGAGCTCAACCGGAGATAATATACAACCTGTTGAATCCAAATCATGTGCTTGTTTTTTGCAGCTTAAATGCCTATTGCTAGTTCTTTTTAGGTTTTGTGGCTTTAAAAGCTGTATCAGCTATAATGACGAGCTTTTAATTTAGAGCTCAACCGGAGATAATATACAACCTGTTGAATCCAAATCATGTGCTTGTTTTTTGCAGCTTAAATGCCTATAGCTAATTCTTTTAGGGCATTGCGGCCTTTAAACTGGATCAGCTTTAATGATAAGCTTTTAAGTTAGAGCTCATATACCTAGTTTTTTTTTTGGTTTTGTTGCTTTTATGCTCAATCAGCTTTACAAGATGAGCTTTAAGTTAGAGCTTATAATTCCCATTCCAATAAAGATTTAATCTTTAAGCTTCAAGGTGATAGCTTTTCTAGCTTAAATTCTAAATCTTAAAATTATTTAAAAACTTAAAATACCAAACAAAGCCGATATATATACCGCAACCAATGGAGGAGCTAGCATCACCGCCATGTTAATAGAAAACATATTTTTTAGAACATTCTCAACACCCTATATAAGGAGGGAGGCTTTGTATGTATAAAGTTGTTATTTGAACAGCTTCTATACTACACTATGAACCTATACCTTATAAGTGGCATTTATACAAACAATATTATTAGAAATTAGTATTTTGGAGAGGAAAAAATGGTGAAAAAGCATCACATTCCTACTTTTTTCTACCTTTTTATCTCTTTTGACTTTAAACTAGCTTTCGAAAAGCTTAAGAAACTAGCAAGCCAAACAACCCTAGCTTTTTTTAAGCAAAAAAGCTACGAAAAAAAGGGTAAGCCTATACCTCAATGAACTAATGTGATAAATGGTTACTAAAATTAAAAATTAAAAAAGAGAAAATGAATAAAGAGAGAGTGTATTTTATCTTGTCAGTTCAGTTCTCTAGAGAGACAGAGAGAATTTGAAAGGAGCTAATAAATTGAATACTAAATAGAGTTATATAAAAGTTTATACTGTAAATTTTGTAAGAACATGAACTATGGGTTATTTGTAATTAACTACTATATTATTAAATATATTTTATCAAAAGCAATTCAGTTAACCCCAAAGTCTACATTTAACATGTTTTTTTAAAATATTAAAACTGATGAATTGACAGATAGAAGCCATATAAAGAAGATTTATTTATTTATTTTCATTTAGCGTTTCGAGAGATTTCGAGTTAGCGTTTGGAGATTAAGTCCTAAACTTGTTAGAAGTGGGTATGACTATAACATATTAACATGATGGTCATAACATTATTTATTCAAATTGACGTATAAGTTATGATTACCGGACATTTTTAATAAGCTATGATCACCCAGCCTTCTATATATGTTAAATTGATAGACAGAAAATAAGTTAGTGTTTGGAGATTAATCCCCAAACTTGTTGGAAGCTAATTGGCTAATCATTTTCACCTTATACTTTATACATTGTTTTTGTATTTCTGGACACTTACCGATGTTTAATTTAGAGGAATGATATAATGATCAGATCCATCTGGAGATTGAGCAACAGATCATGAGTGTGTGAAGTTAATTTGGCAAATCATTAAACAATTAGCTTCCAACAAGTTTGGTGATTAATTTTCATACGCTAACTCGAAATCCATACCGTCATGATTTACCAAATCTATTTTATAAAAGCATATTGAGATTTATCAATGAGTTTAGGCAGTACTTTCTTCATTCTATTAGACAAGACTTTGGAAAATATTGCAACATGCAATCAGCCAATAGTGATTTTTGGAATCAAAGACATAATATTTGCATTTATCTGTTTGAGTAGCCTTCTCTTATTGACAAAGTCTTCAATTGCTGTTATCAGAGAATCTCCTACATTATCCCGGAGCCTTGCCCGCAGGCATTTCCTTAATAGCTAATGTTAATTGTTAATGAAAAACCGTTTTTTTTTTTTTTTTTTACGTTTAACATAATATAACAGATTAAAGCATTTCATCACCCTCATAGGGCTATAATAATAACAAAACAATAATAAATTTGTAAAAAAAAACATGAAAATCATCCCCCTGTATAATGGGTCTTGTTTGATTTGGATGCATAATTTGCACGTTGTCGTACTTTACCTTTACTATAACTTTTACTGTATTTCGCAATGCAATTTCATTTTGAACTACATGTCCGGTCTCTGAAATCAAATGATGTCAGGGTATTTCCAATATCATATTGTGGTGCTTTTGAAAATAATACAATCGAATCTAGTTTGATACTAAATTGAAATATAAAATCAAAGTGTATATCGTATATTTTGTAAGAACATGAACTATGGATGATTTGTAATTAATTGCTATATTATCTAAATATATGCAATTGACTCTCATGCTCTATCTAACTTCTTCAATTACCCCAATATTTATATTTAACACGACTCCCTTTGTATTTTATTTAATATTGTTTTTTGTACGATTTTAGTCTTTTATAAACGATCTGTACATTTCTCTTTTATTTCTTTTTACCTATTAGTACTCTTAGGTCTTGTTTGGTTATTTGCAGTCAACTCCATAGTATTTAAACATATGCAATTGACTCTCATATTTTATCTAACTTTTCTCAATTAACCCCGATGTCAACAAATTTATATAACATGTCGTCTCCTTGTGTATTTTATTTAATATCGATCTTTATACGATCTTTAGTCGTTGGTAATTCTTATTTCGTGATTTACAGTTGATGTCGTTTTATATGTTTTTCCAGTGTAATTTTATTGATTTCGCTTTTATTTCTTTTTACCTATTTAGTACTTTTAGGCCGTGTTTGGTTTAATCATTTGCGACCCGGTATTGAGTTATAAATTCGATGGACTCTACAAATATAGTGTTTGGCATTGCAATTCCAATATTAACTACATATTCGGTCCGGAATCAAATGATGTAAAGGGAGAATATTTACTATACTTTATAGTGGTGTTTTTGAAGATAGTGAAGGAATTATTAGTCCGAAATTCTTTTCAAGAATATTGTTTATAGTCGGATTGATTTTTTTTTTTTCCGGTAAGTATATATTAACAAAAAAAGGTTCAAACTCAGATTACATCATGTAGACCCCCTTTCTCGAAACAAACGAAACAAAACTATGGGCATGGACATAAGTGGTAATATCTATATCAAACTTTCATTTGTTGTGAGAAAAACCGACAAATTGCAAACCTAGGAAAGGCACGTCCAAACCTCCCTAAAGGTAAATGGGCAAAAAGCGGTGAAAAAACTCGAACAAAATAAAAGTTTTCGGATCGGATTGTTGGTTCCGAATATATTAATCCCACAAACAAAGGAGACTCGATTCTCGATTGATATGTGCATGGGTTGTCCACATTCTCAATCTGAGCATAACATTAAAATCTAGTGGCGGAGTGAGAATAATAAATTGAAGCGAGTATCCCAGCACCATTTGGGGAAAAAACGTATTTAGAATTTTAAATAGATTAAAAAGAAAAGAAAATATCAAAAAAATATAATGGAAGATTGTTATTGATATGTGCCTTTTGTATATAATGGAAAATATAATAAAAAATCAAAAAGATAATAAATTGATATGTGCCTTTTGCCCTTTTGTATATGTTTGAGAAGCCTCCATTGCTTACTCGGGTTGATTGCACTTATTGTAATTAATATTGTTTTGGGTTTAATATAAAGTATAACCTTTCCCAACAAAAGTGTGTGATTGGATGAGGGTTTGAAAACAAATTGAACAAACCGAGAAGACATATATGTTCGGTCTGTTAACGGAGAACTTATTCATGTTCGACTCATGCTCATTTAAGACGGAAGAACTTCAACCAAACAATTAACTAGACAAACATGTTATTTCACGAATTGTTTGTTTATTTTACAAAATTATATAAAAATATGAAATGCGTCTTTTTTGTTTATGTTATTTGAAATGACAAAGTTTATGTGAATATTAACTATATCTCCACAAAATGGAAGAGTATAATTATGTAGTATGTAGATTAGTACATTAAAAGCATAGCAGAATGATTATAAATAAAGTCGAACTCAATCTAAAAAATAAAAACAAGAAAGAATCCTAAGTTTTCGATGTCAATTAAGATTTGAACATTGGGATGCTGATCTTGCCAGTCACTATTGTGAAGAAAAATGATTGATTCTACTAACATAAATATACAAAATGAACAGTTTGTCGATTTTAACATGGCTTTGTTCAATTAGAACTAGACCCTTCGCCGTGCCATTAACTAGACTCTATGTTATTAAACTCTTAAAAGCCTACCTGATTGACTCATCAGATAACCTTAACTATGTACCACCGATCACATTATGGCGCTTTCCTTCTTACCACTTTTCTTTTACATAGGCACGTTTGGTTGTTTTCTTAACCAAAAAGGCCGACGTTTCTGAGATTGAGCAAAAGCTTGCGGTCTTCAGTCTATAAGTTTGTAAGTCTTGAAGCAAAGAAAAAAATAAAATAAAATAAGCTTTTAAGCTGATCAACTAATTGCAGTTCAGATAGCAGCAAAAAACACTCATCGATCAATGACCAAACAAGCTTCATAATTAAAAATCCGTCCCAGTATCGTAACTCTCATACACTTCCTTTTCAACAGTACAATGTAATTACTATAAAAATACATGAATATATAGAGCTACGACAGGATCAACTAAATGCAATTCAGATAACAAAATCTTATGTAGAAAAATGACTTAACTTGCAAGCCAGTAGTGGAGCGAGGATTGTATAATCGGGTGCTAGAATTCCAATAATAAATGACTTTAAGCGCACAAAATATGAAATATATTTTAAATTTTGTCTCTTAAATATGTACTACAAGTTGGGTTTTTTAAATTTTGAGCGTGTTGTAGTCCTGCCTGCCCCCTCTTGGCTCTGTCGATGTTGCGATTCTTCTATTAAAACACATGTGCACCTCTTATAAAAAAGAAAAAACTGAAGCTTGTATTCATGTTTTACTGCAACTTAAAAAAAATGAGCTCGATCACAGAGTATGGCGTCATGGGACCAATTTGTTTTCTTTGCCATATGGTTGTATCACTTAGGCAAGATTGGTTGCCTGTACAATAAGATATACAATTTAGGTACTACAAAGTTTAAAAAAGAGTCTTCTTACGCTTCCGTTCTAATGAGAGATTACTACGAGCAAGCAGATGATCAACCTAGACAGAAATTAGGAACTTTCGTTATTCTCTATCTCCATAGAATTCGGACTCCTTTGTACTTTACATTTCATAGAAAATTAAATGCTTTCGTAACCATCGTTGGTAATTAGAAAATACTCTCTTGTAGAATAGAGAAAAGAAGAATCTGCACTTCTATTTATCTACATGATTTACCATATCAACTTGCTATCATTTACACTCATTTGAGAAAAGCTTATCTCAACTAATTTTCACATATACTCCCAAAATTGCAGCTAGCCAATGCTTAACCCAAAAAATCAAACAGCAGAATCAGGCTCGATGCTTCACCGGGGTTTCCTGAGCCAATCCCACCCTCCTCCTATTACCCATTCGCCTTCTTTTCGCAATTAATCAGAATTTTTTTATTATGATCAGCACAGGCCGGACTAGAAATTGTCACCATATCCCCAGCTTCCAACTCAAACTCGTTCACATACCCCTCCAACCCATCAACTATCATATATCCCTCTTTAACCTTTGTAATTATCATAAACCAGTCCTTGTTTTTCTCATCTGTCAGCTTTACTATACCTCGGTTAAGGAACAGAAATGGGATTTTGTCACCTGGCATCAATAGTCTTCCGAATCGAACATCTGCCTCCGACAAACACAGTTCGCATATTTTATTCTCTGGCATAGTCGGAGAGAGTTTCTCGTCAGAAGGTGAACATTTAAATTGTTCTTCCTGTATTTTTGTTGTTAAATTATAATCTGACACGCGATCACTCTTTTTTTCTATCTTTATAAGGAAGTGTTTGTCATGAGAGGGAATAAGAGGCTTATAAAATGCGACCAAATCCCCGACCACCAGCTTATGCTCCCTCACAAACCCCTCCCACTGATCATCCATCAGAATATACTTATCCCCAATCCCAGTATCAACCATCTTTAAAAACCAGTTCTTACCCACATCATTTGTCAACTTTACCATCTCTTGCTTAAGTTCTGTTCTTATCTCCGGAAAATGTTCTTTCACCTGATACGCCTCAATCACCAGCCTTCCAATTTTAAGCCGTGCGTCCCCTTGTCCAAACTCCACCTGGGTGTAAAATAATCCGTACATTTGTCTTATTATTACGCTATGTTGTACTCATAGGTTCTTATCAGGATCATTTCCATATGTACAAAATTGTAGGAAGTAAGAAATAAAGCTCTAGCCTTGAAAAACAAAAGATGGAAGGGATATTTGTGATCAGAGATTGATACTTCTACCATTTCTTGTATGTAGGAATGGATTTTATAACATCCAGATAACTATACTTGAACCATTTTTTTGTGTTAAATAATTTTACATCATTAATTATGTCATTCATGTACGGAAGAGTATTAAACCTCATTTCAGTCTTTATCATCCTTTTCAATAGATTTGAGCTCAACCATCCATTAGTGAAAAAAACTGTGCAAAGTAGTAAGCCAAAATATCGTGTTTAGCATAAAATGTATTAACATATGAATCATTAACAGACCCTAACAGGTTTTGTTTGTGTACTCGCTATCGCGAGAGCATAACATAATTTATGTAACAATAACTAAATTTATGAAATTGTGTTTTCTGAAAATAATACCTCGAAGAGACGATTGATGGGGAGGAACACTGGAGGCCAAATGAGGACCGGTATGGAACCTCGCCTGGGGAAAGGCCGAGTCATGAATATGATATGGTAGTCATTGAAGCGAGGGTTGGGTATCATGAATCGAACGATGTCCATGAGTTGGAGATTAATTAAACATGCATATTGGACCCAATTGCGTGTGAGGATAAAGGCCTTTTCCGAGTCGAAGCAAACATAGCCGATACTGTGCCAATGGCGGTTAAGATGGTCTGATATTGCTCAGAGAATGATGACATGTAAATGGGGCTAGAGGCTGGGAAGTGAACCTCTGCTACCTCATATGGGATTCGTAAGCAGTCACTGTTAGTTACTAAGACGTCGAAGAATGGTGAATACACAGGCTCAGGGTCGGTGCTGTCTTTCTTGTGCAAGCAACTGCGTGGTAAAAGACTATATAAAGAGTTGTTACCATGGAAAAACTTTCCTGAATAAAGAATTTTAAATACCAGTGATGGGCATCAACTAGGTACCCCTACTGATAAGTTTAGATTCTGATTGAAGAAACATTAGAAACTTTTCTGCATTGAAATTTGTTTTACCTAAATCCATATGTACAGACCATTAGATATTTAAATTGAACGTTTATAAAATCCAATAGTAAATTTCAAAATTCTAATACTTCAGCTCCTTGTCAAGTTAGACCGTATAATCGAAAACTGACCGCCTTTCTTTTCCCCTTTTCAGATTTCATTGATAAAATAAATTATAAACTTGCAAAAGTTTCAGTTTCCACGTTTAATCTACAAAACTGGTAGCAATAACGTTTAGCAGAAAATCCTTTTTCCAAGACCTTCTTGACAAGATTCCTTCCTATGCTGTTTTGAAAATAGTACAGTCTCATATTATGTTTTGAAACCAACAATATCACGAATTTTGCATAAACAAAATTAGAATACTGATTTATAATTTTCGAAACTAACACAAGGATCAAGAATTGCGTATTTTACAGATCCTCAAGAAATAGACAATTTTCTGAACAAGTAAAAACATGAATTTCTAGTCACTAAACCTAGAAAAGGTGACGGTCCGAGATGTACATAGAGAAAATAAATTAAAGGGTTAATAAGTCTAAATTCTGTTCAGAAAAATAGAAAAGGTATCTATGTTGACTTATTGCGTGAACAATATGTATGTAATATTGATCCTAGTCGCTTTCCGAAAAAACATACGGTGATCCTAGTCTGTTTCTTCAATTCTACAATCTCTAAGCACCATGTATGTTGTACATAAGAATAGCCCATATTTAGTAGAGCATATCCTATACTGGTTCCCAAAATGTATAACCCCTAGTTCTATTGTGCATTTTTATCAAATATACATGAAATACAATATAGGTGTAGATAAAAAGAAAAAAACAAAGAAAGAAACTGAGTATTACCTTGTCTCAGATATCTGCCAATTCATGATCTCATCGAAGTTTTTAGTTCCATCATACTCAGAAAAAATAGCCGATAAATCTTCGTCGTTAAAATCTAGTGACGGGTCTGTTTCTTGAACAGGAATAGCCGATAAATCTTTGTCGTTAAAATCTAGTGACGGGTCTGTTTCTTGAACAGGTTCTTGATTATTCTGTACTGCACTTGAATCAGCTGTGTCTTCTTCTTCGTCCGAGGGATACATTCCTGCGACAAGTCGGTTAAAATCTGATAAGTCTATTCCGAGATAGAGAGAGACTGTAAAGAGAGTGATTGGTCGTATGGAGAGAGTTAGTTAGTTAGTTATTATTTCTAATTATTTATGATAAAATAAATATAATCTCTCAGTTCTAGTACTTGTTAAGTATTCTATTCTGTGTTGTTTAAAATTTCTTCTACACTTTCCAAATGTGGCAAAAAATCATTATGTAGTTATATAAGTTTGAATTTATTTTTAGTGTGCATCTTTTTCCAACCCAGATTATCTCAATCCAGTGGGAAGTCGGAAATATCTGTTACCCGGTGCTCTGATTCTGTTTCACTTCATCATCCGATGACTTAACTATACGTAGCATTATTTTTTGGAAAAGAACATCCTTCATTTAATTCTTAATAGTTCTTAATGTTCTTGTAATAACGTTAGTATAAGAAATTTTCGACGGAAAGACATTCTTTACATTAAAATGTGCCATGAGATCTAGAAAAACATAATTTGGGGTTGCTAAATTTCTGTAGTTTGCGGCTCAATTTAACTGAAATAAGCCGGTGCCAACAAAAGTAATATTACATTACGGATTTGTAAAACACATTTTTTAAAGATTAGTTAAAACTTTATAATTTTAGAAAAATAGGATTTTCGTGATTTATGGGGTTGCTCGTAATACCCCCCCTGGCTTCAAGTGAACCAAGTTATTCGACTTGTAATATTAACTCACTCCTGTTTGTTAGTTTATGCACAAAATGAACATAAGATTCTAACGTGTTTTTTGCAGTTTTATTAGTCAATTTTACTATAAACGACCAGCTTGTATAATTAAAGTTTTAGGAAAGTTTACATTTCATATTATTAGAGTTACTTAAGTTTTATCTAAGAATTTAATATATCTCACTTAAATTTCTAAAACGTTTCCTCCATTATAATAAAATAGTATGGTTTCCGTTTTTGAGACCAGATATCGGGAAACGCATTGATCATTCTGAACAGAGTTTACCAGTACTAGGGGTGCCCATGAGGGGATGCAGATGTGCGACCGCACCGGCCCTTACGATTCCGACGAATTTTAGGGAGCCACGACGTTGACAGTAAAAAAAAATATATGCATAAAAAAATTATACATGAAAATATATGCTAGTAAAAAAAAAGTTATAAAACTTATAAGGGCACAATCTATCTTTTTCGAAATAGTGTAAAATAAAGGTCTCAGTCAGTAAAACAATAGTGAATATAGACACTAAAAATATAAATAGAAATGATAAAATGTTTTTTTTACATAAAATTTGGTATAATTTGACTATAATGCTACAATATTTTTATTTTTTTTTATATTGATGATTTTTTTTTTGTTTGAGAGTTAATTTCGGATTAATCTACTATTAATATATTTAATTATAAAATTTCACACTTGAAACGACAATAGAAAAAAAGACCCCAATTTTTTGGCACCGGGCTAAAAAATTCTGAGGACCGCCCCTGACCAGATAATTATTGAATTTTTAAAAAAATAGTAACGAGTAGGGGTGACATTGGTACGTTACCGACCTTTTTGAACTCATAACAATACCTTACCGAATTTGGTTTTCAAAAATTAATACCATTAACGAACCAAACAAATCGGTATACCGACAATGTCGGTCGGTATCGAGATCGGTATCGGTTTTATACCAAACCTCTAATAATTATAGAAAAATAGAAACTCAACTACTCAATATCTCACGAACAAAAAGAACATTAACTTTCAAAATCAAAATCTTATAAAGCCAACAATGAAGTCTTCTCAATAGCAAAATAAATCCCAAAAACAATAACAACTCACAACTCAAAAAACCACAATATTCCAATAACTTGAAACATTAAAATAAGATTGTTGTTGTGTGACATATTAGCTCGTTATATAGATATATATAGATATGTATAGATATAGAGAGAGAGTGAACAATAGGTCTTTATTAATCAGAATGTATGAATACAAAGGGACACTAACCTTCTTTATATAGAAGAGTTTAGGGTTATACAAGATAGAAAGCCCAACTTAGGCCCACTATGAGTAAGACTCAATAGTCCAATAATATACTACAACACTCCCCCTTTGGACGTCTTGATTTCTTCGTCTTCATGCTGTCGATGTGAGTCGAGTTCATTCGCAGTGCTAAACACATAAAAAGGCTTAGGGACGGAAAACCCAGTGTGGGACAAAACCGGTACCTAGGAGAAACTGTGTAGCCGAATGATATAGGCCGAAATTCTATGTAATTAACTAACCACAAAACAGTGTGCCTCATCAAAACCTTGCCAGAGCAAACCCAATGGGAAAATCTCTGATCGAAGGAAAAAAGAGTGCAACAATGGTAGTAGTAGAGATCAACCACAAAACAGGTGCCTCATCAAAACCTTGCTAGAGTAAACCTAGTGGGAAAAAACCTCTAGTCGAAGGACAAAAGAGTACACAGTGGTAAGAATTATACAACGGGATACTCCCTCTAATTTCGGCAATCTTAAGTGAGATATGATGGGAACGTGTCTCGCTAAAAACCTTGCCAAGGAAAACCCAGTGGGAAAAAAACTTTGGTCTAAGGACAAAAAGAGTACACGAGAATGCGACTGGATGCTCCCCCTCACTTGCACACGACAGGGTGCGAAGATTTCATATTTCAAGAAAGAGTACGAGCATTCGACTGGATGCCTCATTTACTTGCACACGACTGTATGCAAGAAAATATAACGTGGAATAGAACGAGCATTCGACAGGATGCTCTTAAACTTCATATGTGAAGATTTATTTCAGCTAGAAATGCTAAATAGCATAATCTAGTCATGTCTCTCTTGATCGATAACAACAAGTTGTCCTCAAATAAGACAAGTGTTTTATCTGGATCGTGAGACAGAGCATATGTAATTCAAATATGGCTAATGCGAGCTCGAAACCATATACACTCTCTAGTCATCTCATAGAGCACGGGTAGATCAGAGTGATTCGTTTGGAGTCATTCCAAGACCTCCAAGATATTGCCTTATTCCTAATGGTAAAGACAGACCATGTTAGGAATATCCCTTATGCGGGTCTGATAAGTAACCGACATCGATATAACCGAAAAAGGGTTGCGTTAATTCGAGTACCGAAGGGGGTAGGTACACTCGATGACGCAAATGGGATAAACTAGCCCACTTCCAAAATTACCATAAGGTAAGGGAATGTGTCTTTAGTGCCATTTCGATGGCAGCGTGTTAGCGCGATACTGAGTCGAGCTATACCATTCACAGCAGACGGGATGTTCGTCCTAGCACATTAGACCAAGTACAATGATGTGCTTATTGTACTTAGATATGAACATCATGGCTCAATATCTCTTCATCGTCTCATCAGGGACGGACTGTATCTATATCAATGTCTAGTGATCGAACAATCATGGGAGAATCTGACGACTTAGCGCCATGATGACTAAAACGCCATAACACCTTCTGGGTATAGTCTGAATCATGGACTTAGATTCAATCTTTACGGGACTCGATCATCAGGCCGAGTCACTACCGTTTATTCCCAAGATCCTTCATCTCGAAAGCAAATCCAAAAGTGCATCGCATATTAAAACACGCAAGGACATAATACTTGTTCAAGTATCCCAAGCTAATCAAGTACTCACTTAGCCGGTATACCACATCCGCTCGGATTATATTAATCCATATAGTGAACGTCTCAGTCAATTGAGATCATGTTCCGTGGTCAGGAACTACTTGATTTAAGCACATGAAGTCACACAGTGACCTTCATCCACATCTCTAGTCTAAATCTCCATAGAGATAAAATCGTGACCACAATCACATGCTGCATAATCAGTTTTCCGAAAACTACTAAACTGATAAAGTAGGGGACCGTTATAACGTCCATTACGAGAAAATCAACCATCTCGTAATCAATTTCAAGGTATGAGAGAAGCCTTGCACTACTAGGCGAGCATTATACAATCTCATTATTCTCATCACTCTTCCTTACTAATAACCAAATAAACGAACTCGTTTAACATTGGTGGTGTTGGAGCTACAGGTCCGAACACACTTTCGCTAAGGAGTCTACTTGGATTGCAAGTTTCCATTAGTTTAGTCTATTCTCCGTTGACTTCAGGCAACGGTACATGGTTTCTTGTCATAATTTGTTCATATTATCAGTCATCACCGAATATATGAACAAATAATCAATGACAGTCTTGTTTCACTTCGATATCGTCTAAGATATCATGATCGACAGATATTTCGAGATTTTTAGGATGAGGAGGAAATCACACATCTCCTTGCTCCTTTATAATCTCGTGCGACAAACGAGTTTCAGTTTACCACCTCTGGGGCTGAACGAATTTGGAACCGGTCAATTTCCTCGTATCTTGGGAAGGACGGCAGACTGACGGCCGACAGCAGCGTCATTTGCTTGGCGGGTTCGGCCAAAGCAATGTGTTACGACAGGAACACGGCGTCCGACAGGGACTTCTATCCTTGCAAGCATTTTGCAGCAGGTATAAATGATCTCGTGACATCTCATAAAGTCATTAAATGCGTCTGACATTTAGTTAGACTTGATGGAGTCTATGCACTTACTTATCGCTAAGTGTAGTTTTAAGGATCAAGCTAAGACTGAGTGGGTTATGCCACGTTATTTCACGTCGTTCCTTATCAACGGTAATGTGCAAATCTCCCCCTAACGACGGGGAGAACAGTCTTAGAGATGTCACTTTCGCATATCATGCGGTCTAGAGATCGCTTACCAAGGTTACTCTATCAAATGATAGGCAGGAGATTCATAATCGACTTATGTCCCCTTCAGAGATCCATATTTTGAACTTTATAGCGGCTCAATCAAAATATTAATTAATCACTCTAAACACGCGTTAATATGATACTTCTGGCTCATAACCAGTAACCAGCTGGTGCGGATATGGTGTTTGAGTGTCTATGGGCCTCATGACGAACCAATGCGGAAAAATAGCATAACCCCACACGGAAATATAAATCTTGGTGCGCAAGACCAAGAAATGCGTGCAATCATTTGCAGTCGCATCATCAAACTTTCCGTGAGTCCATTTGGGTCTGAACATAATAGACAGGATGTTCAATTTCAATTTCCAAACTCAAGTAATTCAAATCGAAATTTCGATTTTTACTCTTCGGAATTATCAAGTCGACTAGACTTTTCAAGATAATCCGGATCATGAGCCATCAACTTAATGATAAAGCTAAGTTTGGAAAGTGATGCAATTATGTGGACAATAGTAAAATGTGACCATATTGTCGATGCATCAACCATAACCATTTATATTTATGGTCCGTCTTATGGTTGGATAAGTCCACAATAACTCCTTCAATTCTTTACAAGAATTCTACGAGTTCATTTCGTGATCTTTACACATACTAGTCTTTCAAAGTGAGCATTAGTGGCATGGATTTCTGATTAATCACGAAATATATGCTCAAAAAGAATCCAAATGCGATGCGATTATAAATCAAGCATCGTCTTTTGACCCGGGAATATCTCTTCCGGTCAATGCCACAATATCAAAATGCTCTTATCACTCGACGACAGGCGAATGATAGTATAGACAATTATGTCTTAGCATCTAAATCCTTTATCAATCGACGACAGGTGAAATGATAAGGTAACTTTAAATACTTTTAAAAATGTGGTAGAAACCACTTGAAAGACATCTCAACTACACATGACTACGCTTTTGGTCGTATTGAGTGGAGGTTGTGTAAAGAATTTTTAATTCTTTCATGAGCTATTAACAGGTAACACTGGTTTTCTCGAATATTTTATAACTCAACAAGGTGTTGGCCCGCGTGCTAACCTTAGAGGGGGGGGGGGGGGGGTGAATAAGGTTTTGGCGATTTTCGCCTAATTAAAATTCTAAGCAACTAACCACCCAACTAATGCAATTCTAAGCTTAAGCGTTATAACAAGAGTTAAAGAATTGCTAGAATTACTTAACGCAAACAAGAAAATAAGCAATAAAATAAGTTGCGTAAAGTAAAAGTAAGGGAAAGGAAAGTGACACCGTGATTTATAGAGGTTCGGCAAACGGCCTACGTCCTCTCCTCGGTACTACCGAGTATTTCACTATAAATAATTTTCCCGGATATTACAATCCTAACGAGCTAATCGACCGATTAAGCTCCCCCTCACTTTATGAGTGTCCCGAAATGAAAAGACCTAGAGCTTTTAAGCAACTCGCTTACAAAGCCTCTACCCGATCACTCGCTCACAAAAATGAGTTTATAAAACACTCGATACAATTTTGTTACAAAAATGTAACTACACTCACTATTCTATTTGCTTCTAAATAAGCTAATTGGTGAGTCTTGGTTGTTGATCGAGCTTGAGTCGCTTTCTTCTTTGATTTCCTCTTTTTCGAATATTTTCACCAAAATGGTGATAAATTGGGTTTTTATTGAAAGAGGTATTTGGATGATTGATTGGTGTTGTAATTGGTGACTTTGGAGAGATGATTGGGCTGGTTTATATAACAGCAAAGTCTGTTTTTCTGGGTTATGACCGTTGAAGATATAACAGCTATTTTCCAGAAAAAGCTGAAAAGCTGTTTTCGAAAACTGCAGAAAACGATCGGTCGTTTTCTACAGTCGATCGGTCGTTTTACAGAAAACGATCGGTCGTTTTCTGAAAACGATCGGTCGTTTTTATACTGGACTTACTGGAAGAAATTGGATCAAAAACGATCGGTCGTTTTTGTCCAGTCGATCGGTCGACTGTAATCCTGGTCCCGTAAATCTTCGAATGCTCATAACTCCTTCGTTTTAGCTCCGATTTTGGTTCCGCTTGAACCTGTGGCTTCGTTATCGAATGCTCTATCATTTAACGACCTGAAATGTACATTTTCTCTTCTTTGGAAAAGACAAGCATTATATCAATGAAATAGAGAAATAGTAAAATCATTAAAAACATAATCAAAGTTATAATCAAAATCAATTATTGAACCCCATGGTTCAACAATCTCCCCCATTTTGATTATGACAAACTAATGATGATTTTACAAGAAAAATATCTCCTTCATTTTAACAAAACGCATTACACCAAAATATATCATTTTTCTCCCCCTTTGGCATTATCAAAATGCAATCAAGAAAAAAAATATGGGGTTTTGTGAAGGGTTTTTAAAGAAAAACCAAAACATGAAAAGTGTAATTATGATGCATATACCCGACCCAACTAATCACATATATGTAGATATTATAGATTAGAGTATACCGCATATGTGATGTGGAGTCGAGTCCGCTCGCTAATGGCATTTGCATTGAGCGTTGCCGATTCCAAATAGGTGGTACCACTTGTTGGTATGCCTTCCACCTTTGTCGATTAATGGCACTTCATCCTTGATGGTGGAGTCGATCTTCTTGACTTCCACGGCTTTTGTCGGCGTTGCCAACCACTTGTTGATTTTCTCCTTTTGGATGGAGATACCTACAACACAAGATTTGTCTTTTTGTACCCAATTTCTTTTGGGTCCGACATTGTTAGTGGCTCGGGTCTTTACTACCCATTTCAAATTGCTTCTACTAACATGGAAGCGATTTGGGCATTTAGAAGAGTTATGCTCACTTCTACTACAATGAATGCAATGCATAGATTTTTTCGAATAACGAGAACTATGCGACTTTTTATAGGAAGTTTTAGAAGTATGATGAGCGGTTTTGGTTTGAAAACCTAAACCTCTTCTATTATTACAAGAGTTCGGCAAAACTCTTGAAGTGCTCCCTTGTTTAAAAAAAACCTTTTGTATAGGCGGAATAGGAGTTGTAGACACGCTAGAAGATTTGACATAGCGGGTTGTGCTTGATCCAATAGAGTTGGAAACGAAACCCAAACCGCTTTTGTCATTGACATCTTTTTGACAACTCAAAATTTCGTCCAACACGGTTTTCCCTTTGGAAAACCTTGAGATTGTTAACTCGAGTTTTTCGACCATAATGACAAGCTCATCGTTTTTCTTTTTCAAAGAGTCATTCTCGGTTTTTAAAAACTCGTTTTTATCTTTTAAGTCTTCCTTTTCGTCATCAATTTCATTAAACGAAAATGATAAATTGGAGCTAGACTTATTTTCAATTTTATCTCTTTTCAAGGATCTTATTTCTTCATTGAGAGAAGAATTTATCCTTTTAAGAGATTTGACCTTCTCTACAAGCTTAGGAAATTTTTCGGAATAAATTCCACACATATGAATAAGTTCATCATGAGAGAATTCTTTTACCTCATCGTTGTCACTATCGCTTGAGTGGTCACTTTCGCTTGAAGACGATTGGTTAGGCTCATTGTTGTCTTCCATGGCCATATAGCAACCAAGATGTGCGACTTCATCTTGGTCGGAGCTATTGCTAGAGCTTGAAACGGATAACTTCTTCTTGCTTTTGCTCTTGCGATTCATGACGCAATCTCTCGCCATGTGTCCTTCCTTGCCACATGTATAGCAAACAAAATCGTTAGAATAAATTGAATTATTTGACGATTTACCTTTGTGTTTGCGTTGGTCCTTTAGTCTTAGGACTTCCTTGACGATTCGAATGATTTGCATTGAATTTTTGTCGTCATCGGATAGCTCATTGCTTTCGTCACAAGTCGTTCCTTTGAAAGCTATCTCCCTCCTTTTTGAGATTGGCTTGTGACTATTTAGGGTGATCTCGTGTGTAATGAGTGAACCCGTCAAAGCATCAAGAGAGTAGGTATTCATGTCGTGCGCCTCTTGAATTGCGGTGACCTTTGGTTCCCATTCCTTCGGTAAGCTCCGAATCACCTTAGAAACCATTTCCTTACAAGACAAACACTTACCAAGAGATGTTAATCCATTAGTAATAGTTGTAAATCTAGCAAGCATATCGGAAATAGTTTCTCCCTCGCTCATCTTAAAGAGTTCGTAGTCATGAACTAAAAGTTGGAGTTTGCAATCCTTAACTTGGTTAGTTCCCTCGTGCATAACTACTAACTTATCCCACATACCCTTAGCGGTTTTACAAGCGGAAATCTTGTTGTACTCGTTAGGAGAAACGGCACAAACAATAGCATACATTGCTTTGGCGTTTGTAGAGTAGGCTTCTAGTTGAGCGTTATCTAGGTCCTCTACGGGGATTGGGTTCTCGCTATTTTCGGATGTAGGTGCGGAATATCCTACTTTTATAGTCATCCAAAGTCTAACATTATAGCTTTGGAGAAACATGCTCATCCTATCCTTCCAATATGAAAAATTTAGTCCATCAAAATATGGAGGTGTATTGGGTGATGAAGCTATGCCGGATGCGAAATTAAGTATATTAGCCATCGGGATCTTAACTCTAGAATCGTTAGATTCCTATATGCAAGAGCCTCGGCTCTGATACCAATTGTTGGCCCGCGTGCTAACCTTAGAGGGGGGGGGGTGAATAAGGTTTTGGCGATTTTCGCCTAATTAAAATTCTAAGCAACTAACCACCCAACTAATGCAATTCTAAGCTTAAGCGTTATAACAAGAGTTAAAGAATTGCTAGAATTACTTAACGCAAACAAGAAAATAAGCAATAAAATAAGTTGCGTAAAGTAAAAGTAAGGGAAAGGAAAGTGACACCGTGATTTATAGAGGTTCGGCAAACGGCCTACGTCCTCTCCTCGGTACTACCGAGTATTTCACTATAAATAATTTTCCCGGATATTACAATCCTAACGAGCTAATCGACCGATTAAGCTCCCCCTCACTTTATGAGTGTCCCGAAATGAAAAGACCTAGAGCTTTTAAGCAACTCGCTTACAAAGCCTCTACCCGATCACTCGCTCACAAAAATGAGTTTATAAAACACTCGATACAATTTTGTTACAAAAATGTAACTACACTCACTATTCTATTTGCTTCTAAATAAGCTAATTGGTGAGTCTTGGTTGTTGATCGAGCTTGAGTCGCTTTCTTCTTTGATTTCCTCTTTTTCGAATATTTTCACCAAAATGGTGATAAATTGGGTTTTTATTGAAAGAGGTATTTGGATGATTGATTGGTGTTGTAATTGGTGACTTTGGAGAGATGATTGGGCTGGTTTATATAACAGCAAAGTCTGTTTTTCTGGGTTATGACCGTTGAAGATATAACAGCTATTTTCCAGAAAAAGCTGAAAAGCTGTTTTCGAAAACTGCAGAAAACGATCGGTCGTTTTCTACAGTCGATCGGTCGTTTTACAGAAAACGATCGGTCGTTTTCTGAAAACGATCGGTCGTTTTCTGAAAACGATCGGTCGTTTTTATACTGGACTTACTGGAAGAAATTGGATCAAAAACGATCGGTCGTTTTTGTCCAGTCGATCGGTCGACTGTAATCCTGGTCCCGTAAATCTTCGAATGCTCATAACTCCTTCGTTTTAGCTCCGATTTTGGTTCCGCTTGAACCTGTGGCTTCATTATCGAATGCTCTATCATTTAACGACCTGAAATGTACATTTTCTCTTCTTTGGAAAAGACAAGCATTATATCAATGAAATAGAGAAATAGTAAAATCATTAAAAACATAATCAAAGTTATAATCAAAATCAATTATTGAACCCCATGGTTCAACACAAGGTACGACATGACCTATAGGAGTATAACGCCTCATATTTGACAAATCAATTTGGCTTTACCAAAGATTTCGATTTGGAACGACATGTCCAGAATTGTTGTCACTGAGTACTCTTTTAGGCAAGTAGTTGGTGAAATTATATGGTACATTGTTACCCACTATTTCCGAAAAACCAACTACACCACAAGTATTGCCTAAAATTTCATAATTTAAAGTTTGGTCACATTTGTCAAAGAAATTTGCTCAAAACACTCTAAATTATTTCGAGAAATTTCGTAAACAGGAAAACCATAATCCAAAAGTATGTCCATATGGAAAAATCATAATCCAAAAGGAAAAATATAATCCAGATGAGCGAAAAAATGGCTCAATGATTTATCAAAATCAATAAAGAAAGGTACCAAACTTATTTGAGCCACAAAACCGGGGGTCTCAAGAGTTTCCTTTCAGTTATCTTTAACCACATCAGCATCGGTTTTTTCACCTTTATAATAATTTTGAACTATTTAAGGAGTAACCGTGCACGACCTTTGTCTTTATAGCATATAGTTTCCTCCTTAAGCATTATCTCTTGCTTTGTGACAACGGGTCATATTGTTCCTTTCAATTATTGTCTTGGAGCCACAGGTTTTCAATTTTGACGATTGTCTAAAATATTGCTTGGCTAGGCGATTCATCGGGACCGCGACAGTTCGAGACAAATAACACTTGTCTCGGTTCTCGATTCGTGGAAAAAAATGCACACGAATAGCATTAATATCAGGCAAATAATTCCCCATTGACCCAATAGGATTAAAATTACTCAACAGGGTAATTTTCTTATCCAATAACAGATGGGCGATAAAGGAACATGGTGAATATAAATTCACGATACTGCTTATGGAATACAATTTCCAAGCTAGTATTTTGGTGAAGGATTGCTCCAATATGTAAATTTCAGACATTTGTTCACCATAGACGTCATCACGTCTCAAATGTGGCGGCGGAATAAAATCAACGCTTTAGCATTCATCCTGAGGGTAACAACAGACTCGTGTCTTACTCATCAAAGATGGCATCCAAAAAAAAAATTGGGCATCACATTTTCACACATCAGGGTGAGTAACATGTGGTGACGGATTAAAATCAACGTTTAAACAGTCATTTCGCAAGTATGTTTTATGATTTTTCTCATCATAGATGGCATCCACATGTGTTGGGAGTTCTGGATTATTTATCATATAAAACGACTGGTTTATATGTTTATGGTTTGCACAAGCACAAACGTTTTTTTCGAAACGACATGTTCAAAAACATTAGTTTTGCTTCTCATGTGAATCGGTTCTCATTGATCGAACGACGGGTCGATACTAAAACACCAATTCGGCAAAACATACATCACTATATAAACACACTCGGGGAATTTATTATTTAGTCAATACCTTTCGGTAGCTCTACTTGAAAAAGGACTAGGAAAGACGGTGAGGGTGGAGGGTACGAATGCCACTTAAAATCCGACATCATTAGGATATCGACTTCCGTCTATATCTTTCCTAGACATCGTTTCCAAATAGGTGAGCCTAGTTAGGGAAGGTTCATAATTTTTCCAACTTAAATGTGAAAATATATGATTTCGCAAATTATTAAAAAATTTACCCCACACAATATATAACAGTCACGGATTTACATAAGTGATATATACATGTGTAACTAGGACATACCATGAGTAGTATATTTTATAAGTAAGTTTGCATGCTTGAGTTAGTTTTCAACATAACAGTAGCAATATATCAAACACATACATCCATATGCATACAAGGATAATAATACATGGACTATCTTGTAATTTCAGTAACCTATTTTGGTTTTAATATAATTACAGTGTCAGTCCTATGAGTTCCTGGAGTGATGCAGTTAAGTCCTTATGTGTTTAACTATTACGGATTTTAGTACAACAAATTATAATAAATCATACTGTCTAAACGTGTGGGTTCGGTAGATTTAATTAAGTACCAAACAACAAAAGGTTTAATTACCGTGTACATTTGTTAAACTAAGGTCACACTTTATTCATGCATATTGACAGTGTATTCGATTTAATTATACATGCAGACCAATTCAATTCTATTTACGGTATAAGTTGCAAGGTCAAACAAGCATAATCCTATTTATGAGATATAATCTACTATAACAGGACCATTACGAGTTATTTTGGTAGAATTCATACATGCATCTTAACATATAGCCAATATTACATAAGATTAAGTAACTTTTACCACAACACCATAGCAAACAACAGAGAGTATTTATTTACTTCAATTGTTATTCTCCAAACAATCACACTTACATGCGTAGCGATATTAGTGAATATTAGTCCTGTTCCTAACATGCAGTGACAAATTATTATTGCAAACTCTCATAATCTTATATGGTTACGATTTCAGCTTATTTACGCTAACATACTTTTCTACGATAAGAGTCATAAATCAACTATGTACCGTACTCCTGCTATTTTGGGAAGGTCGATAGAACAAACTTCAAAGTTTGGCCGTATGTTTATAACCCAATATTCGTACGTTTAGCCAAAATCTCCAAGCAAATACTTCAATCTCCATGAGCAAAGTGCTGATAACGTGTTGTGTGACATATTAGCTCATTATACAGATATATATATATATATAGATATATAGATATAGAGAGAGAACAGTAGTTCTTTATTAATCAGAATGTATGAATACAAGGGGACCCTAACCTTCTTTATATAGAAGAAGTTAGGGTTATACAAGATAGAAATTCCAACTTAGGCCCACTATGAGTAAGAGCCAATAGTCCAATAATATACTACAACAATTGTAAAAATATGAAAAGAGACTATTCAACTTTTATTCCCGAACGTCATAAACTGTCTGGCCTAACGATGTTGATACCGAATGCTTAAAATTCTGGGTCAGATACCTGTAATGTCGCACAAATACAATACAAATAGATACATCAGTTGTACTAAAATTATAAAACCAATAGCAGTAACTATCTTGTAACTTTAAGGATGAGAATTAAGTGACCAACCAAACAAAATTTAACTAACAACTACTTGTAGTGAAAACTAATAAGACAACTGAAAACTACCGACGCCAACTTTTCATTTAAAACATAAGCCAAACAGATACACCATTTCTACTGAAATCTAAGTGAACAAAGTTTAAAATATTGCAAGTTATAAAACTAAAACCGACTCGACAAGTGACTGTGTAACTTCCTAGGATGATCAAAACGAATGAAATATAAAAGTGTGAACACCATCTTTTTGTTGTACTATAAGGCTAGTTATCGGATAAATTAGTAGAAGTGATTAAACAAGTAAACATCACAACTTAATTTTCTATAACAAATAAAAGAAACCGATATGCATTAACAAGTGCATGTTTAATTAAATGGTTCGAGTTTTAAGGACAAAGTTCCTCACGCGTGTTCTACTTTAAGTTAATTCATTTATAAACTTGTTCGGGAAATAAATTACAGATTTTATAGTAGGCATGAGTTCTAAAACTAATCTAACGGATGAGTGTGTTTTTACTAAATTAACAACAATGCTTGCTTTGGAAAAGTTGAACCATAATCCATGGTATAAATTTAAGTACTACGAACAAAATGCATATATGGGTTTTCCTCTGTCAAATTTATGTGGAGATGTATAAAGTTTTGACAACAAATTCCAACTAGATGCAGAACATGTTTATCTAATAAAAACATATTAGTATTGATGATAAAACTACTCACACAACTCAAATCAAATCAAATTTCGAACTAAATTTCAGTTTTCAATCTTAAAACGGGTCACCTAAACATGCTCTTCCAATATACAGTAGAACAAGTAAAACAATTTAAATAGAAAATTAAATGAAATAAAAAGAGAAATAATGAAATCTGAAATCTCATATTTGTCTAGCAGTAACAACTCTAATTTGAGCAAACAAGGGGTAGATAATAAAACCGAGAATTTACATATATGGGTATATATAGGAAAAATTTGACCACATAAAATGAATTTGGTAAAAGATCACATTATAAAAAAAAAACATAGAGATTGTCTGAATAATTTGTAAAATACATAACAATGTTTTTATTTTGTGAAAATATTTATAGTTATATGATTCTCAATTTACTCAATTAGAGCTTGAAATATATGTGACTGGAATTTGTTTGTAAGATTTTAGATAATTGAGAGAATGGGGAAGATCATATACTAACAGTCTAATATACTGATGTATATTTTATACGCATGTTTATATAATGACAGTATAAATTCGGTTCGACACGGTATAGTATCGGTACAATTAATTATGTACTAGAACCGAATCGGTCTATTAAAAAAGATACGATACAGCCAAACCGAAATTTCGATATATCAAAAAATCCGTAGTTTCGAAAATGTGTCGTTTGGTACGAATAAAAAATGGCCATCCCAAGAAACAAGTTTCCGTTATATATATATACACACACACATCACGTCAATCACGACTGGCAAATAATAATAAAAGAGGAAAAAGAATTGTGCAACTCATTCTGTTATATAACTATAAGTCTATATATATTCATAATATTTAAAGTACATAACTGTATATAACTGTATATACAATATTCTCATAATAATATATAAGGTTTTGAACATCCAACTAAACCGCCAAACACTATTCATAATACCCTTTTTACTAGCCGTGAAAACAATCTAAACCCTCTCTCTCTCTCTCTCTAAACCGCCTTTCTACCCAGAAAACCGCACTCGCAAAGAATCAAACCACCAATAAAAATGTCCGAAAAAGAGGGTGGCAACAGTTCAGCTGCTGAAAGAGCGAGAAAAGGGAAAAGGGCAATGAATCCAGATGATGAACAGAAAGAAGAAGACACAGCCGATTCAAGTGCAGTACGGAATAATCAAGAACCAGCTACAACTGATAAAGAAACAGGTAGAGACAGCGATTATAACAACGCCTTTGTGAAGTCTCCCTCTTTCTCGGATTGGATACCGTCTTTGGAACCTACTTCTGAAACTGCAGAACAGATGATTGTTTCCATATCCAGAGAAGCAAAAGCACGGGAAGTTGTCAGGGAAGAAATCGAAACCAGTAGAAAATGGAAATCAGAACCTGCAGGGTAAGCAACGGGAAAGTATTATGTTTTGCACGTATTATGGTCATCAAGAAACTGATAACTGATAGTAGTTAGTTACATTTCGAACTTTTTATACACATACGTATCTAATATCGCTGCTGTTTCTTGAATAGGATGCCCGAGTCACCGAGTGTAGTATACGCTTATTAACCTGTTAAATCTTTTTCCCTACTGTATATGTATATGTGTGTGTGTGTGTGTGTGTGTGTGTGTGTGTGTGTGTGTGTGTGTGTGTGTTTGTGTGCGTATTATTGTGTGTTTTGGCTCTTGTGTTCACCAAGAAACTGAATAACCGATACGAGTAAGGGTGATTTTTTCCTACCTGCGAAGTTTCTTGGTTAAGAAAGTCTTGGAAAATGATTTTCTGCTAAATGTTTTTGCAACCAATTGTTAATTAAAGACAGAAACTGAAACTGCTGCAACTTGCAGATTTCATCAAAAATAATGTGGGGTTGCTAAATACGTAATGTAACATTACGGGGTTGTAAAACACATTTTTAAAGATTATTTAAAACTTTATTTTAAAAAAATAGCATTTTCATGAATTATGGGGTTGTTCATGAAAAGCTCATGTTCGACTCGAAATAACTCAGTCCTATTTGTTACTTCATGCACAAAATGAACATAAGATTCTAACGTGTTTTTGCAGTTTTAGTAGTAACTTTTACGCTTATGCTATAAACGACCAGCTTGTATAATTAATGTTTTAGGAAAGTTTACATTTCATATTATTAGAGTTACTTTATCGTTTTGCCTAAGAATTTAATGTCTCCCTTAAGTTTCGAAAGCGTTTCGGAAATGTTTCCTCCATTATAATAAAACGGTATGGTTTCTGTTTCCAAGAACCAGTATCGGGAAACACATTAATCATTAACTGAACCGAGTTTACTGGTAATTATGGGCTAAACTTCTCCGAATACCTTGCCTAAGTTAAATTATTTTTTACTGCATTAAAAAAATAATTTAACCTCCCCATATATATGACCCGTAACCACAACTGCCAAATAAAAGAAGAAAAAGATTTTACTGCAACTCATTCTGTTATATAACGATAAAGTCTATAATTACACTATTCATATTCATAATATAAAAGATTTTGAACATCCAACTAAACCGCCAAGAACACTAATACCCTTTTACTAGCCGAGAAAGCAATCCAAATCCTCTCTTCTCTCTCTACGAAACCCACCTTTCTACCCAGAAAACCGCACATCGCAAAGAATCAAACAACCAATAAAAATGTCCGAAAACGAGGGTGGCAGCAGTGAAGCTGCTGAAAGAGCGAGAAAAGGGAAAGGGGCAATGAATCCAGATGATGAACAGAAAGAAGCGGAGAAGAAAACACCGACGGTTAGCAATGATATTCTATCCACGTATTATATGACGTTGGGGGCGCTAGGAGATGGTGAAGCAGTGGATTTCGACGAATTCTTAAAGGAGCAGCAACAGATTCTGGATAACATCGCACGCACCAAGAATGCGGTTAAGGATTTCCAAATAGCGTAAGTTTCCGTTGCTTTTTATTGCTTTCAAAGACTTTCTTCACCAAGAAACTGATTCTTGAGGTTCTTCTTGACTGATATGCCATGAAACACGATTAATTCCACCTGATCAGATCGTTGACGTATACACCCTCGTTATATTCCATGTGAAATAATTTTTTCCGTTTTCTGGGCCAATATAGATGTTAGACGTTGCTTACTGGTTGTACAGATTTTCTGAAGTTTTAAATTATGTTTTATAATATCACCCATTACATGGCGTTTCCTAGGAAAGATAAGGCGTTAAAAGGCGTGTTATGAATCGTTTCCAATAATGAATAAATTGTGCCTTGTAAATGGGAAAAACTTATGTTACTTGGTGTTGTTTGGAACAAATGGAAAACAATTGTTTTTAGAACCCTTTTCAACAATAAATTACAGAATCGAGCAAACTTACCGTTTCAGAAGCAGGTCTTAAATCATTGTTATCTGAGAATTTTCCCTTTTATTACCTGCAGAATAAGTTTGCAGAAATTTTATTAACGATTTAACGTTTGGTTAGATCCTTAAACAGCCCTGTATTCTGGTTCAGAAATCAGAAAAGGGTAAATTTGAACCGTTTCTTTCTTTGATTCTCTTTACCAAGAAACCGATTCTTGAGATTCTTCTTCACTGATATGACATGAACATGTTTAATTCCGACAGATCCGATTGTTAATGCATAGACCCTTGTTATATTTGTTGTATATCTGGTAACATTGCACATGTGAAATATTTTTTTCTGTTTTCTGGGGAAAGGTAGAACTTAGACGTCACTAAGTAGTTGTACAGATTTTCTGAAGTTCTAAATTATGTTTTATAATTTCACCCATTACATGGTGTTTTCTGGGATGACCAAGGTTTTTTTTTTTGAAAGGGGATGACATTCTTATTTACAATTAGATGAACAAAAATATCTGTTGTGGTACATTAGTTTAGTCAGCAATCTGTGCTGTCAAGCTTAATTTTCTTTTTTTTTTAATGCAATTCAATTTTCAAAAAATAAAAAAATAAACTGTGTTTACAAATAGGAGAATCTCATGTTACTTGGTGTTGTTTGGAACAAATGTAAAATTATTGTTTTTAGAACCCTTTTCAACTATAAGTCACAGAATCGAGCAAACTTACCGTTTCAGAAGCAGGTCTTATATCAACATTTCGATCTCAGAATTTTGCCATTTAAAACCTGCAGAATAAGTTTACAGAAATTTTGTAGACGATGTAATGTTTGGTTCAAATATTAGTAGATCCTTAAACAACCCTATATTCTGGTTCAGAAATCACAAAAAAGGGAAATTTGAACCGTTTCTTTCTTTGATTATATTTACCAAGAAACCATTTCTTGAGGTTCTTCTTCACTGATATGACATGAACACGTTTAATTGCACCTAATTAAATCATCATGCATACACCCAAATTAATTAAGTTGTATTATCTGATAACATAGCAGATGGGGAACTGTCATCATATATATAAATTATTTGTACAGTTTTTTCAATTTAAAGTAAATATTACTACTTTACAGGGTCCCGCTAGAAGAATATATTGATTTTGGAAATATAACGTATTTAGGATAATGGTTTAAGATTATTTCTGAATAACGAATAAACTATGCATAGAATATTGGAAAAACTTTTGTTATATAGTGATTTCTGGAGGAATAAAAAAGAAACAATTTTTTTTAGAAAAAAAAAATATCAAGTCTAAGTTACAAAGAAGCGTAATCACCATTTAGAAGCTGGCCTTAAATCACTGCTCCGATCTCAGTCTCTGACAATTTCTGTTATCTGATGATGACACCTGCAAAATAATTATACAGAATGTTTGTTAACATTCAGTTCAAAAATTAACCCCGAAAAGTAATGGTGTAGATGCAGTTTAAGGGGAAAACAATTGACCATTCTCATGTATATGTACATCAGTTTTTATCGTAAAATAGCATTGTTTACATTAGTCAACAAATTAAATGCTTATCAGGAAGATGATATTGTAGTGACTCATCCAAAAAGGATTCTGACGGAGATGCACAAATTGAAGATGACGATACCGATTCCATAGATTCGGACGCTGAGAAAGACGATATCGAACTAGGTGAAAAGCTCATCTTCAAACTCGAAATTTCAGAAGGACCCTGCCTCGTCATCCCTTACGTGATGGCGTCAGGATACTTCCCTTCTTTGGTGGAATCTCCCAATGCCGAAGAGACTTTATACCTTATCGATCCTCGTGGGGAAAGGTGGAAAATGACGCTCATTTACGACAGCAATGCCAACACTTATATAATCACCAACGGGCTGAACGCCTATACCAAACGCAACTGCTTAGTCCCACGTGATTTGATCCGAGTTTTTATGCCCATACCTCAAGCAGACATAAAAGACTTTTATATAAACCATCAGAAGAATTGTGGCCCTGGCGGTGAAACACTTGAGATCCTGTTCGAGGTGCTAGTCTCTCGTACCAACAGGCTGCGCATCCTATGTGACCTGGCGGTAAATCATTTCATACCCATGGAAACCCCTCCACCACCTCGCCATTTGAATGAGTTCATTCTCCGCATCACGGACTACCGTGGTAAAAAATGGAAGTGGAAATACGTAGTTTTTGATGATGAAGAATCCTATATTATCATTCGGGGCTGGGACAAGTATGCAGCTCATCACCGTTTGATTCATAAGGATAGGCTTCGGTTCTTCAAGAACTTCTACCCTGCCGCAGGTGCAAATAGTTTTATTGTCCATCACGAATTAAGACGAAGAGTAAAATCTCTTAACTTGGGTCGTGTTCTGAAGGGGCGGCTTTACGGGGAGCTGTGTTTAACAGAGGCTGATGTAGGGGCTGGGAGATTGGAGATAAATGGTTTCAAAATACTGTCGACTGAATGCCGTGACAGGGAGATGGTGAAATTGACAGATTGGAAGAACAAAGACTGGTACGTGATAATGGTTTACCAGAGGTACTCTTCAAAGAATTATTTGATTTTGGATGGATGGGAGGATATTGTAAGAGAGCATAATTTGGAAGCTGGGGATTTGATGAGGATTTGCGTTCCAGGTAATGGTGGTTATCATGATTTGCACTTTGTGGTAGAATTTGTCAAAAAGAGGAAGAGGAAGGAGCCAGAGAAAAAAGAGGAGGATAGTGGCTCAGGAAAGCCCGATGACGGTTTAGGGCCGGTAGAAAAGATTCCTAAGCTTGGTTAAAGTACTGACTTGGGTATATGGCATAAAAAAGTCCTGATTGTTTGGGGTAAATGCTGATATCTGGAAAAGAGGCTATGGTGACTTGTGCATACCTTAGTTCTATCATTATTTTTTTTACTTTTAAGCAGCTAAAAACTTTGTCAATACCTTTGTGAGGATTACAGAAAAAACATTTGCTCACATTTTGTAATAGTAGGCTTATACAAGTCCAAGTTTAGGCTCAGTGTAGGTGGATTAACGATAAATATGAATAATTTCTTTCTTGATTTCTGGTTCAAGTAATGTATTCTTCTGAAATGATATACTATTGAATGCAAATGTTTGCTTGTTATGTCTTCTCCTTCGAAGATACAAAAGCAGGATTAGAATATGCATAAACTATGTAGGATCTCTAACTACGGTAAATATAATATAATGCAACTAGCAGCGAGAGACGGGGTAAAAAAAAAGCTATGAGGATAACTACTCTTGTCCTTATGTAGTAATTATACTGCTCTTATTTGTTTCTTTTTAGATTTGTTAAAAAAAAGCAATATGGAACCCCACCCCTAACTTGGCACTTGCAATATTTTTTCATTTTGAAAAATTGGCAACGTGTGGTAGTGCGAGGATGAGATGTATAATGCTCAAAATACCATTATATAGGGAAAGGTGATTTAACAAAATACACTTAGCTAAATTTGACTCCAAATCAAATGAGATAAAATAGTTTGATCCGCAAAATAAGATGCAAGATCTGGAAAAGATTTTTTTCCCAATCATTTAATTCCGTTAGATGATGAGAATTTGAATAATAAATAAATAAAAATGAGCTTTTTTTTTTCCCAACATGATTTTACAGATTTTAGCATTTCATTCCCACTTTTGAGCTTATTTTTACCCTAAAACGAAAAAAACTAACAAGCCAAGCAAACCTAGTTTTTTTTTTTAAAAGGGAAAAAACTAACAGAAAAAGCTTAAGCCAAACAAATGAAGTAAATGATTTCACATAATTACATGGGCGTTTAATAAAAATAATAAATAAATAAAAATGAGAATTTGAATAAACAAAAAGTGTAGTTTACCTTGTCAGTTACGTGAGAGAGAGAGAGAGAGAGAGAATGGAAAAATAAAAATAAAAACTTTTAAACTGTAATATAAACTTTGTAAGTACATGAACTATGGGTTATTTACAATCAACTCCTGTAGTTTTTAAATATATGCAATTTCAGTTGACCCCAATGACTACATTTAACATGTCTCCCTGTGTATTTTATTTCATATTTGTTTATTGTACGATTTTAGTCTTTGTTAATTCTTATTTTTTTCGTCTATTATAGTTGATAAATATTTATATATTTTTATACTGTAATTTTATAGATTTATCTTTTGTTTCTTTTTTTACCATTTTAGTACCCTTTGTTAATTCTTAATATTATTTAATGTTCTATAGTTGACGTCCATTTATATGGTTTTCATATGTACTTTTATTGATTACATTTTATTAATTTACCTTATTAGTACTTTTAGGCCTTGTTTGATTTTGGTTGCATTATTTGCAACTCACCATTGGACTATAAGTTCGATGAACATTACAGTTATTGTGTTTGGCAATGCAATTTCACTCTAAACTATAAATCCGGTTAGACGATGTCATGGTATTTTTAATACCATATGGTAGTGCTTTTATTAATAATACAATCATCAGCTGATTATTAGTTCGAAATTCTTTTCGGATCTCGTTTATAGTCTGCTCGGATTATTATTTTTAGAATTGAAAATGTATTTTACCTTGTCAGTTTCGTTCCCTAGGGAGAGAATTTGAAAGGCGCTAATAAATTTGATACTAAATTGAAATATAAAAATAATAATCGACTCCTTCAATATTTAAATATATGCAATTGACACTCATTTTTATTTGACTTCCTTAATTAACCTCAAAGTCCACATTTAATTGACACTTATGTTGTCTCCCTCTAGAACTTTTTTAACTATGTTTTTAAAACTTTTTTTTGATACTTTTCTTTTTTTAAAATCACGAAGGTGTAAAAATAAGTCCAATAAATGAGAAATTGATTTGCAAATTCTAAAACACGGTTTTAACTTTTTATACCAAGTTTTATAATATATAGTTCTATTTTGTTTTGAACTTTTTTTAAGAAAAAGTTAAGAAATAAATAATCACATGTTGGTCAAAGCCATTTATGGTGGGGTTACGCGACTCACAAATGTGAGTTACGCCTTTGCATTAGATTGGGATAATTTCTACATTAAAAAGACGCACCCTTATTTTAAACAACAATTAAATTTCAACATAATGTATAAAAGGTAAAAGTATAATGGACTGGTAATTTTTGGACATGATGATTATAAAGTATAAAGTTTAAACTATCTGTTGTAAGATATTATTGGACTATTGGGCTTGTACTTTATGGGCCCAAGTGGGCTTGTAACCCTACCCCTCTATCTATATAAAGAGGGTTAGGGGTCTTCTATTTGTGATTCATTCATACATTCTGATTAATAAATACCCCGTTGTTGTCTCTCTCTATATTCTCTCTATATCTATACATATCTCTATATATATCTATAACGAGCTAATATGTCACACAACACGTTATCAGTACTTTGCTCGCGAATATTATAATATATGCTCGAAGATTAGGTATTTGTTTGAAGATCAGGGTTTCGGGTTATAAAAACACGGTCAGGGTTTTGTGGTTATTACCGATCTTTCCCAAAAATATTAAAGTACGGTACATGATTTTCTAACCCTACTGTTAGTTTAGTGCATGTTATTGTTTATAATTGCCCAACATGATCAAACATATCATCTAAATCCATGTTACAATTTTTAAAACTACTGCATAGTATTAACAATATTTATTACTTTACTGTAATCTACTCAACTACCATAATGGTTTGTTCAAAATACCAGTGTATAATATTGAAACTTGGACCAAAAGTTAGTTTATGGACTATAATTAAGTTATCTGTTCATCAAGGTTTATATTCCCCATAATAAAATTCATGTGACTGAAATCATGTAGTTTGATAAGCATATGTTAGAAATAATCAAACATGGTAAATTTGTATGTATTATCTCACCTATATGGTCGAATGACTCTGGCACTGCGTGGTACATGATTAGTTTAGAATTTATATAAACTGATGAACCTATGATACATGAGGTTATTTTTTCAAAGGAGATTGAAATACTCTTATCATATATAACACTGGTTGTAACTTGGGTTTTGATTAAATTATAAGTAACCTAGTAACACTGTCGTAAGAAAAAAAAGGGACAAAACTATTGTAATTTAATAGTTGCCATAAGATATTATCCTTCATTGCATATAGTATTGTAATTTATAATAGAAATTGCATGTATATTGTATAATTATAATTAAATTTGCCCTCCCTGCATGTGATATGGTAAATTAGTAATTAAATATACTACTCCCCTACATGTCGTAATTACCATGAAACATTTAGATTGATGGATTGTATTAGATATTGCTAAGTGTGATTTAGAATATCTTGTTATAATATGTACTACAAGCAGGTACAATCTAAATATATATTTAATCACGGGCATATAATATTTATTTACTGCCATGTACAAATGTGTACAATATGTTAATTTGCGAAATCATATATTTTCACATTTAAGTTGGAAAAATTATGAACCTTCCCCAACTAGGCTCACCTATTTGGATACGATGTCTAGGAAAGATATAGGCGGAAGTCGATATCCTAATGAGGTCGGGTTTTAAGTGGCATTCGTGCCCTCCACCCTCACCGTCTTTCCTGGTCGTTTTTCAAGTAGAGCTACCGAAAGGGGTTGACTAAATAATAATTTCCCCGAATGTGTTTATATAGTGATGTATGTTTCGCCGAATTGGTGTCTCAGTATCGACCCGTCGTTCGATCAATGAGAACCAATTCACATTAAAAGCAAAACTATTTTCGAACCTGTCGTTTCGAAATTAAAGTTTATGCTTGTGCAAACCATAAACATATAAACCAGTCGTTTTATATGAAAAATAATCCAGAACTCCCAACACATGTTGGATGCCATCTATGATGAGAAAAATCGCAAAACATACTTGCGAAATGACTGTTTAGACGTTGATGTTATTCCGTCACCACATGTTAGTCACCCTGATGTGTGAGCATGTGATACCCAAATTATTTGGATGTCATCTTTGATGAGTAAAACACGAGTTTGTTGTTACCCTCGAGATGAATGCTAAGGCGTTGATTTTATTCCGCCGCCACATTTGAGACGTGATGACGTCTATGGTGAACAAATGTCTGAAATTGACATATTGGAGCAATCCTTCACCAAAATACTAGCTTGGAAATTGCATTCCATAAGCAGTATCGTGAATTTATATTCACCATGTTCCTTTATCGCCCATCTGTTATTGGATAAGAAAATTACCCCGGTGAGTAGTTTTAATCCTATTGGGTCAATGGCGAATTGTTTGCCTGATATTAATGCTCTTCGTGTACATTTTTTTTCCACGAATCGAGAACCGAGAAAAGTGTTATTTGTC
The DNA here is from genome assembly GCA_963920805.1 of Primula vulgaris. Lineage (NCBI taxonomy): Eukaryota > Viridiplantae > Streptophyta > Magnoliopsida > Ericales > Primulaceae > Primula > Primula vulgaris. The sequence continues at coordinate 9,670,441 of OY987222.1, read as the reverse complement.
TCGAACTGTCGCGATCCCGATGAATCGCCTAGCCAAGGGAGATTTTAGACAATCGTCAAAATCGAAAACTTGTGGCTCCAAGACAGTAATTGAAAGGAACAATATGGGCCGTTGTCACAAAGTAAGAGATGATGCTCAAGGAGCCAACTCTATGCTATAAAGACAACGGTCATGCACGGTTACTCCTTAAATAGTTCACAACTATTATAAAGGTGGAAAAACCGATGCTAATGTGGTTAAAGATAAATGAAAGGAAACTCTTGAGACCCCCGATTTTGTGGCTCAAATGAGTTTGATACCTTTCTTTATTGATTTTGATAAATCATTGAGCCATTTTTTTCGCTCATCTGGATTATGTTTTTCCATTTGGATTATGATTTTTCCATTTGGACATACTTTTGGATTATGGTTTGCCTGTTTACGAAATTTCTCGAAATAATTTAAAGTGTTTTGAGCAAATTCCTTTGACAAATGTGACCAAACTTTAAATTATGAAATTTTAGGCAATACTTGTGGGGTAGTTGATTTTTTTTTGGAAATAGTGGGTAACAGTGTACCACATAATTTCACCAACTATTTGCCTAAAAAAAGTACTCAGTGACAATGATTCTGGACCTGTCGTTCCAAAATCGAAATCTTTGGTAAAGCCAAATTGATTTGTCAAATATGAGGCGTTATACTCATGCAGGTCCTGTCGTACCTTGTTGAGTTATAAAATATTCGAGAAAACCAGTGTTATCTGGTAATAGCTCATGAAAGAAATGAAATTTCTTTACATAGCCTCCACTCAAAAACGTATTTTAGAGGAGTTGAAATGTCTTTCAAGTGGTTGCTACCACATTCTTTAAAGCATTTAAAGTTACCTTATCATTTCGCCTGTCGTCGAATGATAAATGATTTAGATGCTAAGACATGATTGTCTGTACTATCATTCGCCTGTCGTCGATTGATAAGAGAATTTTGATATTGTGGCATTGACCGGATGAGATATTCCCGGGTCAAAAGACGATGGTTGATTTATAATCGCATCGCATTTGGATTCTCTTTGAGAATATATTTCGTGATTAATCCGAAATTAATGCCACTAATGCTCACTTTGAAAGACTAGTATGTGTAAAGATCACAAAATGAACTCGTAGAATTCTGGTAAAGAATTGAAGGAGTTATTGTGGACTTATCCAACCATAAGACGGACCATAAATATAAATGGTTATGGTTGAAGCATCGACAATAAGGTCACATTTTAATGTTGTCCACATAAATGCAGCATTTTCCAAACTTTTAGCCCTATCATTAAGTTGATGGCTCATGATCCGGATTATCCTGAAAAGTCTAGCCGACTTGATAATTCCGAAGAGTAATAATCGAAATTTCGATTTGAATTACTTGAGTTTGGAAATTGAAATTGAACATCCTGTCGATTATGTTCAGACCCAAATGGACTCACGGAAAGTTTGATGATGCGACTGCAAATGATTGCACGCATTTCTTGGTCTTGCGCACCAAGATTTATATTTCCGTATGGGGTTATGCTATTTTGCTGCATTGGTCCGTTATGAGGCCCATAGACACTCAAACACCATATGCGTACCAGCTGGTTACTGGTTATGAGCCAGAAGTCTCATATTAACGCGTGTTTAGAGTGATTAATTAATATTTTGATTGAGCCGCTTTAGCGTTCAAAATATGGACCTCTGAAGGGGACATAAGTCGATTATGAATCTCCTGCCTATCATTTGATAGAGTAACCTTGGCAAGCGATCTCTTTACCGCATGATATGCGAAAGTGACATCGCTAAGACTGTTCTCCCCGTCGTTAGGGGGAGATTTGCACATTACCGTTAATAAGGAACGACGTGAAGTAACGTGGCATAACCCACTCAGTCTTAGCTTGATCCCTAAAACAGCACTTAGTGATAAGTAAGTGCATAGACTCTCTCAAGTCTAACTAAATGCCAAACGCATTTAATGACTTTATGAGATGTCACGAGATCATTTATACCTGCTGCAAAATGCTTGCAAGGATAGACATCCCTGTCGGACGCCGTGTTCCTGTCGTAACACGTTGCTTTGGCCGAACCCGCCAAGCAAAGAACGCTGCCGTCGGCCGTCAGTCTGTCGTCCTTCCCAAGATACGAGGAAGTTGACCGGTTCTTAATTCGTTCAGCCCCAGAGGTGGTGAACTGAAACTCGTTTGTCCCACGAGATTATAAAGGATCAAGGAGATGTGTGATTTCCTCCTCATCCTAAGAATCTCGAAATATCTGTCGATCATGATATCTTAGACGATATTGAAGCGAAACGAGACTGTCATTGATTACTTGTTCATATATTCGGTGACGACTGATAATATGAGCAAATTATGACAGGGAACCATGTACCGTTGCCTGAAGTCAACGTAGAATAGACTGGACTAATGGAAACTTGTAATCCAAGTAGACTCCTTAGCGAAAGTGTGTTCGGACCTGTAGCTCCAACACCACCAATGTTAAACGAGTTCGTTTATTTGGTTATTCGTAAGGAAGAGTGATGAGAATAATGAGATTGTAGAATGCTCGCCTAGTAGCGCAAGGCTTCTCTCACACCTTGGAATTGATTACGAGATGGTTGATTTCTTCGTAATGGACATTATAACAGTCCTCTACTTTACCAGTTTAGTAGCTTCCGAAAAACTGAGTATGCAGCCATGAATGTGGTCATGGTTTTATCTCTATAGGGATTTAGACAAAGAGATATAAATGAAGGTCCCTGTGTGACTTCATGTGCTTAAATCAAGTAGTTCCTGACCACGGAATACGATCTCAATTAACTGAGACGTTCACTATATGGATTAATATAATCCGAGCGGATGTGGTATACCGCCTAAGTGAGTACTTGATTAGCTTGGGATACTTGAACAAGTATTATGCCCTTGCGTGTTTTATTACGCGATCCATTTTTGGATTTGCCTTCGAGATGAAGGATCTTGGGAAGAAACGGTAGTGACTAGGCCAGATGATCGAGTCCCGTAAAGATTGAATCTAAGTCCATGATTCAGACTACACCTAGAAGGTGTTATGACGTTGTAGTCATCATGACGCTAAGTCGTCTGATTCTCCCATGATCGTTCGATCACTAGACATTGATATAGACCCAGTCCGTCCCTGATGTGACGATGAAGAGATATTGAACCATGATGTTTATATCTAAGTACAATAAGCGCATTATTGTACTTGGTCTAATGTGCTAGGACGAACATCTCGTCTGCTGTGAATGGTATAGCTCGACACAGCATCGCGCTAACACGCTGCCATCGAAATGGCATAAAAGACATTTTCCCATTACCTTAAGGTAACTGTGGATGAGGGCTTGTCTTATCCCATTTTGCGTCATCGAGTGTACCTACCCCCTTCGGTACTCGAATTAACGCAACCCTTTTTCGGTTATACCGATGCTGGTTACTTATCAGACCCGCATAAGGGATATTCCTAACATGGTATGTCTTTGCCATTAGGAATAAGGCGATATCTTGGAGGTCTTGGAACGACTCCAAACGAATCACTCTGATCTACTCGTGCTCTATGAGACGACTAGAGAGTGTATATGGCTTCGAGCTCGTATTAGCCATATTTGAATTACATATACTCTGTCTCACGATCCAGATAAAACACCTGTCTTATTTAAAGACAACTTGTTATCATCGATCAAGAGAGACATGACTAGATTGTGCTATTTAGCATTTTTCGCCGAAATAAATCTTCACATATGAAGTTTAAGAGCATCCAGTTGAATGCTCGTTCTATTTCACGTTAGATTTTCTTGCATCCAGTCGTGTGCAAGTAAATGAAGCATCCAGTCGAATGCTCATACTCTTTATTCGAATATGAAATCATTGCACCCAGTCGTGTGCAAGTGAGGGGGAGCATCCAGGTGAATGCTTATTGCACTAATTACTACTTAGTCGAAATCCTCGCACCCTGTCGTGTGCAAGTGAGGGGGAGCATCCAGTCGCATGCTCGTGTACTCTTTTTGTCCCTAGACCAAGGTTTTTTCCCACTGGGTTTTCCTTGGCAAGGTTTTTAGCAAGACACGTTCCTATCATATCTCACTTAAGATTGCCGAAATTAGGGGGAGTATCCTGTTGTATACTTCTTACCACTGTGTACTCTTTTGTCCTTCGACTAGAGGTTTTTTCCCACTGGGTTTACTCTAGAAAGGTTTTGATGAGGCACCTGTTTTGTGGTTGATCCCCTACTACTACCATTGTTGCACTCTTTTTCCTTCGATCAGAGATTTTCCCATTGGGTTTGCTCTGGTAAGGTTTTGATGAGGCACACTGTTTTGTGGTTAGTTACTTACATGATATTTCGGCCTATATCATTCGGCTACACAGTTTCTCCTAGGTACCGGTTTTGTCCCACACTGGGTTTTCCGGCCCTAAGGTTTTTATGTGTTTAGCACTGCGAATGAACTCGACTCAGATCGACTGCATGAAGACGAAGAATTCAAGACGTCCAAAGGGGGAGTGTTGTAAGATATTATTGGACTATTGGGCTTGTACTTTATGGGCCCAAGTGGGCTTGTAACCCTACCCCTCTATCTATATAAAGAGGGTTAGGGGTCTTCTATTTGTGATTCATTCATACATTCTGATTAATAAATACCCCGTTGTTGTCTCTCTCTATATTCTCTCTATATCTATACATATCTCTATATATATCTATAACGAGCTAATATGTCACACAACACTATCATAATTTTTATTTTTAGCCACAAAAATGGTCCTTAACATGAAAATAGAAATAAACCTACAGATGTAATTGCATCCACAGCTACAAATGAATAGCGGCGGAACCAGAATTGTGAAACGGGATGCTGATTATCTATAAAAATAATTATATTTTATATGAACTTATTTTACGGGATAAGGGTTGAAACACTAAAATTAAAGGTTTTGATCAAAATACATATAAAAAATTTATTTTTTCTTCATTTTTTTTAAATGGGAACAATATCAACCGTTGATGAAAAGAATTGTGTTCAAACATTAACAATAAATTTCCATTCGTACTATATCATGCTTCTTAAAACTGGGTTCACTTAATTAAATTCATAACAATATATATATATATATATATATTGGTATGATCGACAACATCTATTTCTATACTTAGAAAACAACACAAAATCTAGACAGTGAATAATTTTATTTGAAACAATTAGTGAATTTGAGAGATTGGATCAACTCAAATTCATTTATCTTATCAAGTAATTATTATTTATTAACTACACATGCATACCCATTCCCACAATCATCATCAAGTTCCTCCATAAAAAGCCACGAGATACCAACCTTATGTTGCAAAAAAAAATATAAATTATTTTGAATGCAATTAATTTGTGAGTTTAAAAACTTTTTTTTATAGATCCTCAAATATATTAACTCTTAAATTGTCAAGGAATAACATAAAGAATGCATAAAAAGGATGGCTCTTTTAATTATTCATTTTCTAGACAGAAGTTTTTTCATGTACACACACATTTATAGAGACTAGCTAGAGAGAGCACCGTAAGTACTGTTATAATGCTTCGTCAAGCCACACAGGATAGTCGTTGTATCTTGAAAACTCGATATCCACTCTGCCATGAAGCTTACGGTATAGTTGTTGTATCGGGTTTTATAGGTTCAGTATAGCAATCTATCTGCTTTTAACGATTTGTATATCCATCTTTCAAATTTCCAATTTAGATACCACACTATAATAACTTTCCAATTTAGGTATCACCGTCTAAATAAATCACGAAATCATGTCACGTGACATTTGACAAACATTAACTTGAGAGGCTAATTTGACAATTTTGCACAAAAATATGTCATCCTATAAAAACGTTTTTCCCAATTTCACACATAACAAAAATTTGGATTATATGCTAATTTTTTTATGTGTGAAATTGGGAGAATTTTTTTTCTAGGATGACATTTTTATGAAAATTTGTCAAATTAGCCTATCAAATTAATGTTTGTCAAATATCACGTGACATGATTCAGTAATTTATTTAGACTGTGATACTTAAATTGGGAAGTTATTATAGTGTGGTACCTAAATTAAAAATTTTGAAAGGTGGGTACCCAAATCGTTAACAACACTACAGTTTGGTGTAGTAAATGTATTTTTTCCCGTTGTTGTACCTTGAAAACTCAATATATACTATGCTATCACTAGGGGTGGGCACGGGACGGATTGAGGCGGATTGGTCTCAATGCTAACCCGCCCCGCAAAATAAATGGCGGGATGGATTGGGGATTAGTGAAATTCAAATTCCAACCCAACCCATTATAATTAAAACTCCAACCCAACCCAACCCAATCCAAATCAAGCGGGGCAGATTGGGTGCGGGTTTCTTGAATTTTCATTTTAGTCATTAATTTTTCATTATTTCGCATAATTTACCTAAATATTTTTTAAAAAATAAATATTTCAAATAGAAATATAAACTAAAAGTCAACCAAAATACGTTTAGAATGTTCGGAACACGTAACAAAGCTATAACAAAACAAAACAAAACAAATTGTTTTTCATCAACATAATCAAAATCAGAAAACTACATAACAATTGAAATCAAAATTAATAATCCACTGAGTATGACCATCAACCGGGATTATTTAGGCAGTGTCGAACAATTGTTTAAGGCTTGAGGGTAGTGACATCTTTGAACTGCAAAAATTTACAATGAAAAGTTGAATTGGTATGTGACAACATATTGAAATTCCATTAAGAGTTTACATCAATTTTATTACATTTTGCATCTCGTTTTGTTGTCTCCTAAGAAAGTGTGTTTGTACAACTCTTCGCAGATGATATTTCTATATTTAATGATAAACAAATAGTTATTATATGCGGATTGAAACGGGTTGGGGTGGATTAACCCGCGGTTCGGAAAGCTCAACCCTAACCCAACCCACGAATTTTTTTACGGATTGGGGCGGGGCGTATTTAACTTTTTTTAACACCCAACCCGTCCCAATCCGCACGGATTGGGTTACGGGGCGGGTTTGCAGATTTTTTGCCCACCGTTAGCTATATCACTACAAGAAAATACATGTTTAGCAACGAATTCGTGCAACGATAAAAAGATTTGTTGCTGAAAATATAGTGCTGGGCAACAAAATTACACTCTGTTGTTGAATAACATATTTCTTGCAACGGAAGAAATTTTGTTGTTAAATAGTGGTCTATCAACAACGAACTGCTATAAACGTTGCTAAAAATATATTTTATCTGCAACAAGTAGAAAATATTGTTGTTGAATCCCAAAACATTTGGCAAGGAAACAAATGACGTTGCAGAATGATTGATTTACGTTGCAAATAAGTGATTTTTGACAACGACGCAAATGATGTTGCGGACTGAATGACTTATGTTCCAAATAAGTGTTTTTGACAATGGATATTTTGTTGGCAATTTTTTTTCTTTTAATAATAATTAAATTATTTTAACTACAAAACTTGGAAATTTCTAAAAGTTTTTAATATAAAAACCTTTTTTTATTAACGAGTCTTAATATAATTATACTTTTATGGATTTCATGTATATTCTTTTTTTATTACTTATTAATAGTGCGAAATTTAACGTGTGTTAGAGTGTTAAGAAAAGTATGCAATTTTGATTTCATTTTTTTATGAACCCGTGTCCGAGAACTGGGATATTGAAACGGTCAATATATATTTTTATTATTTTGATGAAAAGTATGTTTATTGTTTAGGAGTTAGTTTGGGGGTTAGTATCATATCAAAATAAAAGAATTACTTGTATCTAAAAAAATATAAACAGCTCATTTAGCTTGTTATTATAGTACAAAATCCGTTTTATTATTATGTTTAATTATATTTCACTAATATCATTTGATTTTTTATTTATATGTAAATATATTATTCTATTTATTTTTATGTGTATGCATTGATGATTGATCGGATGAATCAAAACCTGTACAAGATTAACAATATTTTGGTCATAATTAATCGTCTTCTATACAAAACACTTATATATTTTGTATCATGTTCGGTTAATAAAGAAATTAAAGGAACATGAACCGAACACTTTATGACTCGAACACGTATTTTATCGGAAACAAAACAAAGCATTATTACCTTACTTATATTTTATAATTATTTTATCATTCATACTAATTTTGACGTCTAAATAGGGAATAAGTTCAAATTAAAAATGAATTTTTAACACACATGCTTTTAAGTCTTAAATGAGTTGAATATGAAAGCTAAAAATATCATTTTTGCGGTAGTAATAAGAAGGTGAATATTAAATTTTGAAAAATAAAAGAAAAAAATAACATTCATATCATTTAACACGTATTTAGATTATATCGATGAATCATGAGATTTTTTTTTTACAAAGACAATGAAGTGGCTCGTGAGCGCATTGAAGTAGTTTGTGGCAGGTGAGTTTAGCATACAGGTCGGATGGAAGACCATATATGATCAGCCTCATAATTTACATTTTTTTTTCCTGTAATGTGTTTTTCAAAGTAGTATGTAAATAGAACATTTTAACCTCTTTTAAAAAAAAAGCTCGCATTCAAAATTATATATTAACTATGATGATAACACGAGTATAAGATGCGCTAAAACAACTTAGTACACAACTACATGAACTATGCTTTTCTTTTATTGTTCTTGGTATTTTTTATTACAGGAAGCACTAAAACAACTTGAGAATGAATCTTTTATAAATGGAGAAGAACTTTCACCCGCGGAATTGTCTCAAAAATATATGGGAAATTTTTTTTATCTTAAAGGGCTAGGACCTAACATGAAGCTGAAGAAAAAATTTAATTGCAAGCCGAATTCGATTCATAGCGGTGAGATGCAAGCTGAGTTGGAGACCCTTCGAAATTTAAACAATGAAAATGAAGAAAAATTTATTTCGCAAGATGCCATGAATAAGTTACTTCGAGTGCAAATCGAATCTCAAAACAAAAAAATCAAAGCCCTTCAAACTCGACATACAAGATTTGTAGATCTCATCTTATCAGGCGGTTCTTCGGTTGATCTGAATTTGATCCGGCAAATTGACTCCGATTGAAGGTATTTTTTTCTATGAAAAACTTGTGATCATGTTGTTCAAATGGATTTAAAAATTCGTATTTGACAAAATTTATCATTTTCTACTCTTTGTTTTCAGGATATCGATACATGATGCTATTTTACTTGATTAAGCATTTCCAAATTCGTCATCAAGTTGCATGTACTTCATCTCTATTGCAATCAGTAGCAGTTATAACTAGTGTTTTTCTTTCTTTTTATGTACATATACGTTCTATGATCAAAGAATGTTCGTAGTGATTACTCTTGTAATATGTTACATTTTCTTTTATTAAATGTTTATGATGAATATTTTAGTTATTGTGTGTTGAATGATTCTAGCAATTGAAACTTAATTTAATTTATAATATTTGTATTATATATGAGTGAAATTGAATTAAAATTTTACAATTATTTTTTGCATTTTGCAACAAAAATTGATTATGAATTTGCAACGGTAGAGATTCAAATCAACAACAACCAATGCTGAATTTTGCAATGATTTTTTTTTTCATATTTGGCAACACTTTATTTATCAAATGCAACAACTTAATTAAAAAATCAGCAACGGAATTGTAACCTTTAACAACGAAAAAATTGAAGGATTGACAACAACTTATTTCCATTTGGCAACAATATTATTTCGAAATGGCAACACATGTTTTTGTTGCAAAATAATTATTTTAAGCAACGATGCTTCAAGTTGTTGCCATAAACTTTCAGTAGCGGGGCGTCCGCAACGACATGACAACGATAATAATTTGTTGCCGATCTATTTTAACAACGAAAAATAAACTTTAAGTAACGACATTTTTCATTATCAAAGACGTATTTTCTTGCAGTGCATGAAGCTTAAGGTCAGATGCCGGACAAATTTGAGTTTAAAGATAAATTGTTCAGCCTTCGTCTGGCTTGAACCTTTTTTTCCTTTTCCATGAACATGTATTGGACGCATATATGTATTAATCTATATACGAATTTGTATATAGATAAAATACTGAAAGTTAAAAAAAAACATACGTAGACAAAACTCATTATTTACTTTCAGGATGTATATGAATAGACGCACATACTAGTAAAAGTTACTCACTCATTGCGTATGAGACGTATAAATCTCGTAATATATTTTATTTTGAACATAATAGTCAGATTTGGTATAATGTATTCTAGTTATGCAGGATAAATCGGATTGTTAATTAATTTAGTCTACATCCGTAATTAGAAAAATATAATTTGGACAAATTGTTAATTAATTAGATTTGGTACATTGTTAATTATTAAAATACAATAAAAGTATTTTTGAAAAAATTGGACAAAATTTGACAGACTCAACTTTTTTTGAGTTTGCTTACATTAATAGTATGATGATCGATATGATGCTATATGTTCTTGGAAATTATTAAAATGCCTTCCCTTCTTTGTGCTTTTAAGTTTAAAGCACTCCAACAAACTTAAAAATTAGTGACAATTTTTTTTTTGAGACAATCAAATTTTGTCTTTAAATGATAATTTTTTGGGACAAAAACAATCTTTTAGACATAAAAATAAATTTTTTATCCCAAAAAATCTAACTTTTAAATACATAATTTGACAATCTCATACGGACATAAGAACACAATTTAATTTTGTTTCAAAAATTATTTGGAGACAAATTTTAATTGTGTTCTTATGTTCGTATAAGGTTGTCTTTTGAGACAATATTTTTTTAAAATTATATGGCTAAAAGTTAGATTTGGGGACAACAAATTTATTTTTGTGTCTAAAATATTATATTTGTCCCGAAAATTTATCATTTGGAGACAAAATTTGATTGAATGCAATAAAAAAATAAAAATAAGTATAGTTATGATATAAATACGTAGATAATACAAAAAATATATAATTTAAGATTTAAAAGAATTTTGTTGTTAAAGAGTGATAAATAGTTTTATTAGTTTTTACTTTTTATATTTTTATGTGAGTATGATATTATTGTAATTAATATAAAAGTGTACGGGCATTTTTGAAAAAAAATGTCTAAATTGGCCAGATTTATTTGACTTGGATTTACTTATTATAATAGAATGATTGTCCCTAATTATTAAGTTTGTTATAATAAAAGCCCGTCTTTTGAGAGGACCAAACAATTAGATTTTTTTATTTATCGATAATGATACTATTGTTAAAGCTCACAAGCTAGCGAGCCAAAACAATAACGGACAGGGTCACATGATTTCAATATGAACACTAGCCAAACATGAGCAAACCTGTAAATGCACCGGACAAACATCGCTACATGCATCTATTTTTGGAAAAATTGGGATAAAATATGTAGTTTAAACATGGTTGTTCCAAGTGGTCAGGGATCATCTTTGAGCCAATTTTTAATGCGACTCCTCAGATTTTCTGAGGCCATACTCTATGCGTTTGAGTAGCTCGTGCGACGAGCTTCGCAACGGTATATCGCATGACCCATTTGGAGGAAGGGTGTGAATGATAATTGAACTCGAAGGTTGGTACTCGAAAGAGGGAAAAACCAAAATCTGGAAAATGGAGTAGAGAGTGGGAATAAACCATAAGGGTTATCCCACATTGGAAAATCAATATTGATTTTTACTCTATATATACAAGTCCATCCCATGTAGTTGGTAAACTAATTAAGTCCATGTTGAACATAGAGTTCAATAATGATTTTGATTATTACTTTGATTATGCGTTTAATGATTTTACGATTTCGATGATATAATGCTTGTCTTGTCCAAAAATAGAAAACGTATATTTCAGGTCTTTAAATGATAGAGCATTCGATAATGAAGCCACAGGTTCTGACGGAACCAAAATCGGAGCTAAAACGAAGGAGTTATGAGCATTCGAAGATTTACGGGACCAGGATTACAGTCGACCGATCGACTGGACAAAAACGACCGATCGTTTTTGATCCAATTTCTTCCAGAGAGTCCAGTATAAAAACGACCGATCGTTTTCAGAAAACGACCGATCGTCTGTCTGAAAACGACCGATCGTCTGTAGAAAACGACCGATCGTTTTCTGCAGTTTTCGAAAACAGCTTTTCAGCAATTTCTGGAAAATAGCTGTTAAAACCTTACAACGGTCATAACCCAGAAAAACAGACTTTGCTGTTATTTAAAACCTCCTAAAATCTCTCTCCAAACTCACCAAGCTTAACCATCATCATCCTTAAAACCTCTCTCAATTAAAAATCCTAATATCGCCATTTTGGTGTATATATATATTCGAGAAAGAGGAAAATCAAAGAGAAAGAGATTCAAGCTCGATCTTCATCAACAACTCACCAATTAGCTTTTTAAGAAGCAATTAGAATAGTGAGTGTAGTTACGTTTCGTAACAAAAAATTGTATCGAGTGTTTTATAAACTCATTTTTTGTGAGCGAGTGATCGGGTAGAGGCTTTGTAAGCGAGTTGCTTAAAAGCTCTAGGTCTTTTCATTTCGGGACACTCATAAAGTGAGGGGGAGCTTAATCGGTCGATTAGCTCGTTAGGATTGTAATATCCGGGAAAAGATTTTTTAGTGAAATACTCGGTAGTACCGAGGAGAGGACGTAGGCGCGTTTTGCCGAACCTCTATAAATCACGGTGTCATCTTCTTCCCTTGCTTTTACTTTCCGCAACTTATATTCTTACTTATTTATTGCTTGCGTTTGAATTAATTAACGTTTATTAACGCTTAAGCTTAGAATTGCGTAAGTTGGGGTGTTAGTTGCACTTAGGTTTTAATTAGGCGAAAATCGCCATAAACCTTATTCACCCCCCCCTCTAAGGTTAGCACGCGGGCCAACAATTGGTATCAGAGCCGAGGCTCTTGCATATAGGAATCTAACGATTCTAGAGTTAAGATCCCGATGGCTAACTTCCTTAATTTCACTTCCGGCATAGCTTTATCCCCCAATACTCCACCTTATTTCGATGGGATAAACTATAGTTATTGGAAAGATAGGATGAGCATTTTCCTACAAAGCTACAATGTCAATCTTTGGAAGATTATTAAAGTAGGATATTCCGCTCCTAAATCCGAAAATAGTGAGAATCCAATCCCCGTAGAGGACCTTGATAACGCTCAACTAGAAGCCTACTCTACGAACGCTAAAGCGATGTATGCTATTGTTTGTGCCGTTTCCCCTAACGAGTACAACAAAATTTCCGCTTGTAAAACCGCTAAGGGCATGTGGGATAAGTTAGTAGTTATGCATGAAGGGACTAACCAAGTTAAGGAGTGCAAACTCCAAATTCTAGTGCACGATTACGAACTTTTTAGGATGAGCGAGGGAGAAACTATTTCCGATATGCTTGCTAGATTTACCACTATTACTAACGGACTAATGTCTCTTGGTAAGTCTTTGTCTTGTAAGGAGATGGTTTCAAAAGTGATTCGGAGCTTACCGAAGGAATGGGAACCAAAGGTCACCGCAATTCAAGAGGCGCACGACATGAACACATACACTCTTGATGCATTGACGGGTTCGCTCATTACACACGAGATCACCCTCAATAGTCACAAGCCAATCTCGAAAAAGAGGGAGATAGCTTTCAAAGGAACCACTTGTGACGAAAGCAATGAGCTATCCAATGACGACGAAAATTCAAGGCAAATCATTCGAATCGTCAAAGAAATACTCAAGCTAAAAGACCACCGCAAACATAAAGGTAAATCGTCAAATAATTCAATTTATTCTAACGATTTTGTTTGCTATACTTGTGGCAAGGAAGGACACATGGCGAGAGATTGCGTCATGAATCGCAAGAGCAAAGGCAAGAAGAAGATATCCGCTTCAAGCTCTAGCGATAGCTCCGACCAAGATGAAGTCGCGCATCTTGGTTGCTATATGGCCATGGAAGACAACAATGAGCCTAACCAATCGTCTTCAAGCGAAAGTGACCACTCAAGCGAAAGTGACAACGATGAGGTAAAAGCTTTATCTCATGATGAATTAATGCATATGTGTGGAATTTATTCCGAAAAAGTTCCTAAGCTTGTAGAAAAGGTCAAATCTCTTAAAAAGATAAATTCTTCTCTCAATGAAGAAATAAGATCTTTAAAAAGAGATAAAATTGAAAATGAGTCTATTCCGAAATCGTCATTTTCTTTAAGTGATATAGATGACGAAAAGGAAGACTTGAAAGAAAAAACCAATGATCTCGTCATTCATAATAAGTCTTTACAAACCGAGATCAATTTTCTCAAAAATGAAGTCTCTAGACTTACTAAAACTCTTTCAAAACCATCTTCTTTGGATTGTGATTTATTAGAAAATTTTGAAGAGTTAAAGGATGCTTTCGATAAAGTTAAAAGCAAAAACAAGGTTTTGAGTTCTCATGCTTTTAACTTAAATGACAAGGTCAAGGTTTTAGAAACCGAGAATGAATCGTTGAAAACTAAAAACAACGATCTTGTCATTTCCATTGAAAAACAAAATTTAACAATCTCAAAGTTTTCTAAAGGTAAAACCGTTTTAGATAACATTTTGAGTTGTCAAAAAGATGTTAAGGATAAGAGCGGTATAGGTTTTGATTGCATTGGCTCTACTTCTAACAAACCCCGCTTCGTTAAAGCCTCTAATATTTCTACAACTCCTATTCCACCTAAACAAGAGGTTGTTTTTCCTAAAAGGAGTACTTCCAAGATTTTTCAAAAATCTTTTAATAATAGGAATGGTTTAGGTTTTCAAACGAAATTGGATACTCCGAAAACCTTTTCTAGAACTTCGTATAACTCTCGTTATACTAAAAAATCTAGGCATTGCATTCATTGTGGTAGAAGTGAGCATAAATCTTCTAAATGCCCTTATCGCTTTCATGTTAATAGAAGTGATTTGAAATGGGTAGTAAAGACCCGAGCCACTAACAATGTCGGACCCAAAAGAAATTGGGTACCAAAGGACAAATCTTGTGTTGTAGGTATCTCCATCCAAAAGGAGAAAATCAACAAATGGTTGGCAACGCCGACAAAAGCCGTGGAAGTCAAGAAGATCGACTCCACCATCAAGGATGAAGTGCCGTTGATCAACAAAGGTGGAAGGCATACCAACAAGTGGTACCACCTATTAGGAATCGGCAACGCTCAATGCAAATGCCATTAGCGAGCGGACTCGACTCCACATCACATATTCGGTATACTCTAATCTATAATATCTACATATATGTGATTAGTTGGGTCGGGTATATGCATCATATTTACATTTTTCATGCTTTGGTTTTTCTTTAAAAACCCTTCACAAAACCCCATATTTTTTTATTGCATTTTGATAATGCCAAAGGGGGAGAAAAATGATATATTTTGGTGTAAATGCGTTTTGTTAAAATGGAGGAGATATTTTTCTTGTATCTTGTAAAATCATCATTAGTTTGTCATAATCAAAATGGGGGAGATTGTTGAACATAGAGTTCAATAATGATTTTGATTATTACTTTGATTATGCGTTTAATGATTTTACGATTTCGATGATATAATGCTTGTCTTGTCCAAACATAGAAAACGTATATTTCAGGTCTTTAAATGATAGAGCATTCGATAATGAAGCCACAGGTTCTGACGGAACCAAAATCGGAGCTAAAACGAAGGAGTTATGAGCATTCGAAGATTTACGGGACCAGGATTACAGTCGACCGATCGACTGGACAAAAACGACCGATCGTTTTTGATCCAATTTCTTCCAGAGAGTCCAGTATAAAAACGACCGATCGTTTTCAGAAAACGACCGATCGTCTGTCTGAAAACGACCGATCGTCTGTAGAAAACGACCGATCGTTTTCTGCAGTTTTCGAAAACAGCTTTTCAGCAATTTCTGGAAAATAGCTGTTAAAACCTTACAACGGTCATAACCCAGAAAAACAGACTTTGCTGTTATTTAAAACCTCCTAAAATCTCTCTCCAAACTCACCAAGCTTAACCATCATCATCCTTAAAACCTCTCTCAATTAAAAATCCTAATATCGCCATTTTGGTGTATATATATATTCGAGAAAGAGGAAAATCAAAGAGAAAGAGATTCAAGCTCGATCTTCATCAACAACTCACCAATTAGCTTTTTAAGAAGCAATTAGAATAGTGAGTGTAGTTACGTTTCGTAACAAAAAATTGTATCGAGTGTTTTATAAACTCATTTTTTGTGAGCGAGTGATCGGGTAGAGGCTTTGTAAGCGAGTTGCTTAAAAGCTCTAGGTCTTTTCATTTCGGGACACTCATAAAGTGAGGGGGAGCTTAATCGGTCGATTAGCTCGTTAGGATTGTAATATCCGGGAAAAGATTTTTTAGTGAAATACTCGGTAGTACCGAGGAGAGGACGTAGGCGCGTTTTGCCGAACCTCTATAAATCACGGTGTCATCTTCTTCCCTTGCTTTTACTTTCCGCAACTTATATTCTTACTTATTTATTGCTTGCGTTTGAATTAATTAACGTTTATTAACGCTTAAGCTTAGAATTGCGTAAGTTGGGGTGTTAGTTGCACTTAGGTTTTAATTAGGCGAAAATCGCCATAAACCTTATTCACCCCCCCCCCCCTCTAAGGTTAGCACGCGGGCCAACAGTCCACATACCCATGAGTGGGTTAGTGTGTACCACACACGCGCTCGCTCGGGTCTCGGGTCGCGGGATGCGGGATTTGGGATTTGTCTCGGGTCTCGGTTCTCGGGTCTTGTACTAAACTGAAAATGGACTTTTGCATATTTGCAAGAGCAGTCTCTAGAGTTTCAGAAAGTTTGAAACTCCAGCAGTAATGGAGGACAGCATATTTTTTCCATAGCATCTTAGAACCACCCACCAACAGCTCGACTTAGACTCGTCGCCAGTTTCCGGCGAGTCTTCCGAGAGACGTTGTACCTTGGGATCGAAGCGCCAACGCAACCAGAAACATGTGGGCGAATATAGGTTAAGGGCATACTGTTAACAGTAGCGTCGTCTAATTTTATTTACATTCTGTCCATTTATTTTCCGCACTTAAATTCAGTTTTTTACATTATGTTTTTTCCGATTCAGTATTTTAATTCAGTATTTTAATATTATGTACTTAGCTGTAGCTTTTCTATTCTGTTTGTACCTTTCTGTAATTAGTTTAAAGTTCTGTTTTTTGCTGTAATTACTATTCTGTAATTTAATTCTGTAATTAGAATAGTTTCACTTCAGTCTTGTACGTTCAATTTAAAACAGAACAGTCCGGCTGTTAAGTTTATACTTTCCAGTCCGGTAGTTTCTTTTAATTACAAATCAGTACATCAGATTATTAATTAATAATAATCTGATAACGTTTCTTTTATTTACTTTTCAGTACCTACATGTTGTAATCAGTTTATTGTATTCCATTTGGAAATTAATAAAAATTACACTGGTTTTTTGTTCAATTCTTGTTCAGTCCTTTTATTATTGTTAATTGTTATTTCGTACATGGAAACCAACAATCTTAACCGATACCTCTGTTGTTTCTTTCGTGTATTAAATTAATACAATTATTTATTTTTCTTTTATAAAAGGAATAATGCCTTTTTTGTTTTCAATTCTAAATTATATTAGATATTGAATTACAAAGAAAGAATTCCAAACAGTTTTAATTTTTATTGTTTTGAATCTTGTTGATACCAACCGTATTGGTATTCAATAAGAATCGTTTAATCCTTTTAATATCAATCGTATTGATATTTAAAAGGATAAAAAGTTTAGTTTTATTATTTGTTTGTTAATTCTTTTACAAACCCAAATATCAGTTTTGGTGTTTGTTTATAGAATTTTTTGTACACGTATCTCATACGTTTTGTGTTGTCGTTTCAGATGACAAACACGTCGCCTATTCAGTTGCCTATTGGGGGTGAGCATGACCCAGTGGTTGGTGGGCCTGTCCATAACACTGGGGGCGATGCGAATGTGGTGGCTAACGCCGATGACGTAGCTGCAGCGGCTGACCTGCAGCGGGTGCGGCCCTGGCGGATGCTACGGCCAAAGCTGAGGCTGCGGCCGAAGCAACGGCCACGGCCAAGGCTGCAGCTAAGGCTGCGGCTAGAGCCAAGGCTACGGCCAAGGGCAAGGCACCGATGTATTCGGCTGTGCCTACTTTGCCGACTTCTCATCTGGAGAAACCGGAAAAATTCAGGGGAGACAACTTTAAACGTTGGCAGCAAAAGATGCTATTTTATCGCACGACCCTGAATCTGACCAGGTTTCTCAAGGAGACTGCTCCCGTCCTAAGCGAGGACGATCTGGACGAGCATTCGTTCTATGCGGTTGAGGCATGGAGACATGCCGACTACCTATGCAAGAACTATATCATGTGTGCTCTAGATGACACGCTGTTCAGTGTTTTCGAGCCCAAAGCTACTGCAAAGGAGCTATGGGAAACTCTCGAAAATAAGTACAAAGTGAATAACGCTGGCACAAAGAGATTTGTTGTCACAGACTTTCATGAGTACCGTATGACTGACAGCAGGGGTGTCATGGAGCAAGTTGAGGAGCTCCAACTCATTTACCATCGCCTTGAGGCCGAGGGGCTAGTTATTAACGAGCCTTTCCAGGTGGCACTCATGATTGAGCAATTGCCGCCATCATGGAAAGACTTCCAAAACTACCTGAAGCACAAGCGGAAGGAAATGAGGCTGGAGGGGCTCATTGAGAAGCTCAATATCGAGGTGAGCAACCGTCGCTCCGTGAGGAGAGTCGGTGGTGCTAACATCCCGATGGCAAAGGCCAATGTGGTCGAAAGCTCCAACGTCAAACGGAAACGTTTAGACAACGGAGGCAGTGCTGTTGTTGCAAAGAAATTTGTGGGATCCTGCTTTGTGTGTAACAGGACCGGCCATCGTGCCACGGACTGTTATGACAACCTGCTTCATGGGAAATTCTGCTACTTCCAAGGTGGAAGGAAAAGGAATGTTCGTGATGAAGATGACCTCGCAAAAAGAGCTGAGGTTGACAAATGTGCTTCATGTTCCGGATATCTGTAAGAATCTGGTATCAGGATCGGTGATGGTGAAGAACGGGTTCAAGCTAGTTTTAGAATCCGATAAAATTGTAATCACCAAAAATGGTGTCTATGTAGGCCGTGGCTATATTACCAACGGCATGTTTAAGTTAAACGTAGGGACACCTGCTCCCAATAAAGGTGCTAAAGCTGAGGCTAGCACTAGCAATGTAATGACTGTTGCCCAAGAGGCCAATAAAAATTTTGAGTTTAATTATTTATTTGAGTCATTTCATTTGTGGCATGGTAGATTAGGTCACGTGAATTATAATTCTTTAAAGAAATTAATATCACTAAAACTAATACCAAATTTCGTTTTTGATAAGCAACACAAATGTGAGATTTGTGTTGAGGCAAAATTAACGAAATCATCGTTTCAACATGTTGAACGAGAAAGTGAACCTCTCGGTCTAATACACACGGATGTATGCGACTTAAAGTTTATACAAACACGAGGAGGGAAAAAGTACTTTATCACCTTTATAGATGATTGTACTAGATACTGCTAAGCTTACTTAATGAGAAGTAAAGACGAAGCAGTTGAGAAATTCGCTCTTTATAAGACCGAAGTTGAAAATCAACTCAATAAGAAAATTAAAACATTGAGAAGTGATAGAGGCGGTGAATATGAATCACCGTTTGAGCAGATATGTGCTGAAAGCGGCATTATACATCAAACCACAGCCCCATACACTCCCGAGCAAAATGGGGTTGCTGAGCGAAAAAATAGAACGCTAAAGGAAATGATGAATGCTATGCTAATAAGTTCTGGGTTACCCCAAAACATGTGGGGGGAAACGATACTTTCCGCTAACTATGTTTTAAACAAGTTACCACATAAGAAGCGAGAAAAGACTCCATATGAATTATGGAAAGGTCATCAACCCAGTTATAAGAACCTGCGGGTTTGGGGTTGTCTCGCAAAGGTCCTAGTTTCCACTCCTAAAAGGATGAGAATTGGTCCTAAGACGGTGGACTGTGTGTTCATCGGATATGCACAGAATAGTAGTGCATATCGGTTTCTCGTGCACAAGTCGGACAATCCCGATTTGCACGTAGATACGTATATGGAAAGCTGAGAGGCCTCTTTCTTTGAAGATATCTTTCCCCGAAAATTACCTACATCTGTACCAACTGAAGAGTTGAACAGTGAAGGAAATGTGGGGGCAAGTGAACCAACAGAGGAAGGGGAAGAGGAAGAGCCTCGGCGTAGCAAAAGGGAAAGGAAGGAAACTTCCTTTGGACCTGACTTCTTAACCTTCATGGTTGAAGGCGAACCGGTTACATATAAACAAGCTATGTCAACACCGGATTCCCAATATTGGGAAGAAGCCATTCAAAATGAAATTGAATCAATCATGCAAAACCACACTTGGGAACTAGTGGATCTTCCGAAAGGATGTAAGCCCCTAGGCCACAAGTGGATCGTCAAGAGGAAGTTAAGGGTTGACGACACGATTGAGAAATACAAGGCGAGACTTGTAGTAAAAGGCTTCAGGCAAACGAAAGGTGTCGATTATTTTGACACATATGCCCCTGTCTCCAGGAAAACGTCTATCCGAATCGTCATTGCTCTCGCAGCTTTGTTTGATATGGAAATACATCAAATGGATGTAAAGACGGCGTTTCTAAATGGAGAACTGGAAAAAGAGATTTGCATGGAACAACCGGAAGGGTTTGTAGTTCCTGGTAAAGAGCACCAAGTGTGCAAACTTGTAAAGTCTCTATATGGACTCAAACAAGCGCCAAAGCAGTGGCATGAGAAGTTTGATAGAATTATGCTATCAAACGGTTTTCGTATTAATGAGTGCGATAAATGTGTCTACTCTAAAGGAAGTGGAAGAGACTGTGTTGTAGTCTGTCTCTATGTGGATGACATGATCATAATTGGGAGTAATGATAGAATCAGCTCCACAAAGAAAATGTTATCACAACACTTCGATATAAAGGATCTGGGTATAGCTGATGTAATACTTGGTATGAAGATTACCAAAACATCAGAAGGATATGCCTTGTCCCAAGGTCACTATGTTAAACAAGTATTAGACAAGTTTGACAAGGGCAGTAAGGCTATGTCTAGAACCCCAATTGAGTTCAACTGTAACCTGAAAAAGAATTTCGGTAAAAGTGTGAATCAATTGGAGTTCTCTCGAGTCATAGGCAGTCTCATGTATATAATGAATTGCACTAGACCAGACATAGCAAACTCAGTGAGTAGACTGAGCAGGTACACCAATAATCCAAATGAGGAACACTAGAAGGCCATAATGAAACTTCTCGGGTATATGAGGTTTTCAGCCGATTACGGGCTGCACTATACCAGATATCCAGCGGTACTGGAAGGGTATTCAGATGCCAACTGGATATCACACTCCAATAGCACAAGATCCACGAGTGGATATGTGTTTATAATGGGAGGAGCTGCTGTGTCTTGGAGATCCTCCAAACAGACGTGTATTGCAAGGTCAACTATGGAATCTGAATTCATAGCGTTAGACTTAGCAACCGAAGAGGCAGACTGGCTGAGAAGTCTATTGGAAGGAATTCCAATGTGGCCGAAACCAGTTCCCGCAATAAGCATGCATTGCGATAGTCAATCAGCTATTGCGCGGGCTCAGGATCATATGTATAATGGAAAGTCTCGACATATACGTCGGAGACATAAATTCGTAAGGGAATTGTTATCCAACGGTATGGTATCCTTAGATTTTGTGAGATCAAAGAAAAACATAGCGGATCCATTAACTAAAGGCTTGACTCAAGTGGGAGTCGAGACGTCATCGAACGGAATGGGATTAAAGCCCATTAAATTGGTGGGCCCCCCATAGGCAACCCAACCTAAACGGAATCTTTCCTGATAGGTTCAAAGGAAAACTCAACTGTGGGGGCAACCGAACAAAGCACTCGGAAACCTGGAGTTCCCAGCCCATTTCCGCGATGACAGAGTGATAGACCTATACCATTGTAAGGGTGAGCATGAGGCTCTTAATGATCCAAGTAACTCGACGGTCGAGTAAAGTGAGTCAGGGCACTTTTGACTTGGAACACCTATAACGAGTGTGTAAGGCCGGTACCATGTGATGAGATTGGGCTAATTCAATAGAGCACTCATTTGAAGTTGCCAAGGCAGTACATGCCTAATATGGACAACAACTAAAGGGCCTAGTACGTGGGTAGAGAGGTCACTGTGTGGGTACCATTCTGGGATACACAAAGCTTGATGGTTCAAAGCTTTACAGCTACCTAATAGCAGTATCCTGGGTGGTACTCCGCTACGGCAGGTTCAAGGCGCGCGCTACCTGACCTTAGGCAGTGAACTTTTGCGGTTCTCTTGATTTGCATTTAGGACATAGGCTTTCGAGCCAATTGCATTCATGTGGGGGATTGTTGGAAAAATTGGGATAAAACATGTAGTTTAAACATGGTTGTTCCAAGTGGTCAGGGACCATCTTTGAGCCAATTTTTAATGCGACTCCTCAGATTTTCTGAGGCCATACTCTATGCGTTTGAGTAGCTCGTGCGACGAGTTTCGCAACGGTATATCGCATGACCCATTCGGAGGAAGGGTGTGAATGATAATTGGACTCGAAGGTTGGTACTCGAAAGAGGAAAAAAACCAAAATCTGGAAAATGGAGTAGAGAGTGGGAATAAACCATGAGGGTTATCCCACATTGGAAAATCAAGGTTGATTTTTACTCTATATATACAAGTCCATCCCATGTAGTTGGTAAACTAATTAAGTCCACATACCCATGAGTGGGTTAGTGTGTACCACACACTCGCGCGCTCGCTCGGGTCTCGGGACTCGGGCCTCGGGTCACGGGATGCGGGATGCGGGATGCGGGATGCGGGATGCGGGATTTGGGATTTGGGGAATGTCTCGGGTCTTGGGTCTTGGGTCTTGGGTCTTGTACTAAACTGAAAAGGGACTTTTGCATATTTGCAAGAGCAGTCCCTAGAGTTCCAAAAAGTTTGAAACTCCAGCAGTAATGGAGGCGGATTCTGGGGATGTAACTCCCAGAATTAAATGGCCAATAAATTTTGCGGTTTCAGAATCCTCTATAAAGAGGCAGCATTCCTCTCACATATTCACACACGAAAATCAGTATCACATTCTCTCTAAACAGCATATTTTTTCCATAGCATCTTAGAACCGGAGAGTACCACCCACCAACAGCTCGACTTAGACTCGTCGCCAGTTTCCGGTGAGTCTTCCGAGAGACGTTGTACTTTGGGATCGAAGCGCCAACGCAACCAGAAACATCAAGGTAGTTGGGCGAATATCGGTTAAGGGCATACTGTTAACAGTAGCCTCGTCTAATTTTATTTACATTCTGTCCATTTATTTTCCGCACTTAAATTCAGTTTTTTACATTCTGTTTTTTCCGATTCAGTATTTTAATTCAGTATTTTAATATTCTGTACTTAGCTGTAGCTTTTCTATTCTGTTTGTACCATTCTGTAATTAGTTTAAAGTTCTGTTTTTTGCTGTAATTACTATTCTATAATTTAATTCTGTAATTAGAATAGTTTCAATTCAGTCTTGTACGTTCAATTTAAAACAGAACAGTCCGGCTGTTAAGTTTATACTTTCCAGTCCGGCAGTTTCTTTTAATTACAAATCAGTACATCAGATTATTAATTAATAATAATCTGATAACGTTTGTTTTATTTACTTTTCAGTACCTACATGTTGTAATCAGTTTATTGTATTCCATTTGGAAATTAATAAATATTACACTGGTTTTTTGTTCAATTCTTGTTCAGTCCTTTTATTATTGTTAATTGTTATTTCGTACACGGAAACCAACATATATATATAGTTTAGGGTTTAATACTATAGTTTAATTTTAACATCCACTACAAAAAAAAAAAAACTCAAATAGCGACAGGATTAGTGACGGTATTTTTTTATTAGCGACGGTTTTTGTGACGGTTTTGTGACAGTTTAGTCAATTTGCGACAGATTTGTGACAGCTTTTTAAATTAGTGACAGTTTTGTGACACTTTTTGACTCTCAATAAATCAAACATATTTTTTTTTTAGTGATCCAACGTAGCTATCAGTATTTTTGGAAATATATATACACACAAATGATATCTTTTTCTCCTAATAGCAGTTAAGAGAAACATAATTCAACAATGAAAAAGTTTTCTGCTTGAATATACTTTCTAGATGGTAGCTAAATCCAGCTTCATATGTAAAAAAAAAAGCATCCAATTGATAAATTGCCTTTATCTAGTTGCTTGTGAGTTGTATCATAATTGCAGGTCCTCCGTTTTTTGTAATTCTTTGAAACCAGTAGTCAATTTTCCTTTTGAGCCCGAAGGTATTCTCTACTATCATCCTATGCATTGTTTTTACAAATCGAATGATAAATTGCTTAATTAGAATGCGAATAGGAGACAGGCCGGGTTTATAAAAAAACGAACATGCATGTCTACGCACACAACTTGCACTCGTTCTAGCTATTTACTAGTTATTTTGTTTTCTCTCGTGAACAAACAATCATCACATAGATAGCAATCTTTTCCCTTCAAGTTTGTGAATATCAACGTCTCCATGAATCTAATTACATCTTCACTAGCTAGATACTCTTAACCGTCTAACGTGTACAAACAGTACTATAAGTTTGGAGGGTCAGATTTTATATACATAAAATTGGTTCTTAAATTAAAAATGTGCTTAATTTGCTAATAGAAGAAGAAGTAATATTTGAAGTAAGAGTTTAGGGTCGATTACGTTTTTATACTGCACCCACCCTGATCGCAATCTTTTGATTCGATACATCAACTGATATTTATTTTGCTTCTTCTTTTTGAACTAACTAGTGGTTATGAAATGATGTACAACCAATTATATATATAGTTCATCAATATATATACGGAGTACCTTAGCTTTTTGTAATAAGACTGTCACGTACGTTGTGTTCCTGGCACTATACTAAGCCCTGTACAAAAGGATTTTCAAAATTCTTCTTTTTTTTTAAAATAAATTTTGTTTATGGGGGAGGGGGCATAGAAACTACTAGTTGATGCGTATGCGTGTGCGTGTGTAAAATCTTATAATTAAATAAATTCTAATCAACAAATTTAACAGAAAATATGTGTTTGTAAAAAAATTAAGTATTTCATAGAGATAGATAGAGAGGCACAAAAAGGATATCAAATGAAGTGAAGAAGGGGAATAATTGACAGAAAGAAATAAAAAGTTAGAGAATAACGTGGGGATGATTGACCTTTTCTAACTTAAACTTTATCTATAAAAAATATACATTGCCTACTCATATATCCTTTTAACAACTTTTCATATTCTATCTTCCCTAAACATAATACCTTTTGTATTTGAAGATAATCTTTAAATTACAGAAAAATTATTTAGTAAATCCTTTCTTCTTGACTGTGGCTTTCATTAATTAGTATACACTTAGGATCCATTTGATAACATATTTTTTTACTTAATTTTTGTATTTTGGATTTTAAAAATATGTGTATGTTTGCCAAGTCAGATTATTCGGCTTATAAAAATCTGATTTTTATGCTGAAAAATCTAAAATCCAGATGTTTAAAATCTGATTTTTAAAATCTGATTTTCGACCAAAAAATATATTACCAAACATATCGTCACACCTGGTCGCAACTAGACAAGTAAATATTTTTAATATTAATGCATGTCTTTACATGTATTGCGAATATATGACCAAAAATTACTAATAACCAAACTACATTACCAAAAATACATGTCTCAGACTATATGTTCCGAAAAACCAACGATCTCTATAATACTCGGAAAACTCAAAATGTCCATTTTCGCTCTTTATATCAAAAAAATATAGAAAAAATTTAGCAAAATATCTAAAATTCATAATAAATTGTGAAAATAAAAAGTAAAATCACAACAACACATACATATTTTAAACCCAATATAATAATTAATATTATAAAAAATATATATTTTACAAGAAAAACTTTTCCACCAAAAAATGACTATTTTATATGAAAACGTTTTGTCATGGAAAACCAATTTCAGCCATTATATCCACTTCGTAACATTTCCTACATTTTCTTTAGACGCCATCTTTTTATTTATATAATTCATACAGATTTCAGACTTCATAATATTTTTTTTCATACTTCATACCATTTTTATTACTCATTGGTTCTTAAGACTTCATATTCTTTTTTTCCGAGTTCATACATTTTTTTAAGGGGGAATTCTCTATAAATATATCGTAACAACTTATATTCTTTCTAAATATTTTGATAAGTTCACATTCTTCATATGTAACACTTTTTAATTATTTAGTTTATTTATTAAAGGGTCATACAAACCAAAATATAATAAACATATTTTATCTCTCTACAAACCCAGAAAAATAGTTTTAAATTACAACAAAATAAAAAAAAACACAAAAAAATTATTAAAAAATCACAATTTTTTTAAAAAATTACAATTTTTTTTGTCAATATAACACTTTTTATACCGAAAAAATTGTTTTTTCATCAAACAAACACTTTTTCCATCAAAAAGTGAATTTTTTTTTATACAAAAAGTGGTTTTTCCATGAAAATGTACATTTTTTTAATCTAAATGAGCCGAAAGTGCATCTAGTTCAGCCGAAAGTACATATAGTTTAGTCAAAAGCGTATATAGTTAAATAAAAGTGCATATAGTTCAGTCAAAAGTGCTATAGTTAGTCAAAAGTGCATAAAATTGAGTCGAAATTGCATTCAATTCAGCTGAAAGTACATCTATTTCCATTGAAAATGCATACAATTCAGTCGAAAGTAAATATAGTTCAATAAAAGTGAGTATGCATCTGGTGTAGCTAAAAACACATCTGGTTCAGCTTAAAGTGTATCTAATTTAGTCGAAAGTACATATAGTTAAGTCAAAAGTGCATATAGTCTAGTCGAAAATGCATATAATACAGTCGAAAGTGCATATAGTTCTGTCAAAAATGCATCTGATTCGGCTAAAAATGTATCTGGTTCAACTAAAAGTGCATCTGGTTCAGCTGAAAGTGCATATGGTTCATCCAAAAGTGCATCTAGTTTAATAAATGTGCATATAGTTCTGTAAAATATGCATTTGTTTCAGCTAAAAGTGTATCTGATTCAGCTGAAAGTGCATATATTTCAGTTGAAAGTGCATCTCGTTCAGTCGAAAGTGCATCTAGTACAGTCGAAAGTGCATAAAATTCAATAAAAGTGCATATAGTACAGCACAAAAGGTGCATATATTTTACTTTAAAATTAAAAAAAACTGGGTGGATTCGAACCACCAACATCTTGAACATCGGTGTTGGGTGCAAGCGCTCTTACCAATTTGAGTTTACGGATCTAAAATTAGTTATTAAAATTAGTTTCTAAAAAGGCAATTCAAAGTTTAACAAGAAATGAAATGAGTCAAACGAGAGTTAAATACATAAAATTCACCTTTTGATGAAAAAATGTTTTTTTTATGAAAAAACAGCTTTTTTGGCGTAAAAAGTGTTTTTTTATAATTTTTTAAAAATTTTGCGATTTTTTTTCATTTTTTATGATTTTTTCATTTTTTATATTTTTTTTGATTTTTTATAATTTTTTTATAATTTTTTATAATTTTTTGTGATTTTTTCTTTTTTTTTATTGTTGTCGTTTTTTTTAATCATTTTTTGTGATTTTTTTTCATTTACGAGGGAGGGAGGGAGATACATATTTTCTGTTTTTTTTTTTTTAAAATTAGATTTTTTTTAGTTTATATAGTATGAAAAAGTGTTATCTAAGAGTAATGCAAATTATAATAGGTATCTAGTGGAAATTAAAATTCAAAAGTGATACATATGAGCTATTAATCATTTTTTTAATATTTTCATAATGTTGTAATACAACTATTAGCTACGTATTTAGGCAGACAGAAGTAGAAAGAGGGGAGAACAATATCGTCTTTATTATGAATGAATATCAAATACAAGACCCCTAACGCTATTTACATAGATAGAGGGATAGGGCTACAAGCTCAATTAGCCCCATAAAGTATAAGCCCAATAGTCCAATAATATGTTACAACAATCTCTCTTAGAACGTCTTGAATTCTTCGTCTTCATACAGTCGATCTGAGTCGAGTTCATTCGCAGTGCTAAACACATAAAGACCTTAGGGCCGAAAAACCCGGTGTGGGACAAAACCGGTACCTAAGAGAAATTGTGTAGCCGAATGATATATGCCAAAATACTATGTAAGTAACTAACCACAAAACAGTGTGTCTCATCAAAACTTTGCTAGAGCAAACCCAATGAGAAAATCTCTGATCGAAGGAAAAAGAGTGCAACAGTGGTAGTAGTAGGGGATCAAACACAAAACAGATGCCTCATCAAAACTTTGCCAGAGTAAACCCAGTGAGAAAAAACTCTGGTCGAAGGACAAAAGAGTAAACAGTGGTAAGAAGTATACGACATTATACTCCACCTGATTTTGGCAATCCTCAAAGTTTATTTATCCCAGAATCCGTACTTCGATCTCCGAGTGTCGTGCTGATAACGTGTTGTAATACAACTATTAGATACGTATTTAGGAAGACAGAAGTAGAGAGATGTGAGAACATTATCGTATTTATTATGAATGAATATCAAATACAAAACCACTAACCCTCTTTATATAAATAGAGGGGTAGGGTTACAATCGCCCATAAAATACAAGACTACGAGTCCAATAATATGTTAGAACACGTAACATTTTTTTTCCAAACTTGATACCTTATTTTCAAAGTAGCCCCCAATTCTTTTCAAAATTTCTACTAATATTTTTAAATTTATATGTGTTCTAAAGTATCCATCTGTTTCTGTAAACTGCTAATAACTCAAAAGGATTCATTTCCATTATTTAATAGTTATAGTCATTTAAGTTTATTAGTCACAATCACATCTCACCGATAACTTCTACCGTCACAAATCTAATACAAATACAATAGAAAAGCGAAAAGTGACAATAGAAAAAAGCACAGGGAGGATTCAATTGACGCGGGTGGTTATCAGGCAAAAATG
Organism: Primula vulgaris; assembly: GCA_963920805.1. NCBI lineage: Eukaryota > Viridiplantae > Streptophyta > Magnoliopsida > Ericales > Primulaceae > Primula > Primula vulgaris. The sequence goes on along the minus strand of OY987222.1, from coordinate 9,641,377 downwards.
TTGAATGATACATGTACATCCATTAAAATAGTGGTCTCGGTCAATAAAATTTTAGTTACATATTTTATTTTATTTTAGAGTAGGTCTCAGAAGGGTTTATTAATCATTTTCTTATGTTTTATTGGTTGGTAACACCAGATTTTGATAGAGGTGATCTACTAAATTTGTGGTGTCAGATGAATTATGAAAGTGAGTACCCGTTAAATAGTAAACTAATGGGGTCTTAGCCACAAAAGAACAAAGCTTTAAGGGGCGTTGTTGATAATCACTCAAGAATGAAAGATGAAATACATAATCATTTTACTGATTATAAAAAAAAAATGTAATAATTTTACACTTTCTAAATTAATAACAAGTGCTAACAATCCGAAACTTTTTTTCCATGGACGTTTTTTTGTTGTTGTTGAGATTATGTTATGTTTATACTTGTTGGTCAGACTACATAGTCTTACGATATAGAGGAAGAAAATAATTATTTGTCACCGAGGAAGAGCTATATATATGTTTAATTATATATAGTACCTTTGATTAGAAATTAGAATGAAACTAGAATACTCTGCTTTTTCTACTTTGGAACTAGATTCTGTTTATTTCTTTATTTTGGATTCGATTAGAATGGCTTCTCTTGGTTGTAGTTTTTAAGCTGATTCGATTAGAAAAATCATTTTAGTAATGATGTAAACACAGTCTTCTATACTAGCTTTCTCTCTTTTAAAGTATATATCTTAATGTGATAAACAAGTAGTGTTAATTAGCCGGCAATAAAAACTATTGACAAATCATGTCAAATATACAATTATTTGATGAATAAAAAGTATACGGACAAAGTCAACATGATCTATAGTTTTTGATTTGGTTAGTAGATTATTATCAAGTACTGATCAACGAAATGAGAAACTAGTAGTCCAAAAAACAGGTTGATATGACTGATTAGGTGTATCAGTAAGTAAGGTTTTTTGATTGAAAATTTGGTGAGAAAAATTATTTTAGTAATGATGTAAACACAGTCTTCTACACTAGCTTTCTCTCTTTTAAAGTATATGCCTTAATGTGATAAACAAGTAGCGTTAATTAGCCGGCAATAAAAACTATTGGCAAATCATGTCAAATATACAATTATTTGATGAATAAAAGGTATACGGACAAAGTCAACATGATCTATAGTTTTTGATTTGGTTAGTAGATTATTATCAAGTACTAATCAACGAAATGAGAAACTAGTAGTCCAAAAAACAGGTTGATATGACTGATTAGGTGTATCAGTAAGTAAGGTTTTTTGATTGAAAATTTGGTGAGAAAAATTATTTTAGTAAATGATGTAAACACAGTCTTCTACACTAACTTTCTCTCTTTTAAAGTATATGCCTTAATGTGATAAACAAGTAGCGTTAATTAGCCGGCAATAAAAACTATTGGCAAATCATGTCAAATATACAATTATTTGATGAATAAAAGGTATACGGACAAAGTCAACATGATCTATAGTTTTTGATTTGGTTAGTAGATTATTATCAAGTACTGATCAACGAAATGAGAAACTAGTAGTCCAAAAAACAGGTTGATATGACTGATTAGGTGTATCAGTAAGTAAGGTTTTTTGATTGAAAATTTGGTGAGAAAAATTATTTTAGTAATGATGTAAACACAGTCTTCTACACTAACTTTCTCTCTTTTAAAGTATATGCCTTAATGTGATAAACAAGTAGCGTTAATTAGCCGGCAATAAAAACTATTGGCAAATCATGTCAAATATACCATTATTTGATGAATAAAAGGTATACGGACAAAGTCAACATGATCTATAGTTTTTGATTTGGTTAGTAGATTATCAAGTACTGATCAACGAAATGAGAAACTAGTAGTCCAAAAAACAGATATACTGTCAAATATAAAACATCTCCATTGGAAATATATATATCCTTTTTTTCGTTTTTCATTAGCTTCTATTTCCAATTCTTAGTCATATGATTTGAAATTTATGGAATCAGTATCATTAAGTCATTGTCATCAATATCATCGATTGGTTATTTATGATACTTTAAAAGCTAACTTTATCGAACCGAGGCTATAAAAATCCTAAATTGTTAATCACACAAACAACTTACTTTCCTACTCTCTTCTCTAAAAATAGATTGACAATGGATTCCGTTAATAGGCCGCATGCCGTTTGCATATCTTTCCCAGTACAGAGCCACATGAAAGGTATAATGAAACTAGCCAAACTTCTTAACAGCCGAGGCTTTTACATAACTTTTGTGAATACAGAGTTCAACCAAAACCGATTAGTAAAAGCCAATGGGTCTGAAAATATTGAATCTTTGACAAACTTCAAATTCGAAACTATTCCGGACGGACTGCCCCCATCCAACCCTGACGCCACACAAGATCCTGCCTTATTGTGTGGATCCATCAGGAAAAACTTCCAAAAACTGTTTTATGAACTCATAAGGAAACTCAACGATAGAAGTAGTTTTGGCTCTCCACCAGTGACTTGTATTGTTGCGGATGGCATTATGCCATTTGCAGTCCCTGTGGGTAAAGAGCTTGGAATCCCCGTTTTTCTTTACTGCACTTTTGCTGCTTGTGCCTTTATGGGCATTTATCAATTTCGCGCTTTATTAGAGAAAGGTTTTACGCCACTTAAAGGTATGTGATTTTCGTTCCTTTGTTTGTTTGTTTAATTCAATCTATTCAACCCATGTTTTAAATGGGAAAATAGTCCATAGAAATTGAGTTTAACTAAGCGTGAGTATCAATATGTAGGAAAATAATTTAATGTTATAGCTAGTCAGTCTTTTATAATTCTGGTAACCTTCTAACACTTCTTGATGTGATTTGTTGGCATTTAAAAAACATATTCTCTCCAAACGTTTTATTGTGTATTCTGGACTGCTAAAAATTGTGTGTTCAAGTTTTATGAAGTATGTCTGGTGAAGGTTACGGGTTTGATAACTCGTGTTTCTCTTTTGGCTTCTAAAGTTCATTCATTCAAGAAACTCTTTCGGAACTTAAACGCGAGTTTTAAGGAACAAAACCCAAATTTTCACCATAAAGATATCTGTAGCTGAGTTCTTCACGCCTTGACTAACTTTGGCTTTTTAAACAAGCGACTTCGCCGTTTTTCGCCATCCAGATTTAGAATATAACCATGACTTTCTCTTGTAAGACGAAAAAGCTAACTTCCAAGTTAAATATCTGATTAATGCAATACATCTTATTTGCAAGCGTAATTCAAGTCTACCTCCTGCTTATTACGTTTGCTATTAGATAATATATGGAAATTTTTTTTACACAGACCATGAATCCCTGGACTTACAGTTCTTGTGGAATTTCACCAATAAATGATTGTTTGCTAACATTCAACCCCATAATCATTCATTCCCTTAACATCGTTTTGGTTACTTTTCCGCTATATACTTTCTTTTTTGTAACATAATTTATCAATTTACTTTTAATATCTTCTTGAGATGCAGATGAAAGCTATTTAACAAATGGCTACCTAGATACTGTAATTGACTGGATTCCAGGAATAAAAGACATTCGTCTGAAAGATCTTCCGAGTTTTTTACAAACTACTGATCCAAATTGTGAAATATTCAATTTGTTAATGGAATCGGCACAAATTGCTGTTGAAGCTACCGGATTTGGCCTCCACACTTTTGATGCCTTAGAGCCTGATGTTTTAGAAGCGCTGTCATCTATATTTCCCCATATTTACACTATTGGTCCCCTTCAATTACTTCTAAACCGAGCTTCCAAAAATGGAACACTAAATTCTCTCCAATACAATCTATGGAAAGAAGAGACCGAGTGTTTAAATTGGCTTGAATCAAAGGAACCAGGTTCCGTTCTGTATGTGAATTTCGGAAGTATAACAGTAATGTCACATGAGAGTTTAGTAGAGTTCGCATGGGGTCTCGCTAACAGTGATAAATATTTTTTATGGGTAATTAGGCCTGATCTTGTTATAGGCGACTCAGCGATCTTACCCATTGAATTTAGCGAACAAACTAAAGAAAGAGGCTTTATGGCAAGTTGGTGTCCTCAAGAAGAAGTTCTCAACCACAATTCCATCGCAGGGTTCTTAACACACTGTGGATGGAACTCGACTATCGAGAGTTTGACTGCAGGCGTGCCTATGATTTGCTGGCCTTATTTTGGCGACCAACAAATGGATTGTCGTTTCATTTGTAACGAGTGGGAGGTGGGTTTGGAGATAGATAGCGACGTGAAAAGAGAGAACGTGGAGAAGCTCATACGGGAGTTAATGGACGGTGAAAAAGGCAGGAAAATGAAGAGCAAGGCTATGGAGTGGAAAAAACTTGCTGCCAAATCCACGAGGGGCGCCGATGGATCCTCCTCTGTGAATTTGGAGAAGTTGGTGAATTTGTTGATATCAAGGGATTAAGTTTCCTTTTCATTACTATTCACTAGTTAAGATTAGCTCAATCTGGTTTGTCTTCATGTAGTTTTCATGATTTTCGAAATAAAATGGATTTCGTGCCGAATGTAATAAGATAAACTTCCATAGTTAAGCTAGTTCGATCTGGTTTATGTTTTCCTGTGGTTTTCATGAGTTCCGAAATAAAATGCTTTCGTGCGTCGTTAATGGTAACAAGATAAACTTCCATTGTTCAAGTTAAAGGTTCTTCAATTTTTCTATGCAAACTGTTTGAACGAAGCAACATATTTCTCATATATCAACTTTGAAGATTTTTACGTTATTTTGGGTAGGGCTTGGCGAAAAACCGGAAAAACCGAACCAGACCGATAACCGAACCGAAAAAGACCGAAACCGAAAAAACCGAAAAAAATTCGGGTCGGTTTCGGTTTTCAATACAACCAAACCGAAAAAAACCGAAACCGAAAATTCATATGTTGGGATCCCAATCGTAATTCATCTTCATGTACCATGTTCTATTTCATATCTGTTGCATCCCAATTGTATGTTATGAACAATCAAAGGAAAATACAGAAATTACACGCCCCACTTATTTTTTCACAGTTTTAAGGAAATGAAGACTGTTATCGGTAAACCCATGTCAAAATGAACGACAACGAATGCACATAATGTTGGGATCAACGGTCTATAGATTGTCAGGAAATCAGTTGATTAATAACTTATTAGTTCTAATTTCAAAAAAATAATCTATTAGTTCCGAGTAAAAGCTGACTGAAACAGCACTCGTATTTAATAGTGGAGCGTATATGCTTAAAATTAAAAAAAAACTTACAGAAAGCTTAAAAATATATAGCCAAACAAGCTCATTTCTTGGTTTTGTTAATTCCTATGAAAAAGCCAACACATTAAGCAAAAACCTTCAATTAAATACCAGAAAATAACAGCTTTCACAGTTGACAACGGACTGCAGCTTATAAGCAAAAAAATCAAATACACTTAAAACTAAAAAAATATAAAGCCAAACAAGCTCGTACCCTGGTTTTGTTAATTCCAAGGATAAGACTAAAACATTCAGCAAAAACCTTCAATTAAATACCAGAAAAAGTAGTTTTCACAGTAAATAACAGACTGCAGCTTATAAGCAAATAATCAAATAACTTATTACTCAAAAATACAAAGTCAAACAAGATCATATACGCTGGCTTATTAATTCAAAGGAAAGAGCCAAAAATCTAATACATACAGCCTTAACCTTCAATCAATACGGCCCACAAATAATCAAAAAACTTATAGCTCAAATTTTTTAAAGCCAAACAAGCTTATAGAAGCTGACTTCTTAATTTCACGGAAAAAGTCAAAAAGCCAATACATACAGCCTTAACCTTCAATCAATACAGCCCAAAAATCCAGCTTATAACCAAAATAATAATAAAAACTTAAAACTCAAAAAAATTAAAGCCAAACAAGCTTATAAAAGCTGACTTAAATTTCAGCCTTAACCTTCAATCAATACAGCCCAAAAATCCAGTTATAACCAAAATAAAAATAAAAACTTAAAACTCAAAAAATTTAAAACCAAATAAACTTATATAAGCTGAATTATTAATTTCAAGGAAAAAGTAAAAATCTAATACATACAGCCTTAACCTTCAATCAATACGGCCCCAAAATCCTGCTTATAACCAAAATAATCAAAAAAACTACAAAAATTTAAAGCCAAACAAACTTATATAAGCGGACTTAAATCTTTCAAGGAAAAAGTCAAAAAGCCAATACATCAGCTTAAACCTTCAATCAATACAGAAAAAAATCCAGCTTACAAATTTAACAAGGGACATATATGCGTAAAATCAAATAAGTTACAGAAAAGCATATAATTTTAAAGTCAACCAAGATCATATTGCGATTTTGTAATTCATTCCTAGGAAAAAGCTAACACATTCAGCAAAAACATTCAATTAAATACCAGAAAAAGCAGCTTTCAGACTGCAGTTTATAAGCAAATAACTTAAAACTCAAAAATATAAAGCCAAACAAGCTTATATAAGCTGGCTTATTAATTTCAAGGAAAAAGTCAAAAAACCAATACATATAACCAAACTTGTCAATAAGCTTAAAACTTAAAAAAAATGACCCCAAACTAAGCTCATTCATACAAAGTACAAACCAAACATAAAGAATAAAAAATAAATTGACGAATGAGAATAACTTATCAATAATCTTAAAATTCATAAAAATGGAACCTAAACAAAGCTCATTCATAATCATACAAACCAACATAAAAAAATAAAATAAAAAATCAACTAAATGAGAATAAATAAGGCACAGTTCTAGTATAAACCGGGCCGAGAAATTACCAATAAGCTTAAAACTCAAAAAATGGAACCTAAACAAAGCTCATTCATAAAAACCAACATAAAAAAAAAGACAAAAAAAACTAAATGAGAATAAATAAGGGTCAGTTCTAATTTAAAACCGGGCCCGAGAAACAACCCCGTCATAGCTGCAACCCTATCGGGTCATCCCGCCACTAAACGGGTCAGTCTCGAAACCCGACTCTAAACCCTATATTAAATATATCTTCACAGCCTATATACTAAATGATGACATGGCAAAGAGGAGGATGATGGAGAAGAAGAAGAAGAATCAGTAGCTTCTCATATATTAATAGATATATGTAAACGATTAATTATAAATAAAACTTCATACTTTAAAAAATTACACACACCTGTACTATTATTCAAAAAACTGTAAAAAAAAAACAGTTTTAAATTAAAAAAAAAAACTGCAAAAAAACCGTCACTTCACAAAAACAAAACCAATACGTCTCGTTATTCTATTATACTACACACAACTTTTCTCCACCCACTCTCTCTCCCTCTCTAAAGTATATTTATGAATATGTACCAATTTATTAATTAATAATCACAGATATATGACAACATTTGTTTTATCATTATATATTATATATGTTGGTTCCTTCCCCCTCTCTCAAACCAGGTAAATACCATTTCTCTTCATTTATTCTACTTTTTATTTCACATTTTTATCTCATTTATTATTCAAATTAAAATATAGAATTCAGCGTGTTTTGTTATATTACACGTATGTATGCATATATTTTTTTGGATTCACACCCATCGGGTGGGCACGTCCGCTATTATATATATATATATCTGGAAGTGCGCTACGTAACTCAACTAATAAAATATAAACTCAAATCAAATCAAATCTGATCCTTCATTTCAAACTCAACTAATAAAAAATATAAATATAAAACTTTCAAAATGTTATAGGATATTGTTGGACGATTGTGGTTGTACTTTATGGATAGGGATGGCAGAATTTCGGGTTTTGGCCCGATCTGACCCGACCCGGTACGGGTTGGATAAAAGTGCAGGATTATTTGGGTCGGGTTGGATTTGATTACTTTGTACTTTTGTGCAACTTTGTGCAAGTTATAAATAAGTTCATATTTCCTATAGGTAGCACTTTTTAATTATTTATTTTATTTACCAAAACGTCATACAAATATTTCATAAAAAATGAAAAAAAAACACATAAAATTATATAAAATGCAAAAAATCACAAAAAATAAAAAAAATCACAAAGAAATAAAAAAATCACAAAAAAAATATAAAAAATGAAAAAATCACAAATAATCACAAAATTTTAAAAAAACTTACAAAAAAAATTATAAAAAATTATAAAAAATGAAAAAAATCACAAAAAATCACAAAAAATGAAAAAAAAATTCACAAAATCACAAAATTTTAAAAAAATTACAAAAAAAATAAAAAAAATATTTTTTTGGGTTTGTAGAAAGATAAAATATATATATTATATTTTGGTTTGTATGACAATTTAGTAAATAAACTAAATAATTAAAAAAGTAGTACATATGAGGAATGCGAACTTATCAAGATATCTAGGAGTAATATAAGTTGTTATGAGTTGGTTAGAAGGAATTACCCCGTAATAAAACACAACCCAACACACACATGACACATACATAGATACACACATAGATACACTGTATAAAACATATGTGTCTAGTGATGAAAAAATGATAGAAAGCTAATTATCAACGATAAAATATTAAAAGAGACTCATTCACCAAATTAATTAGCCATCTCTCTTATGTACTAGTTTTCTCTCTCTATATATATATAAATATATATATATATATATCCTTATATTATTTTAGCTTATTATTTTCTTTTTTTTGTCAGTTTTTTTTCTTTTATTTTTTTGGGTATTGTTGTAAAGAATAATTTAGATTATTATAAATTTTTACCAGGTAAATATGAAAAATTTGGAAAAAATAATATTTTTAGGCTTTTCTAATTTAATTAAATGGTTATTGTTAGATGCTTAATAATGGTTTGCACTTATTTGGCTTATCAAAAAAATTTCGGGTCAAACGGGTCGGGTTATGTGCTGATTGATGTGCGGGTCGGGTCGGGTCGGGTTTCGAGAAACCCGACCCAATTGCCATCCCTATTTATGGGCCCAAGTGGGCTTGTAACCCTACTCCTCTATCTATATAAAGAGGGTTAGAGGTCTTAAATTTCACATTCATTCATACATTCTGATTAATAAAGTCTCCCTTATTTTTGTATCTCATACCTCTCTCTATATCTATACATATCTCTATATATATCTATAACGAGCTAATATGTCACACAACACGTTATCAGCACTTTGCTTGGAAGAATAGGATATACGCTCACGGATATTGGAGATTTTGGGTAAACGCAAGGATATTGGGTATTTATAAACCTTGAGGTTTATCCGGTTTTTTAGGGTTTTGCTATATCGACCTTCACCAACATACCGTGCGTAAGGTACATAATTCAAAACTTAATTTATTCCATATATGTGATCGCACGTATTATTTTATGGATAACTAAAGCATGATCAACTTGTCTATAAAACCTATTGATATGTAATATGTATTGTGTACTGTAAAATTGTATTTTTATACAAAAAAAAAGAGACATATAATCGGGTTGTAAATCGAAAATCATGTAATTGTATAAGATGTATTAATCTGTGGTATTAAATCTGTAAAAAAACTGAAAACAGTAGGACTGTTTTGTAATTCGCTGAAACTATTGACTGTGCATGTTAATTACTAAAGGACTAAACTGAAACTTGTCTGAAATTATGGACTGAAGCTGTAATAATGTTGTAAATAGATATATAGTTTGCTGAAATTACACGGATAGTCTATGTAGTATATTACATGTATAAAAACAGTATATATGTGTTATAAAAGTCAATATTCGGTCTAAATATCCACCCACATGCATATATATTTATTAAAAAGGCAAGTGAATAAAAAAATTGCATGTTAACCGAATAAATTGATGTGTTTCCATGTAAATCCATCTCATTGCATGTTGTAATTACCATGAATAAAATTTACACATATGGCATTAGAATAATAATTGTGATATATTTTGTACTGATTGGTAAATTTAGATTGATTGATTGTATTAGATATTGCTAAGTGTGATTTAGAATATCTTGTTATAATATGTACTACAAGCAGGTACAATCTAAATATACTTAATCACTGACAAGTGTATAATATGGTAATTTGCGAAATCATATATTTTCACATTTAAGTTGGAAAAATTATGAACCTTCCCCAACTAGGCTCACCTATTTGGATACGATGTCTAGGAAAGATATAGGCGGAAGTCGATATCCTAATGAGGTCGGGTTTTAAGTGGCATTCGTGCCCTCCACCCTCACCGTCTTTCCTGGTCGTTTTTCAAGTAGAGCTACCAAAAGGGGTTGACTAAATAATAATTTCCCCGAGTGTGTTTATATAGTGATGTGTGTTTCGCCGAATTGTTGTTTCATTATCGACCCGTCGTTCGATCAATGAGAACCGATTCACATGAGAAGCAAAACTAATGTTTTCGAACCTGTCGTTTCGAAAAAAACGTTTGTGCTTGTGCAAACCATAAACATATAAACCAGTCGTTTTATATGATAAATAATCCAGAACTCCCAACACATGTGGATGCCATCTATGATGAGAAAAAAACATAAAACATACTTGCGAAATGACTGTTTAAACGTTGATTTTAATCCGTCACCAAATGTTACTCACCCTGATGTGTGAAAATGTGATGCCCAATTTTTTTTGGATGCCATCTTTGATGAGTAAAACACGAGTTTGTTGTTACCCTCATGATGGATGCTAAGGCGTTGATTTTATTCCGCCGCCACATTTGAGACGTGATGACGTCTATGGTGAACAAATGTCTGAAATTGACATATTGGAGCAATACTTCACTAAAATACTAGCTTGGAAATTGTATTTCATAAGCAGTATCGTGAATTTATATTCACCATGTTCCTTTGTCACCCATCTATTATTGGATAAGAAAATTACCCTGGTGAGTAGTTTTAATCCTATTGGGTCAATGGCGAATTGTTTGCCTGATATTAATGCTCTTCGTGTACATTTTTTTCCACGAATCGAGAACCGAGACAAGTGTTATTTGTCTCGAACTGTCGCGATCCCGATGAATCTCCTAGCCAAGCGAGATTTTAGACAATCGTCAAAATCGAAAACCTGTGGCTCCAAGACAGTAATTGAAAGGAACAATATGGCCCGTTGTCACAAAGCAAGAGATAATGCTCAAGGAGCCAACTCTATGCAATAAAGACAAAGGTCATGCACGGTTACTCCTTAAATAGTTCACAACTATTATAAAGGTGAAAAAACCGATGCTAATGTGGTTAAAGTTAATTGAAAAGAAACTCTTGAGACCCCCGATTTTGTGGCTAAAATGAGTTTGATACCATTCTTTATTGATTTTGATAAATCATTGAGCCATTTTTTCGCTCATCTGGATTATGTTTTTCCATTTGGATTATGAATTTTCATTTGGTCATACTTTTGGATTATGGTTTGCCTGTTTACGAAATTTCTCGAAGTAATTTAAAGTGTTTTTGAGCAAATTCTTTTAACAAATGTGACCAAAGTTTAAATTATGAAATTTTAGGCAATACTTGTGGGTAGTTGATTTTTTTGGAAATAGTGGGTAACATTGTACCACATAATTTCACCAACTATTTGCCTAAAAGAGTACTCAGTGACAACGATTCTGGACATGTCGTTCCAAATCAAAATCTTTGGTAAAACCAAATTGATTTGTCAAATATGAGGTCTTATACTCATATAGGTCCTGCCGTACCTTGTTGAGTTATAAAATGTTTGAGAAAACCAGTGTTATCTGGTAATAGCTCATGAAAGAATTAAAATTTCTTTACATAGCCTCCATTCAATACGACCAAAAGCGTATTTTAGAGGAGTTGAAATGTCTTTCAAGTGGTTGCTACCATATTCTTTAAAGCATTTAAAGTTACCTTATCATTTCGCCTGTCGAAATGATAAATGATTTAGATGCTAAGACATGATTGTCTGTACTATTATTCGCCTGTCGTCGATTGATAAGAGCATTTTGACATTGTGGCATTGACTGGATGAGATATTCCCGGGTCAAAAGACGATGCTTGATTTATAATCGCATCGCATTTGGATTCTCTGTGAGAATATATTTCGTGATTAATCCGAAATTCATGCCACTAATGCTCACTTTGAAAGACTAGTATGTGTAAAGATCACGAAATGAACTCGTAGAATTCTTGTAAAGAATTGAAGGAGTTATTGTGGACTTATCCAACCATAAGACGGACCATAAATATAAATGGTTATGGTTGACGCATCGACAATATGGTCACATTTTACTGTTGTCCACATAAATGCAGCACTTTCCAAACTTTTAGCCCTAGCATTAAGTTGATGGTTCATGACCCGGATTTTCCTAAAAAGTCTAGTCGACTTGATAATTCCGAAGAGTAAGAATCGAAATTTCGATTTGAATTACTTGAGTTTGGAAATTGAAATTGAACATCCTGTCGATTATGTTCAGACCCAAATAGACTCACGGAAAGTTTGATAATGCGATTGTAAATGGTTGCACGCACTTCTTGGTCTTGCACACCAAGATTTATATTTCCGTATGGGGTCATGCTATTTTGCTGCATTGGTCCGTCTAAGGCCCATAGTCACTCAAAACACTAAATGCGCACCAGTTGGTTACTGGTTATGAGCCAGACGCCTCATATGAACGCGTGTTTGAGTGCTTAATATTTTGATTGAGCCGCTATAGCGTTCAAAATATGGACCTCTGAAGGGAACATAAGTCGATTATGAATCCCATACCTATCATTTCATAGAGTAACCTTGGCAAGCGATCTCTTTACCGCATGATATGCGAAAGTGACATCGCTAAGACTGTTCTCCCCGTCGTTAGGGGGAGATTTGCACGTTACCGTTGATAAGAAATGACATGAAGTAACGTGGCATAACCCACTCAGTCTTAGCTTGATCTCCAAAATTACACTTAGTGATAAGTAAGTGCATAGACTCCCTCAAGTCTAACTAAATGCCAAACGCATTTAATGACTTTATGAGATGTCACGAGATCATTTATACCTGCTGCAAAATGCTTGTAAGGATAGACGTCCCTGTCGAACGCCGTGTTCCTGTCGTAACACGTTGCTTTGGCCGAACCCGCCAAGCAAAGGACGCTGCCATCAGCCGTCAGTCTGTCGTCCTTCCCAAGATATGAGAAAGTTGATCGGTTCTTAATTCGTTCAGCCCCAGAGGTGGTGAACTGAAACTCGTTCGTCGCACTAGATTATAAAGGATCAATGAGATATGTGATTCGTCTTCATCATAAGAATCTTGAAATATATGTCGATCATGATATCTTAGACGATATTGAAGCGAAACGAGACTGTCATTGATTACTTGTTCATATATTCAGTAACGACTGATAATATAAACAAATTATGACAGAGAACCATGTACCGTTGCCTGAAGTCAATGTAGAATAGACTGGACTAATGGAAACTTGCAATCCAAGTAGACTCCTTAGCGAAAGTGTGTTCGGACCTGTAGCTCCAACACCACCAATGTTAAACGAGTTCGTTTATTTGGTTATTCGTAAGGAAGAGTGATGAGAATAATGAGATTGTAGAATGCTTGCCTAGTAGCGCAAGGTTTCTCTCATCTTGGAATTGATTATGAGATGGTTGATTTCTTCGTAATGGACATTATAACAGTCCCCTACTTTACCAGTTTAGTAGTTTCCGAAAAACTGAGTATGCAGCCATGAATGTGGTCACTGTTTTATCTCTATGGGGATTTAGACAATGAGATATAGATGAAGGTCCCTGTGTGACTTCATAATGCTTGAATCAAGTAGTTCCTGACCACGGAACACAATCTCAATTAAATGAGACGTTCACTATATGGATTAATATAATCCGAATGGATGTGGTATACCCGCCTAAGGCAGTACTTGATCAGCTTGGGATACTTGAACAAGTATTATGCCCTTGCGTGTTTTATTATGCGATCCATTTTGGGATTTGCCTTCGAGATGAAGGATCTTGGGAAGACACGGTAGTGACTCAGCCTGATGATCGAGTCCCGTAAAGATTGAATCTAAGTCCATGATTCAGACTACACCCAGAAGGTGTTATGACGTTTTAGTCATCATGACGCTAAGTCGTCAGATTCTCCCATGATTGTTCGATCACTAGACATTGATATAGACCCAGTCCGTCCCTGATGAGACGATGAAGAGATATTGAATCATGATGTTCATATCTAAGTACAATAAGCGCATCATTGCACTTGGTCTAATGTGCTAGGACGAACATCTCGTCTGCTGTGAATGGTATAGCTCGACACAGCATCGCACTAACACGCTGCCATCGAAATGGCATAAAAGACATTTTCCCATTACCTTAAGGTAACTGTGGATGAGGGCTTGTCTTATCTCATTTTGCGTCATCGAGTGTACCTACTCCCTTCGGTACTCGAATTGACGCAACCCTTTTTCGGTTATACCGATGCCGGTTACTTATCAGACCCGCATAAGAGATATTCCTAACATGGCCTGTCTTTACCATTAGGAATAAGGCGATATCTTGGAGGTCTTGGAATGACTCCAAATGAATCACTCTGATCTCGTGCTCTATGAGACGACTAGAGAGTGTACATGGCTTCGAGCTAGTAGTAGCCATATTTGAATTACATATGCTCTGTCTCACGATCTAGATAAAACACTTGTCATAGAAGACAACTTGTTGTTATCGATCAAGAGAGACATGACTACATTATCCTACTTAGCATTTATCGTCGAAATAAATATTCACATATGAAGTTTAAGAGCATCCTGTCGAATGCTCGTTCTATTCCACGTTATATTTTCTTGCATACAGTCATGTGCAAGTAAATGAGTCATCCAGTCGAATGCTCGTACTCTTTCTTGGAATATGAAATCTTTGCACCCAGTCGTGTGCAAGTGAGGGGGAGCATCCAGGCGAATGCTTATTGCACTAATTACTACTTAGTCGAAATTTTCGCACCCTGTCGTGTGCAAGTGAAGGGGAGCATCCAGTCGCATGCTCGTGTACTTTTTTGTCCTTAGACCAAGGTTTTTTCCCACTGGGTTTTCCTTGGCAAGGTTTTTAGCGAGACACATTCCCATCATATCTCACTTAAGATTACCGAAATTAGGGGGAGTATCCGGTTGTATACTTCTTACCACTGTGTACTCTTTTGTCCTTCGACTAGAGGTTTTTTCCACTGGGTTTACTCTAGCAAGGTTTTGATGAGGCACCTGTTTTGTGGTTGATCCCTACTACTACCATTGTTGCACTCTTTTTTCTTCGATCAGAGATTTTCCCTTGCTCTGGGAAGGTTTTGATGAGGCACACTGTTTTGTGGTTAGTTACTTACATGATATTTCTGCCTATATCATTCGGCTACACAGTTTCTCCTAGGTACCGTTTTGTCCCACACTGGGTTTTCTGTCCCTAAGGCTTTTATGTGTTTAGCACTGCGAATGAACTCGACTCAAATCGCCTGCATGAAGACGAAGAATTCAAGACGTCCAAAGGGGGAGTGTTGTAGGATATTATTGGACTATTTGGCTTGTACTTTATAGGCCCAAGTGGGCTTGTAACCATACCCCTCTATCTATATAAAGAGGGTTAGGGGTCTTATATTTCACATTCATTCATACATTCTGATTAATAAAGTCTCCCTTATTTATTATCTCATACCTCTCTCTATATCTATACATATCACAAAATAAATAAATAAATAAATAAAACGGTAGATGAAGTATATAAAGATTTTTTTTGAAAATTATGTATATGGAGATTTTTTTTGAAAATTATATTTATAAAGATGTATATATATGTATAATGACTATGGATAGTTTTTTCCTAATTTATGTTTTTATTTAGTTGAGTTTTAAATGAACGATTGCATTATTTTGACTTTATATAATGTATATAAAGAGTTCGAGTTACTCTGAGTTAGGTACCCACTTCCTATATATATATATATATATATATATATGGAGAATCATTGATTGGTACATTGTTACACACACACACAAAAAGGGTTGTTTGGGTCTTTTTAAGAATAAAAAAGTGAAATCATGGGATTAAAAGAGATTAAAGAGGGATTAAACACCCTTAAGAAAACATCCCTAACCCTTGTCTCTCTCTAGCCTCATTCATTCATCTTTCTTTTATTAAGAATGTCTTTGTTTCAGTTTTTTATTATTAAATGACACACACCTATAAACCTAGGTAGCTTTAAGTTCCTATTTTTATACTAAACTATCCTAACCGTATACTATTAATTTAGTATATAACCAAATATTTTTCAATTTTTATGTGGGTTCTATTTGTATTTTATATTGATAATTGTATAATTTATTGTATCATACTATTAATATAAGTCAAACCAAGCATTTTGAGCCGGCCTAATTTTGCCTAAATTTTCCAAAAATACACTCACTCTAATATTATAATTACTTTTAAATGCCATCACTCAATTCAAATACATAAATAACTTAAAAAATGTTATTTTTCATACATTTATATTCCAAAGAAAATCATTGTGTATTTTTTATAACAATTAAACATTATGTTACTCTTTATATACGATTGTTAATTAATTATATTTAATCATTCGATATTTAAATTTTAAAAAAAATATTAAGTTTATTTGTTGGCATCATATCTATGTCACTACGTATATATCTATGTCACTACGTATCGCACACGCAGCGCGTGGGCAACGATTACTAGTTTAAATAGATGTAAACTGTTTCCTCAAAACATATTTTTTCCTAAAATTTGATTATTATGGTATAAAAATTGACATGTATCATGAACCTATAAATTCCCTAAATTTAAGAAAACAGAAAATTCACCTCAATATACGAGGAATGCATATGATTCACTAGATTAATACTCCATCCGTCCCTAAACAAATATCGCCTACGAAAATACGTA
This sequence comes from Primula vulgaris, assembly GCA_963920805.1. Classification (NCBI taxonomy): domain Eukaryota; kingdom Viridiplantae; phylum Streptophyta; class Magnoliopsida; order Ericales; family Primulaceae; genus Primula; species Primula vulgaris. The sequence continues at coordinate 9,624,558 of OY987222.1, read as the reverse complement.
CAATTTTGACCGATAATTTTTTCATATTTAGATTGGCGGAAAAAATTATTTCAAAAATTAATCACGTAGTTTATGGTTATAACTATATGATGAAATTTTCAATTTTTTCATTTCGGTAATTTTGATATGAAAATTTTAATGGTTAAAGTTGCATGTATTTTCGTAGGTGATATTTGTTTAGGGACGAATGGAGTATAATAATAATAAACTATCATGTGGTCTACATTTTTGTGGTTGTAATATTGTTATGATTATTAAAATATAATAGACAAATAAAAAAAATAATGTAGGGTTATTATAAGAAAATTAATAAGGAAGCTGTAATTTAATGTAAACGGTTCTTTAAAAGGTATAAAATAAAAAAATAATGTAGGGTTATTATAAGTAAATTAATAAGAAAGCTGTAATTTAATGTAAACGGTTCTTTAAAAGGTATAAAATATGTTAGGTTTGAGTAAATGCTTGAAGTAGCGGGTGCGGATGCAAAAACTCAAATTGTTTGTATATTGGGAACTATTTGATTAATGTTTTTCTTGGTGTAAGCCGTTGTATGTTTTGTCCACTGGCTTGATTCAGACCGAGTCAAAGATTACAAGAAAAATGGAGAATATCACATTTCACAAATACTAAATTATTATAAATTTTTGACTTGGGGTAAAATTTATAATGAATAGAAAATTGGTTTCATTTGATCATATGATAAGTTTAAATGATTTTGGTATATAAAATTTCTGATGCATGGATTAATTCATGAAGAAAATAAAATGAAATATGGTATTTTGTATAGTTAAAACCAATGTTTTAAAATTCGCGTGAAATAGCGTGAAATAGCGTTTTTTGAAAAAAAAAACGCAACGAAAAACCACTATTTGAGTGGAATTGCGTTAAAATCGCGCTATAGGTGACAAAAAGAGCAAAAATCGCGAAATAGTGGGCTAATAGCGTAAATAGCAAGTTTTTTTTTTTAAAAAAAAACAGCAAAACTGTGAAACTACATCATTTAACATAAATTCATAAACTACAGTATTACACTAAACTCACCCTCTCTAAGCTACAATAATCAATCCCCAAACACTCATCGCTCTCATTCTCTCACCTCTCTTCATCTCTCCGACGTCCACCACTGGTTAATCATGGATGAGTCATCCTCTGCAGGTCACTCTTTTTTCCTTCTATATATATATAATATATAAATATATTGTAATGGCTTTTTGAGGTATTTACCCACTTTTTTTTATTAGCTATTTATTTTACTACAAATTTGAATAAAATCCCAATATTTATCACTTATCAGTCACATTTGATCTGAATATTGTAATCTCCGACCTTTTAATTTTATTCCACAAATATTCAATTATTTACTCTCTTAATGGGGATTTTTTTTAGATATTACTCATATTTCTCTTTTATTTATTTAGAAGTATTTATTAATATCTCTTTATTTTTTATCACTAATTTGGATAAAATACCACTTTTACCACTTATCACTCAACTAATTCCATTTCTCAATTAAATTAATTTTAAGGTTTAAGCTAACTCTGCATTTGATTCGAACTTGTATTATTTCACAAAAAAGTGTAATATACTTCCAGAATTTTGTCCCTGTAAATTTTGTGTACAAATCCGTGTTAGTTATAAACTTATAACATGAAAGTTTTACTCTATTATGACATGTTTCCATCTAATCCTGGCTAAAAAAAATTTGTAGATCAGTTTTGTATAGTGATACCAAAAAATACAATTTTAAAGTAAAAAAGTAGTTTGATTTCTTCTTATCTTTTCAGTTTTTTTTAATTAAACTTGTGAATAATATCATCGTCTTGTGTTTTATAGAGAGAAAGATAACTAAAAGGACCGATTTTGCTTGGAAATGGGCTGTTAAAATACCAGAAGTTCCGGATTACAAATATTTTTTGTGCCAATTTTGTGATCAAAGAATTACTAGTGGTATTACAAGATTTAAAGAACATTTAGCCCACACTCATAACGGAGTTAGAGCTTGCCCACGCGTCCCTATTGATGTGAAAAATGAATCACGGCTGTGAGAAATAGCCTGTAATCAAAAAATACTCGAGTAAGAGTCCGTACGGAGATAGGAGGGATGGAAACACCCGAGAAATATGACGAAGTGGAGATTTTAAGTGGGGTTGGGGGTGTTTCAAGTTCACTCGGTTCTTCTTCCATGGCTGCGCCTCAGACGAGAGGACCGTTGGACAAATTTGTATCTAAAGCAGTGACTCAAACGACTTTAAACTCTTCTTTTAAGAAGGAAGAACGACATGAGGCATGTCGAGCTATTGGACGATTTTTCTATACTAGTGGGATAGATTTCAATGCGGCAAGTAATCCGTACTATCATGCATCCAATGATAGCTTCATTAAACGGTCTATACATCGTGTTGTTTTTCACTTTTTAAGTTTGTTAACATAATTAGTATAAATTGTATTACTATCTAATGCTATATTATTATATATTTAGGCAAAAAAAAAGTACACCGCAAAGCGCTATGTAGCAACGCTATTTGCGCTTTTAGCGTTTCTCTCGAAAAAACGCTACGGTAGCGATAACGCTATTTAAAACACTGGTTAAAACATTACTTTGAGAGCATTCTCATCAAAGACACTATATCTATAGACTTATACATAATTTGAAAATATAGGTGGTCATCGGTCACTATATATAGTATAAAGTTAAAATTATCTTCAATTTCGCTCTACATCTATCGAGATATTAGAGAAAAATATAGGAATATTTTATGTGTACTCCATCAGTTAAAACCTTTTCCTGCATTATTTTTCTCTCATTTTATATTTTCCCTTTTCCTCTCTATTTCATCTCTTCTAATTTCCTCACCTTTCCCAGACCATGTCTCCGGATGTTGTACCTTATTTCCAAAAAACTTATAGCAATTCCAACTTGCTAGCCACTTTAACCTATATTCTTCACTTTATATCCTCTTCATCTATCTTATTTATATTCAATCTCGATTTTTCAAACCACATTGGGTTAGGGTTATACATCCTAAATGGGTTTTTTTTCTCTATCTTTTCTTTTCCTTCGATTTGTTCACGAAAATTTGTCGATTCGATTTTCTATGTCGTTGATTGTTGATTAATTGAAAATAACGGGAAGGGGGTTATGGTTATAAACGATTATCGTTTACAAGAATTATAAAATATTCTATTATTTTAATTAGATAAAGAGATAATATAAAACTGATGTGCATGATTTAAATTTATATCACAAATATTTGCAATTTTAGTCTTGTGTTTGGAACTTCAAATGGTGGTGGAATTTATGGGTAATTCAATCCCAATCGGGAATCCTGAAAAAGAAGGATGTGAAATAAAAAATCTAAACTATATAGCACGAGTAGTTCGAAAAATAAAAGTTCTGAATCTGGATACGGATACACTACGAATATTTGCGGTACCCGGTAGTGTTAGATGTTATTTTCTTTATTTTACTCTTCGATCTTTTTTTGAACTTAAACAAGTCTGGTAAACGCAGTGAACACATTTTCTCTCTGTTGCATGACTTTCTACGATGTTTGTATGAGTGTGAGATTACGGCCTTCCAAAGTATTCTAAAATAGTTAAGTTTGTTAGTGTTAAAAAATATGGTATGATTTCTATTATTTTGAAATGTTGAGGCTTGAAAAATTATTTTAAATAGCTACAGACCTATTATTAAAAATAACAAACTTAAGATTAACAAGTAACAAAATTGATCCTCGAATGTTTTCAAAATTACAAACAATGGTCGCTAGCTATTAAACCCAATTGCATAAAAAAAAACTTCTATTGCTCTCATTTGAGATTGTGGACCTTTTTCCGACTTACTTTTGTTGGCCTCGTTACATGTTCGGGTCGTGTTTTCTTTCACCTCCCAAGCTTTTGTTGATTTATATGTAAACCAATTAATAACAATCACTACTAGAAAAAATATCAATAAAAGCGGTTTATACCGCCTAAAAGGTTCGAGAACCGTCTTTAAAACCTTTTAAGACAGTTTTTGAGGCGGTTTTTAGACCGCCATTTCCTCAAGCGTTACTAAAAGTTTTAAAGACGGTTTATACGTAAGATCAATCAAACAAAATTTACAAAATCACCACTGAATTAGGTTTTATTCACTCTCAAAATATATGAACAAGTCTCTTATACATAAGATCAATCAAACAAAATTTACAAGTGTTCCAAAAAAAAAAAAAAACTAGAGACAGCTGCACATAATCTATATAGGTAGGGCAGTAGTCGTGTGAGCTTTTCTTCTAGGTGATTTCATCTTGAAACTACTCCCATCTTTGTTTATCTACATGATCAAAACAAAAGAAAGTATGTAAGCATATCTATAAAGAATCCAAATAAGTTTAGTTAAAAATACGAAGGCGAATGAAATAAATAGCAAAGTAATAGCCAAACCTGAATTAAAGAGGACTTGAGCATAATTTTTTTTTGAAAAATGTAAACGAGACAAATAAACTTGTACTCCAGTTGCTAACAAATGATACCAAATGTAAATCAATACCAATCTTACGTAGGTCAAATTGTATTTCTCAAGTGATAATGTTTGTTTATCACTTTCTTCTATTAAGAACCTCAATCTGCTTCAGTTGCAAGCAATTCACATGATCGAATGCTCTTAAATACCTTCAAACTCACTTCTTACACTCTAGGATCAATCGTCAATTGCACATATTATTAACAACATCCGTAAATCATCATTCACATATGTAATTTGTTAATCTCCATAAGTGAACATATATAACATTAATAATGCAGGGAAAAAGTCAAAGAAAAATTAAGTCATCTTTCAAAGTAATTTGTTAATCTCCATAAGTGAACATATATAACATTAATAATGCAGGGAAAAAGTCAAAGAAAAATTAAGTCATCTTTCAAAGTAAAACTTGTTGGAAAAACATGTGAAAAACATGGGTGTTTCCGAATGGTCGCTGGACCAACTTCGGGTCATTTTTACATACGACAGCGCTAAGTTGTTTATACCATACTCAACGTGGTTGAGTAGCCCGTGTGACGGGTTTCGCAACGGTATATCGCATGACCTATTTGGAGAATGGGTGTGAATACAAAGTGGCTTCAAAGTTGGTATCTCGCAAGCTCAAATCTGGAAAATCTGGAAAACCGAAATGGTAATGAAAAACCATTTAGTATAATCCCATATTGGAAGATTGAGAGTTAATTTTACAATATATATACCATACCAACCCATGTAGTTATTAAACTAACATGTCCACATACACCTAAGAGTATTAGTGTGTACCACACACGCGCGCTCGCTCGGGTCTCGGGCGCGGGCTGGGGTTTGGGGAATGTCTCGGGTCTCGGGTCTTGGGTCCAAACCCGAATAGGGAGTTTTGTATAAAATACAAAAGGAGTCCCTAGAGTTTCCAGCAAAGAGAAACGTCAGCAATGAATGAAATTAAATGCTGCGGTTTCAGGAATTAAGTGAGCGGATTCTGGGGGTGTAACTCCCAGAATTGATGACCAACATTTATGGCTGCGGTTTCAGTAGAGCCTATAAAAGGCAGCCATCCCCCTCTCATTTCAACATACCAGAACACACAACACAGCATAAGCATCATATATAGAGAGAGAACCGCACCACCAACAGCTCGACCTGTGGTTCGGTGCCGGTTTCCATACGAGCCACTCTGAGATAGAAGTTGTACCTTGGGAACAAAGTCCCGAAACCAGAAACCTTTAAAGGTGGTTCGGGAAATATTGTTTAAGGAAAACTGCTCAGCAGTTGCCTCTTCTTTTAATTTCTGTTATTTATTTTTCAGTCCTTTATTATTCTGTCCATTTAATTTCAGTACTGTTTCCTTTTTTGTATTTACTTTCCAGTACCTTTAGTTTCTGTAATTTACATTTCAGTCTTTCCTATTCTGTAATTTACTTTCCTGTAATTTAATTTCCAGTATTTACATAACAGTCCGGGCAGTTTATTTAATAACAGTCCGGGCAGTTTTTATTTGTTAAAACAGTCCGGCAGTTTGTTTTATTTACAAAACAGTCCGGCAGTTTTTTATTTGTTAAAACCAGTCCGGCAGTTTGTTTAAAACCAGTCCGGCAGTTTTTTATTTGTTAAAACAGTCCGGCAGTTTTTTATTTGTTAAAACAGTCCGGCAGTTTGTTTTATTTACAAAACAGTCCGACAGTTTTTTATTTGTTGAAAACAGTCCGGCAGTTTATTTTATTTCCAAAACAGTCCGGCAGTTTGTTTATTTGCGAAACCAGTCCAGCAGTTTATTTTAATTCTGTACGAGTCAGGAATTGTAATTAATATTCCAATTGTGAGAAATAAATTGTTATTTCCATTGCGTTCCTGTCTTCTTTATTTTATTGTCCTTTCTTTTATCGTATTCGAAATAGTACCAAAGCCAACAATCTTAAACAATATCATTTTTTGGTTTTTCTATTTTCGAAATAAGAAAGGACTTTTCTTTTTTATTTTTTGTTGACGTCTCGGTTTTATTCTCGCAAAATCATTGCTAGTTTACTAGAAATTGAAATTTGCACATAGAATAAATCCGAATTGATTTTAATCTTTTATTCTAGAATACTATAAAGAATTCTTAGTGAAATCAAAAGTGATTTGATTTTCACGCTAGAATATCTTTTATTGTTTTATTCTTTTGAAGCAATCTAATTAAGTTATAATTAGTATTTGCGATTAAGAATTTTAGTTTTCTTGCGAGAAACTAAACGGTTATAATTTGTCATTTCAGATGACTAATGAGGATCAAATACCCATCGTTTCTTGGGAAAACGTGCAGGGCGCACTTGTGATTGGCAGTAGCCATAACAATGCGAGCGCTGCGAGTGGGGGGGGCTCAGGCTGAGGCCGAAGCTGCTGCGGCAAAGGCTGCGGCCGACGCCGCTGCGGCAGAGGCCGATGCTATGGCTGCGGCTGCGGCCGCAGCACAGGCTGCTGCTAAGGCTGCGGCCAAGGAAGCGCTTGTGGCTGCGGCCAGGGCAAAGGGCAAGGCTCCGGCAACGCCGTCTATGCCAATGTTGCCAACCTCTCAACTGGAGAGACCGGAAAAGTTTAGGGGCAACAACTTCAAACGTTGGCTGCAAAAGATGCTGTTTTATTTAACTGCCCTTAATCTGACTCGGTTTCTTAAGGAGTCTGCACCCGTCCTAAGCGAGGACGATGAGGACGTGCAGACAGTTTCGGCGGTAGAAGCGTGGAAACATGGCGACTACCTATGCCGGAACTACATCTTGTGTGCTCTGGATGACACTCTCTTCAGTGTATTCGAGCCCAAGGCTTCTGCAAAGGAGCTTTGGGAGTCTCTCGAAAGAAAGTACAAAGTGAATAACGCTGGCGCAAAGAAATTTGTCGTCACGGACTTTCACGAGTACATGATGACTGATGGGAAGAGTGTTATCGAGCAGGTTGAGGAACTCCAACTCATATACCATAGGCTTGAGGTTGAGGGGCTAGTTATCAACGAACCTTTCCAAGTGGCATTAATGATTGAGAAACTGCCACCTTCTTGGAAAGAGTTTCAAAACTACCTGAAACACAAGCGAAAGGCTATGACCTTGGAGGGACTCATTGAGAGGCTCAATGTTGAGCAAAGCAACCGTCGATCCGGAAGGAAAGGCGGTGGCGGAGCAGGCAATGCGGTTGCCAAGGCCCATGTGGTTGAGAACGCTATGTCTAAGCGGAAACGCTTTGACGGCGTAGTCGGTGCTTCTCTCCAGAAGAAATTCATGGGAGATTGCTTTGTGTGCAACAAACCGGGCCATCGTGCCGCGGATTGTAAGATGCGCATCGACAAGCTCAAACCCCCCCCAAAGAAGAAGTTCCAAGAGAAATGGAGGAAGAGGGCACCTGCTCAGGCTAATGTGGCTGAGGGAGGAGATGATGCTGGACAAGACTACATGCACCTGAGTGCTGTGGTCTCGGAGGTGAACCTGGTGGGGAGCAACCCAAAGGAATGGTGGCTGGACACAGGCGCCACTAGTCACATTTGTGCCAGCAAGTGGATGTTCAAGACCTATACGGCCGTGGACAATGAGAGCTGCTTCATGGGGAACTCGGCTACTTCCAGGGTGGAAGGAAAAGGAACCGTGCTGCTGAAGATGACATCGAGAAAGGAGCTCACACTGAATGGCGTGCTCCATGTGCCGGAAATCCGCAAGAATCTGGCTTCCGGGTCTGTTATGGTGAACAAAGGATTTAAACTTGTATTTGAATCTGCTAGAATTGTAATCACCCTTAATGGAATGTATGTAGGCCGTGGCTATATGACCAACGGCATGTTTAAATTAAATGTTGGTACTCCGGCACCTAAGGCCGAGTCTGCTATTGTGGGTACTAATGCTGAGGCAAGTACCAAGAATAATGTAACCGTTAATGTTGCCCAAGTGGCTAATAAAACGTCTTTTGCTTATTCTTGTGATTCATTTAATTTATGGCATGGTAGATTAGGTCATGTGAATGCTAATTCTATGAAGAAATTGATATCACTAAATCTACTACCTAATTTTGTATTTGATAAACAACATAAATGTGAGGTTTGTGTTGAAGCAAAATTAACCAAGTCTTCGTATCAACATGTTGAACGAAGTACTGAACCTCTCAGTCTAATACACACGGATGTATGCGACTTAAAGTTTATACAAACGCGAGGAGGGAAAAAGTATTTCATCACGTTTATAGATGATTGTACTAGATACTGCTACGTCTACTTAATGAGAAGTAAAGACGAAGCGGTAGAGAAATTCGCTCTTTATAAGACCGAAGTAGAAAATCAACTCAATAAAAAGATTAAAATGTTGAGGAGTGATAGAGGCGGTGAATACGAGGCACCATTTGCGCAGATATGCGCAGAAAGTGGCATTGTACATCAAACCACAGCCCCCTACTCTTCGGAGCAGAATGGGGTTGCCGAGCGTAAGAATAGAACGCTCAAGGAAATGATGAATGCTATGCTAATAAGTTCTGGGTTACGCCAGAACATGTGGGGGGAAGCGCTGCTTTCCGCCAACTATGTATTGAACAAGCTACCGCATAAGAAGCGTGATAAACCACCTTATGAACTATGAAAAGGCCATAGGCCGAACTATAAATTCTTAAGGGTTTGGGGTTGTCTCGCGAAGGTCCTTGTCTCGCTTCCGAAAAGAACGAGAATAGGGCCAAAGACGGTAGACTGTGTGTTCATAGGATATGCACAAAACAGTAGTGATTATCGTTTTCTAGTGCACAAGTCGGATAATCCCGATGTGCATGTAGATACTATCATCGAAGCTGGAGAAGCTTCTTTCTTCGAGGAGATCTTTCCCCGCAAGTCTTCCATAACTGTAGAGACTGAGGAGTCACACAGTGAGGAAAATGTTGGGGCAAGTGAACCGTTGGAGGAAGAAGAAGAAGAGCCTCGACGTAGTAAAAGGGCTAGAAAGGAAACGTCTTTCGGTCCAGATTTTGTAACCTTCATGATAGAAGGCGAACCGGCGACATTCAAACAAGCAATGTCATCCCCGGAAGCCCAATATTGGGAGGAAGTGATCAACAATGAGGTTGAATCAATATTACAAAATCACACTTGGGAACTAGTGGATCTACCACCCGGGTGTAAGCCACTAGGACACAAGTGGATCTTCAAGAGGAAGAGAAAGCTCGATGGAACAATTGAGAAATACAAGGCTAGGCTTGTAGTGAAAGGTTTTAGACAAACCGAAGGTGTCGACTATTTCGACACCTATGCTCCTGTCTCCAGGAAGACGTCAATCCGGATAGTCATTGCTCTCGCAGCACTGTTCGATCTGGAAATACATCAAATGGATGTTAAAACGGCGTTCTTGAATGGTGAGTTGGAAGAGGAAATTTACATGGAACAACCCGAAGGGTTTGTGGTTCCAGGTAAAGCTCACAAGGTGTGTAAACTTGTGAAGTCTTTGTATGGACTTAAACAAGCACCTAAACAATGGCACGAAAAATTTGATAGAGTGATGCTATCAAACGATTTTCAGATAAACGAATGTGACAAATGCGTCTATGTAAAAGGAAATGAAAAGGACTACGTGGTAGTCTGCCTCTACGTAGATGACATGATTATAATAGGGAGTATTGATAACATCAACTCCACTAAGAGAATGCTGTCACAAAAGTTCGAGATGAAGGACTTGGGTGTCGCTGATGTAATACTTGGTATGAAAATTACCAAGACATCAGACGGATATGCGCTATCTCACACTCACTATGTCAAGCAGATGCTTGACAAATTTGATAAAAATAGTAGAGCTACATCCAGAACTCCGATAGAGATCTCAACCACCCTGAAAAAGAATTTTGGGGAGAGTGTGAGACAATTGGAATATTCTCGAATAATAGGCAGTCTGATGTACGTCATGAACTGTACTAGACCAGACATAGCCAACTCAGTGAGTAGACTGAGTAGGTACACCAGTAATCCCAATGAGGAACACTGGAAGGCCATCATGAGACTTCTCAGATACATGAGATACACAGCAGACCGAGGGTTGCATTATACCAGATATCCAGCTGTACTGGAAGGGTATTCTGATGCAAACTGGATCTCGGATTCCAACAGTACACGATCCACTAGCGGATATGTGTTCGTGATGGGAGGAGCAGCTGTTTCATGGAGATCATCCAAGCAGACGTGCATAGCTAGATCAACTATGGAATCCGAGTTCATAGCATTGGATCTAGCAACAGAAGAGGCTGACTGGCTAAGAAGCTTTCTGGAAGGAAGAGGCTGACGTGCATAGCTTTCTGGAAGGCTTAAAGGCTACCCAATAGTAGCATATCAGATTTTACGTCACTACGGCAGGTTCAAAGCGCGCGCTACCTGTACTTATGCAGTGAACTCTTGCGGTTCTCTCGTATGCATTTAGGAGCATTTTTATTTTCAGCCAATTGCATTCATGTGGGGGATTGTTGGAAAAACATGTGAAAAACATGGGTGTTTCCGAATGGTCGCTGGACCAACTTCGGGTCATTTTTACATGCGACAGCGCTAAGTTGTTTATACCATACTGAACGTGGCTGAGTAGCCCGTGTGACGGGCTTCGCAACGGTATATCGCATGACCTATTTGGAGAATGGGTGTGAATACAAAGTGGCTTCAAAGTTGGTACCTCGCAAGCTCAAATCTGGAAAATCTGGAAAACTGAAATGGTAATGGAAAACCATTTAGTATAATCCCATATTGGAAGATTGAGAGTTAATTTTACAATATATATACCATACCAACCCATGTAGTTATTAAACTAACATGTCCACATACACCTAAGAGTATTAGTGTGTACCACACACGCGCGCTCGCTCGTGTCTCGTGTCTCGGGGCTCGGGCACGGGCGCGGGCGCGGGTGTGGGCTTGGGCTTGGGCTTGGGCTTGGGCTTGGATTTGGGATTTGGCATTTGGGATTTGGGATTTGGGATTTGGAGAATGTCTCGGGTCTCGGTTCTTGGGTCTTGGGTCTTGGGTCCAAACCCGAATAGGGAGTTTTGTATAAAATACAAAAGGAGTTCCTAGAGTTTCCAGCAAAGAGAAACGTCAGCAATAAATGAAATTAAATGCTGCGGTTTCAGGAATTAAGTGAGCGGATTCTGGGGGTGTAACTCCCAGAATTGATGACCAACATTTATGGCTGCGGTTTCAGTAGAGCCTATAAAAGGCAGCCATCCCCCTCTCATTTCAACATACCAGAACACACAACACAGCATAAACATCATATAGAGAGAGAGAACCGCACCACCAACAGCTCGACCTGTGGTTCGGTGCCGGTTTCCATACGAGCCACTCTGAGATAGAAGTTGTACCTTGGGAACAAAGTCCCGAAACCAGAAACCTTTAAAGGTGGTTCGGGAAATATTGTTTAAGGAAAACTGCTCAGCAGTTGCCTCTTCTTTTAATTTCTGTTATTTATTTTTCAGTCCTTTATTATTCTGTCCATTTAATTTCAGTACTGTTTCCTTTTTTGTATTTACTTTCCAGTACCTTTAGTTTCTGTAATTTACATTTCAGTCTTTCCTATTCTGTAATTTACTTTCCTGTAATTTAATTTCCAGTATTTACATAACAGTCCGGACAGTTTATTTAATAACAGTCAGGGCAGTTTTTATTTGTTAAAACAGTCCGGCAGTTTGTTTTATTTACAAAACAGTCCGGCAGTTTTTTATTTGTTAAAACCAGTCCGGCAGTTTGTTTAAAACCAGTCCGGCAGTTTTTTATTTGTTAAAACAGTCCGGTAGTTTGTTTAAAACAGTCCGGCAGTTTTTTATTTGTTAAAACAGTCCGGCAGTTTGTTTTATTTACAAAACAGTCCGGCAGTTTTTTATTTGTTGAAAACAGTCCGGCAGTTTATTTTATTTCCAAAACAGTCCGGCAGTTTGTTTATTTGCGAAACCAGTCCAGCAGTTTATTTTAATTCTGTACGAGTCAGGAATTGTAATTAATATTCCAATTGTGAGAAATAAATTGTTATTTCCATTGCGTTCCTGTCTTCTTTATTTTATTGTCCTTTTCTTTTATCGTATTCGAAATAGTACCAAAGCCAACAAAACTTCCAACTTGCTAACCTTTATTAACAATGAAAAATTTAGTCATCTTTCAAAGTTCTTTCTTTGATATGTTATCAAACTCACTTGATGAGAAGGACAAAGAAAAATTACATTTGGGAAGTGAGCCCTAGAATATGATAAGTAATTTAAAGGAGAGTAACCAAACTAATTAATAATGGTTTACCAACAAAGATAACTGAAATAGAGTACCAAAGACATGAAAAACGAGATTATATAACTCTCAAGTTTGACGACAGAGCAAGGATTGGAGGCCAGGGGTCGTAAAACAGAGATCGATGACGAGATAAATCGAGAGAGAGAGACAATCAAATTAAGGAGGTGTGTTTAAGCCATTTTGCTAACCTGCCCATATCTTAAATTGTGAATTTTACTAATTTTAAAAAGTTCAGAGTTTTGGCAAAATAAATAAATTAAGATAGACTTATTTTATAGATTTTGTTCCATTCTTAAATTTTGGAAGTCACAAAATACGTCAATAGTGATGTTTTTAAATACAGTAACTCAACGGCCTCTATTGTTATTTCTTTTTAAAGGCGGTTATTTTCTACCTCCAATACATCCGCCTTCATTGTTTTGAAACCGTCGCAGAAAAAACCGTCTTAATTGACCTGTTTTATAGTAGTGAATACAATACAATAAAATAAAATATACTAGAAGGCAATCCTATCAGAATCTTGTTAGTTCATTACAAAAAATATGTCTAAATAGTGAGAGGATTAGTGACACTTTTTTTTTACGGTTTCGTGACAGTTTAATCGATTTATGGCAAATGTGTGATAATTTTTTAAAATATTGACAATTTTTGACAATTTTTTTTATCTTCACTGAATAAAAATTATTTTATGGTCGTTGTTATGTATTTATGAACGACTAACTCAAACAAATTAAGTAGGGCAATTTTCTATCTAGTCCACTTTTTGATATTTTATTAAGTCCCGGTCCAAAAAATATAACTTATTTAAGTTTTAGTACAAAATATAAAAACAAATGAAAATATAAACAAATAAAATAGTAAAAAAATAAATTTTCAATTATTCAAAAAAAAATTAAATAATATTTAAAAAAATCGAAAAATTTTAAAAATTCAAAAATTCAAAAAATATATAAAAATGTAATTTTTTTTAATAAAATCCAAAAGAATAAAAAAAATAAAAAAAAATAAAAATAAAAATCGAAATACGGTTCAAAAAAGTTGTGCATGCACTTTTCTCGATTCTGTATGCACTTTCTTTATTTTGTTTATACAATTTTTCTGAAAGTGTTAGCACTTTTTAAAATGTTTATGAAAATTCTCGATGTGTGTCCACTTATTTAATATTATGTATGAAATTTACTAGATTTTATATGCATTTTATGGATTGTGTATGCACTTTTTCTGAATGTTTATACACTTTTTTTAAGATGCATTTGCAAAATTATCGATGTGTATGCAATTATTTAGTATTATGTATATTGCATTTTGCTCGATTTTATATGCACTTTTTTCGATTGTGTATGCACTTTACCTGATTGTGTATGTACTTTATGGATTGTGTATGCAATTAATTGTGTATGTATCTCTAGTTTACGAAAACAATGTTATTTCCGGTGACATTATTTCTACTTCTGTAGCTATTGTTTTGCATTTTTACATAAAAAAATACATACAAATGCATACATAATACGGAAAAATGCATACATAATACAGAAAATTGGATAGACAATCCAAATATTTGCATACAATAAAAAAAAAAGTGCATACACAATCAAGAAAAATACATACACAATCTAAATTGCATACAGAATCGACAAAAGTGCATACATAATAAAAATTAAGTGTATACACATCGAGAATATTGTATACACATTTAAAAAAAGTGCATTCACATAGAAAATTGTATACACAAAATTAAGAAAGTGTATACACAATGTATAAATTGCATATAAAATCGAGCAAAATACAAACATAATACTAAAGAAGTGCACACACATCGATAATTTTGTAAACACATCTAAAAAAAAATGCATACACATTCAGTAAAATTCCATAAACAAAATTAAGAAAGTGGATACACAATATAGAAAAGCAAATACACAATATTTTTTGAATTGTAATTCGTTTTTTTTTGGATTTTTTTTAAAAAAACATTTAGGTTTTATTTATAAAAATTACATTTTTTTTTTAAGTTTTTGAATTTTTTTTATTGATTATTTTTTGACTTTTCTGATTTTTTTTAAATGTTTTGATTTTTTTTAACTTTTATTTATTTATTTTTGAATGTATTTATTAGGTGAATTTATTTATTGGGCCGGAATTAAACTTAAATAAGTTTGGAACATACACTTAAATTTTAATAAATCCAATTTTCTGTACCTATTAATAATTATCTCATAAAAGTAATCATATACATAAAAATAAAATAAAATTGTCACATGGATATTGGTCATGACCTCGCATCAGTTATATGAATTGAGGCTTTAAAAGACTATAGGCCATGATCTCCCAAGCCCTAAAACCGGATCTGTATATAAAATTAAGTTTTATTTGAACACGTCAATACCTTGGGTTTGTCTCACATTTCAAGAACTCTATTATAAGTATTGGGGGAAAAGATTAAAAAAAAAAAGTCAGATTGACACTCTTTTCTTCGAATCTTAAGGACCAAACATGTGAGTTTTAAAAGTTTCTTGAAAGTTTAGAGACAAATAGTCAAATTAACTTAAAATTACTATATCTCATTATACTACCCTAGCAAACTAATAGGAAAAAAATAGGTTTACGAGTCGTTTATGTTTTTAGTATTAGAGTAGCATTTTTAATTTGAGTTATCACTATATGAAATTTGTCACAATTGAAAATATACCGTTGAACAAAATGACGAAGTTGCATTCATGTTCTCTTGCCTATCATATCTTGAGTGCAATTCTGTCAATATTCGTCAAAAATAGATCTCTAAATAGAGATATATCGACTGTAATTTCGTCGATTTATGTTGTTAGTCTCTTAATTTGATCAAAATCTATAAATTAGTAACTGAATTGTTAAAAGTGGTACCTAACTAGATAAATCGTTAACCATTGTTAATAGAATAGACTACAAGTATTTTTCCCTCAAAGTAATCCAAGTACCTAAAAATATAGACTTCATATTTAATTGAATACATGAGTATTATATTTAATATACAATTACAAAATAAATGTCACTCTTCAAACTATATAGCCAAAAAGTGACTTCATTAAAACTGTATAATCTATTATTATAATCTCAAATCGATCATAATTTATCCCACTCTTTCTCCTAAATTAATTTCAAATTACAGTACTTTTCCCCCAACCACCACCACTTGTCTATGGATCGGCAGCGGTGGTCCGACTAACCTCCGGCGAGATCGTCAGAGATCTAACGAGATCGCATATACAATCGTGAAATGCACACATATTCGTGGAAAGTGCATATCGATTCATAACGCACATACCTTTTCTCGTTTTCGGTCACTTGCCGTGGGTCATTGAAGGTTTGACGAATTTCCGGCAATGTCGTCGGGATACCTCCGACGAAGTATATATATAATCGCAAAAAAACACGATCATGAACTGTATATACGGTCGGATAAAAGGACACATTTTTTGTAATTTATTTTTGGAAATGACGGTTTTTGTTAATATTGTTTGCCAGTAACCCCAGCTTAATTAATTAATTTGTAATTTGTAATTTTTTTTTGAAAATGACAGTTTTTGTTAATATAGTTTGCCAGTGACCCCAACTTAATTAATTGATTTTTTTTTTTGTAATTTATTTTTGGAAATGACAGTTTTTGTTAGAGGTGTTCTCAATACACTACATAAATTCTGTTTTCACGCGCAGACCGTAGATTTAATCTACGGTCTGTATCATTTGATGCAAACCGTAGATTTAATCTACGGTTTGGATCAAATGATACAGACCGTAGATTAAATCTACGGTCTGTGTAATTTTTTTCAAAATTACACAGTCAGTCCCTGCTTTTCAAAATTACACAGTCAGTCCCTGCGCAAAAATTACACAGACAGTCCCTGGAAAAAACAGAAACTTTCGTTTTTTTTAAAAAAAATAAAATTTTATTCTACACTCTCTCTCTTTCTCTCAAAAACCCCCAATTTTCAACCCAAAAAATCACCCAAATCAATCAACCACATTAACTATCAAATTTATTAACAAAAAACCCCAAATCATCAATCAAACTTATCCATAATTGAAGGTATATCTTTTATTCTCTAATTTATTATGTATTTTGTGTAATTTAAATTTGTAAAATAGGAAAAAATATATAAAATATGCAAATCCATAATTCACTTAGCTATATATAATTGTTTGTTGTTTGTTTATATTAATTATAGAAATTTTAATAATTGTTGATATTTGTCCCATTTTTGCATGTTTTTTTATTTTTTGTAATTTTAATTTGTAAAATAGGAAAAAATATATAAAATATGCAAAACCATAATTCACTTAGCTATATATAATTGTTTGTTGTTTGTTTATATTAATTATAGAAATTTTAATAATTGTTGATATTTGTCCCATTTTTGCATTTTTTTTTATTTTGTTTGGTTAATTTGAATTGTTGATAATGTGTTTGGTTATGATTAAAAAATTGAGTTATTATTGTTTGGTTTATGATTAAATGTGTTTGGTTATGTAAAAATGTGTGTTTGGTTATGATTAAAAAATTGAATTATTATTGTTTGGTTTATGAAAAAATGTGTGTTTGGTTATGATTAAAAAATTAAATTATTATTGTTTGGTTTATGAAAAAATGTGTGTTTGGTTATGATTAAAAAATTGAATTATTATTGTTTGGTTTATGAAAAAATGTGTGTTTGGTTATCATTAAAAAATTGAATTATTATTGTTTGGTTTATGAAAAAATGTGTGTTTGGTTATCATTAAAAAATTGAATTATTATTGTTTGGTTTATGAAAAAATGTGTGTTTGGTTATGATTAAAAAATTAAATTATTATTGTTTGGTTTATGAAAAAATGTGTGTTTGGTTATGATTAAAAAATTGAATTATTATTGTTTGGTTTATGAAAAAATGTGTGTTTGGTTATCATTAGAAAATTGAATTATTATTGTTTGGTTTATGAAAAAATGTGTGTTTGGTTATCATTAAAAAATTGAATTATTATTGTTTGGTTTATGAAAAAATGTGTGTTTGGTTATGATTAAAAAATTAAATTATTATTGTTTGGTTTATGAAAAAATGTGTGTTTGGTTATGATTAAAAAATTGAATTATTATTGTTTGGTTTATGAAAAAATGTGTGTTTGGTTATCATTAATTGGTTATAATTGAGTTATCATTGTTTGGTTATCATTGAGTTATCATTGTTTGGTAATCATTAATTGGTTATGTTATCATTTTTTTGGTTATCATTAATTGAGTTATATTTGGTTATCATAGTTAGGATGACAGACCCAGGTCCACAGATTAAAGGGAGGTTGGGTATTTTACGACAGACTGGTCACATTTCTAGTCAGACTTGGGATGCTGGCAGAGAAGCGGGTAGAGGAGATGCCAATAAGATTAGGGTTTATAATTATAGTTGGCAGATACCGACGCCTGAAAGGGTAGTTGAAAATATCATTAGGGCTGGTTTTTACGGTATTTACAGTATAGGTAATTATACCGTAGACCGAGGGTTGATTACAGCCTTAGTTGATAGGTGGCGTGATGAGTCGCACACGTTCCATTTTGTCGGGGGAGAGTTGGGGATATCTTTACAGGATGTAGAGATTATGCTTGGTCTGAGGGTGGATGGTCTTGCTGTGACCCGGTCGGAGCGGAATGATACGAAGGCGAGCAGGTTGGCTATGATGGAGAGTTTGTTGGGTGTTAGGCCGGCTGACAATCAAGTCGATCTAAACTGTCTGACAGTTAGACTTGATTGGATGTTACAGACCTTCGGTGAATTACCCCCCAACCCTAGTGAGGAGCGTTTACTATATCAGTCTAGGGATGCCATGCTATTATTACTGGCTGCACATGTGTTTTCGGATAAGAGCAGTGATCAGATTCCACTCTGGCCTCTGCCATTTCTGGAGGATTTTGACACATGTGCTGAGTATAGTTGGGGATCAGCTCTTCTGGCCTGGTTAGAGGCTAATCTATGCAGGGTGGTACGTTGTAAGACAACCGGAGTAAGCGGGGCGGTGATGTTTCTGGATATGTGGGCGATTACCAGACTACTGCCGGTTAGACCGTGTGAAGAGCTGCCGGAAGATGTCGAGCCACCGGAGGGCTTGCCTAGGTTCCCCCTCGGTTACAGGTATGATATTTATTTAGTTTTTGAATTGGATTTGCTTTTTTATATTATTGTGTCATCTATCATTTACTTAGCTGTCGGTTATATTTATTGTTTATCGGTTTTTGTTTGTATATTACAGATGGAAGATGTGGCGGCAAACTAACCTTACGCCATATGTCTACGGACATAATGTGGTCCACATACGTGACCAATTTGACAATATGTCGCCTGAACAGGTAAATTTTAATTTTCGTATTATATGTAACTTACGTATTATATGTTGTATATGTTTGCATTGGTCTTATCTTCGCAGAATTTATTACTCGTCTATTTTTAAACCATTGTTTATATATTCTAATTTGATGATTACAGATAGTGTGGCAACCGTACGGGGATCTCAATCAGTATCCGGAATACTGCACGCGGGGCCGGTATATGTGGCATTGTTCTGTGCCTCTCATTTGTAATGAGAAGATTGAGTACCACCCCGCGGACAGGTTCATGAGGCAGTTCGGTTTTGTGCAGCGGGTCCCTACGTATATTTGAAAACCAAGACATGGTCACGACAAGGATAGAAGATATGGGATTGGACAAAAACACGACTGGCCTTTACTAACCGGAGAATTTATAGCCGTGTGGAATGACCGCCACACCCGTCTTATTAACGGCGAATATGGCACGGGGACGTCACCGGGTTACATGAAATGGTATAGAGAGCGGACCCGCATCTTCATAAACCCACCTGAACTTGTCCCGCCCCCTCACGGTTTCCGGGAGAATACGGGTGTCTTCAATAAAATGGTAACTACTAAATCGTTTTTTACTAATAAATCGTTACTTCTTTTTATGTATATTTCAATACTAATAAATCGTTTTTTATTGTTTTTTTTTTACAGAAAGCGATGTTGCGCCGCAGTTTTAAATCGTTCAAACGGGCGAAAATGAAAACGGACGTGGACTTACTATGTAAGGAGTTCGCTGAAATGGGTATGAATCCGTATGGGTCAGCTGATGAACAGTCGGAGGGGGATGACGACGACGATGACGACGACGACGACGATGGTGATGACGACCTACGTTACGACCCACGAACTTACACTAGGTCTTCAAGTTGTCGGCGTCCCGACGAAAGAGGCGAATCTAGTAGCAGGGGTAGAAGATCGACTGGAGGTCGACACCCGACTACAGATCAGGGTCCGGGTCCGAGTTCAAGCGGTCGACGTCGTCGTTCTTCTTTTGCTGGGTCGGACTACGTTCAGACCGATGTTCCGTTCGATCATCATAGACAATCATTTGGTTCGTACGAGCATCAGCCTAGTCATCAGTCCACCGATAGTTGGAGTCGAGGGTTGACAATTACATCCCACGAGCGTGCGCCGCATCCAGAATCGCAGCACCGACAAAGACGGCGTACGGAACTAAACGAAATCGAAGAGTCTGCTGAGCCGTCATCGGATAGATTAACATCGGCGGGAAAGATGCTCCCTATGTCCAACTTTAAAACATTTAGTCGTTACAAAAAAAAATAAATGCACTGTTTTTGTATTTGATTTCTATGTTTGATTTGTACGTTATAATTTCGTAAGTTTAATTTGATTCGTATGTTTGATTTGTATGTTTGTAAAAAATATTCTGTATTTTAATTGATAGGACCAATATTGAGTTTTTACAAACCGTAAACCCTAAACCCTAAGTTAAAAACCCTAAACCCTAAACCCTAAACCCTAAACCCTAAACCCTAAATTAAAAACCCTAAATTACAAACCCTAAACCCTAAACCCTAAATTACAAACCCTAAACCCTAAACCCTAAAAAACCCTAAATATTCTGAAATTTACATACAAACCGTACATTTAATGTACGGTTTGTACAGATTTCATACAAACCGTACATTAAATGTACGGTTTGCATGTATTTTGTGCAAACCGTAAAAGTAATGTACGGTTTGTACCCCTGATTTAAGCAGCGCCATTTTACGAATGTACTTTTTGCACTGAATCACCGTAAACAACGTAAAAAAAAAAACTACAAACCGTAAAAGTAATCTACGGTTTGTAGTGTAAATTACATTGGATACCATATCCATCAAATGCATCCGACAACACTTTATTACTTTTGAATTATTATGAGTTGACAACCCTATCCGAAAATGACTACTCAATGCATTATTAAAGTTTGAAAATGACTACACCAAAAAAAACACTACAACCCGTAAAAGTAATCTACGGTTTGTAGTGTAAATTACATTGGATACCATTTCTATCAAAATAATTCCGACAACACCTTATCACTTTTGAATTATTATGATTTGACAACCCTATCCGAAAATGACTACTCAATGCATTATTAAAGTTTGAAAATGACTACACCAAAAATTCACTACAAACCGTAAAAGTAATCTACGGTTTGTAGTGTAAACTTACACTATAAATATGACTCAATTTTGCCAATTATAACAAACCATAAAATCAAACACAAAAACATTTCGGAAATCTCTAAAAAAATCCTCATTTCTCCCCAATAAAATATACAAACAAACACTTTTCGAAAATGAATTACAACTATGGTTATGACAACAACCAATGGAATAACAACAACAATGCGAATTCATCCAGTGGCTCAAACGATGAGCTAACTGATTATTCGGAGCACTTTGAAGTCGATGAATTGACTTGGGAAACAAGGGATGAAATGCTTGCTGATCTTGCTGATGTGGCTGGAAATTGGGGTTTCATTCTTACGATTCGTAGGTCTGGAGGGGGTGATGGGAGCAGAACACCGTATGTTGATATTGTATGTGATAAATCGGGGGTTTACGAAAAAAAGAAACCATCTTCCGTAAAATCAGGTACAAAGAAAAAAGATTGTCCATTTTTCATTAAAGGTTACGTAGTTAATGGTGAATGGATGTGTCACGTAGAAAATGGACAACATAACCACCCACCTCCAACTTACCTCCAAGGGCAAGCACGACGTGCTCGTTTAACTCAAGATGAAAAAGAAATTGTTAAAACTTTAAGGCAAAGCAGTTTTAAAGTTGGTGCAATATTAGAGGCCATAAAAAATAGAAATCCTGACAATGTATCAAACGCTAAAACGATACATAATTTTTTGGCCGGACTGAAATTTAAAGAACGAGATGGTAGAAACCCGATACAGGAACTGTTTAATTTGTTGGATAGCCATCGCTACACGTTCTACTATAATATGAACCCATCAACCCATTCCCTTGAGAACTTGTTTTTTGCACACCCCGATTCTATAAGGATGTTCAAAGCTTTTCCTGATGTCTTGTTAATGGATTGTACATATAGAACAAACCGTTTTAATATGTCATTTCTAGAAGTCGTAGGAATGACATCAACGAACCAAACATATTGTTTAGGTTTTGTTTTCATGAGTGACGAGACAAAGGAAAGTTATATATGGGCATTGGAAAAATTTAAAGTTACATTGGAGGGGTGCATACTACCTAGGGTTTTTGTAACCGACAGGGAAATGGCCTTATCAAATGCTTTGTCCGTTGTTTTTCCCGATTCTCATCATATTTTGTGCACTTTTCATATTGCAAAAAATGTTTTGAAAAACTGCCGTAAAAAGATCCCTGATGAGGAGTGGCAAACGTTTCTAGATGATTGGGGTTTATTGGTTGATTCTGAGTCGATAGAGGAGTACAATCATAACCGAACTTATTTAAATTCCTCTTACAAATCGTACCCTGCTGTGATTAAGTATGTAGACAAGCTTTTAAATGATTATGCTGAAAATTTTGTTGCATGCTATACCAACCATACAACACATCTAGGTAACAGAACAAGCAATCGAGCCGAACAACAACATGCTAAGCTGAAAAGATCCCTTTCCACAAATACTGGCACGCTTGAAACTGTTTGGGTAGAGGTGAATAGAATTCTAGAAAAACAGTTTGAGGATATTAAGATGAAGTTGGATAAATGCAAGTCTTATTTTCCACATTCTGAGCGGACACCTCTATTTATAAATCTTAGGTCGTATATCACACACTATGCCTTTGATTTATTATTTCAAGAACATAAAAAATGTAGTGGCCAGGCTGATGAGAATTGTTCTTGCGGTTTCAAATTGTCTCACGGTTTACCTTGTCATCATATTATGAGTGAACATATTTTATTCGGGAAGCCTCTTCCTCTAGAATATATTCATCCATTCTGGAAAAAATTAGACGTAATTGATGATAATGGGAACACCGATGATTATGGGGTAGAGGGTGATCTAGAAGAGTTTAAAAGTGTTTATGCTAGGAAAAGTAATGTTGAAAAACGGCGTATGAAAACACAACTCCGAGAGATAACCGTACCAGCCAGAACATCCATCAGTGACCCCGAAGTGAGAGTAAATAGGGGGAGACCTAGAAAAGGCGACAAATCTAGTAAGAGGGATAAGTCGGGATGGGAGTATGTGGAGGAGGAACATGGTGCTGGTGCTAGTAGGGACAAGGGCAAAGGCAAGGCTGATGAAACACCAGAGGTAAGGGTAAACCCAACTAGGAGGCCGCGAAACCAGAACCCTAAACCCACCCCCAATAGGCCAACCTTCCTCTACAGTGACCAAATATGGTTCATGTTACATAGTTACATCGAAACGGTTTATGATGTGCGTGGGGATGGTAACTGTGGGTTCCGGGTACTTGCAAATGTGACGGGTAAACAGCATGGGGAAGATGATTGGTATGCGGTAAGATGTGAGTTGTTTCAAGAGCTACAGCAAATGAAAGGTGTTTATTATGAGTTGTTTGAGAATCTTGGCTTTGATTACCGGTATGATTATATTTTATCAAGTTTAAATTTTTATCATGCTACAAATCCCGCACCTCTTGACAAATGGATGAGATTTCCGTCTTATGGGTTTTTAATTGCTTCTCATTACAATATTCCAATTGTATTGTTGTCCTTATGGCACAATAATGATGGAGGGGTAAACGTGTGGAACAGTACTTTTTTACCTCTTTATACTGGTCCGCCTCGGGGAACGACAAATTACATCCCGACTGTAATGGTGTTTGTCAACAGTTGTCACTATGCTCAGGTTATTCCTAAAGAAGAAGGGATCTTCCCAATGCCAGGAATTATAGCACGGTGGGAACAAACGCGCACTGAGACAGCTGCGCCATGGAAGGAACTTTTTCGACCAAATTTCAAGTTATATATGGCGCTGGAAAAGCAATCGGGAAAGAAAAAAGCAAATGAAGACGAAGCTATAGACCTAAGTCCATAATCATTTTTTTATTTTTAATTTGATGTAAATTACTATTTTTTCCAAGTTGTTGTAAATTTATATGATGTAAACAAATGTTTAATAAATTTGTTTTACGAAATTTAGTTCTATGAAATTTTGTTGTAAATTTTGTTTAATAAATTTGTTTCATGAAATTTATAAGTTCATATTCATGTTCGCATATTGAGTTAATTTTTTTTACGAAATTTATATAATTTATCATTGTTTCATTCAACAAAATTGATGATTGACACCAAATTGACGACTTATTTAATGTTTCATATTGCGTTATACAAGTGTTAAAAACAAACCAAAGGTACTTCACAAAAAATGACGATTTAGTTAATGATTCAATAAATATCAACTTATACACTTGACAAAAATATAACATGTAAAATTTTGAACTTATACAATAAATATCAAACATAAAATTTATCAAATCAACTTTATTTGTGTAAATTTGTGTAAAATTTGTGTTTATTTTGATAGATTATTAGAATATTGGTAATTTATTTTATGTAAAATTTTAAAAATAAGGCATTTAGTTTTTTTATTAAAAAAATCATGTTTAATTTGAAAAAAATATTCAGTATTTTAATTTTAATTATTAGAATTTTTATTTTAATTTTTAATTTCAAAAAATCTGTCAAAAACACATAAACCGTAGATTTTTTCTACGTTTTACAGTGATTAACTGTAAACCGTAGAAAAAATCTACGGTTTATACGTTTTTAAAGATTTTTTGTTGTTGATTAATCCACCCTCTTTTTGTTAATATAGTTTGTCAGTGACCTCAAACTTAATTAATTGTTCTCAGGTTTTGTCAGCTCTTCGTGTTCCTCGTATAAACCTATCTTATCAACAAAACAACACACGTGATTGCAACTATCAATATCTAGCTACCAATTGTCTTTTTGTTAATTAAGCTGACTGTGTTTGTCTTTTTTTCTCTGGCAAAAGCAAAACATTACATTTGGCAAAATAGCCAAACAAGTGAATACTGTACTGAAGATTAGGGCCGGAGGAAAACCGGAAAAACCGAACCAAACTGATATCCGAACCGAAAAACCGAAAAAGACCGAAATTGAAAAACCGAAAAAAATTCGGGTCGGTTTCGGTTTTCAGTAAAACCGAACCGAAAAAGACCGAAAAAAACCGAAACTGGACCGAAAAACCCGGTCCGGTTCGGTCCAAAAGATAAAAAAACCGAAACCGAAAAATATGATCGGTTTCGGTTTTGCTAAAAACCGAACCGGATCGAACCGAAACCAGCCCTACTGAAGATAATAGACAAGTTCCACGATAAATGTTAGATGATATTACTTATTTTTATTTTTTACTTTTTACTTTGATACTGTATTATATTTATCAAATCTTAAATAAGAGTTGGTAATATGCTACATTATTTGTTTACTCTTGTTATGGATATGTATTTTTTAGTTTGTGTAGTGATTTATGGAGGGAGGCAAAATATGGTAATATTAGGGAGTGAATTATTGAGAATTTGAAGAATTGTTTTGAAAGACGATATTTAATTAAAATTAAGGGTATTTTACTCCTATAAATTTACATATGTATCAAATCTTAAAAGATTTAAGAATTAAGGTTTTTAAAAATTAAATCTGTTACATTTGTCAAAATAACCAAATAAGCAAAGTTTAATGTTTGAAATCATTTAGTATTATTAGTAAAATGATTAAAATTACCTATATATAAAGATGAACTTAGATAATTACGATCGAGTTCATACAGAGAACGTATAAATATTAAAAAATGTAGATCACTTGGAAGGATCTACAGTATAATCATTTACCAACATATATATCAAATATTATAAGGTTTTGTTTTTGTTATTTTAATTTAAGTTTTCTTCTTTTAACTTTTGAAAATCTTATCAATAATTAACATAATTATTATAAAATAAATTTGATTTAATGAACTTATTATTTAAGCCTATTGTTGCTTGCTCGGATTACTTATCATTCTTTAATTCATTCTGATCGAAGGTAACAACATTATGGACAACACGTGAAGTATTTGATGAGTTAATCAAACTTACGGATGAAAATGAAAGTGTGAGGGTAAACTGATAAAAAAAATGGGATCGATATGTTTTTCATAATTTCACGGCGTGTACAATTATCATAATGTTGAATTTGGCCCATAACACCATGTGAGTTTACGTCAATTTAGATCAATTATGAAGTGAAACATTTAATACACAAATTCCCATGCATGATGCATCTTCGATATTAGTAGTACATATGAGGGGTGCAAATGGAGCGGGTTGATGCTGGTCGGGCTCTACCCAACTCACAACCCGTAAAAAATATGGGACATTTGGTCGGATTGAAAAAAATCAAATCACAATCCAACTCGTCACAAATGAAACATCAACCCAACTCATTCCAAACGGGCTGAGTTTGGATTGGATTGTTTTGGATCGGGTTCGGATGGATTCTTAATTTTTTATTTTAGTCTATGATTTTCCACAAAATTGCATAATCAACACTATTTTTAAAAAAAAAAAAGAATTTTCAAAGAAAAATATACACTCAAATCAATCAAAATACACTTCAAGCATTGGTGAACAATAATTAAATTTTACGACATAACAAAACAAATTACTGAACATCAACATAATCAAAGTCATAAGTGCTACATAACGATTTAAATCAAAATCAAAAGTCCGCTATATATAATTTATCAAGACTATTGAGGCAACCTCGGACAATTGTTAAGTGTTTATGCTAGTGACATCAAACAACAACAAATTACAATCAAAATTTGATTTTGTTTAAACCAATATAACGAATAATGAATAAAAATCTAAAATTTAAATTAGGTTGATATTTTAATTTGCTTATCAAGTATAACTGATTTGTATAAATGATAAGATTAATTTATGGTTAGATATATACCAGTGATTCTCAAATCAAATTTCTATGACAACCTTACTATATACATATACTTTACTCGACAAATGATACATATTGGACTTTCAAAAACGATAATATCAGTATTATTATCTTTTACCTCTAGTTACAAATTACATTATGAAATATATAAGAATTTTGAGACATAAGTTTTTAATGAAATCAGTTCTAACTTGTTCACATTTCTCAAAATATGATTTAATGAATGGTTCATCTTTTAGAATGAATAAGGGTATGCTATCAATGTGTCGCTTACACCCCCCCACCATCCGACGAGACGTTGGAGCTTTCAGGTTCACTGCGGACCCCTCATGACTCCATTTATTGTGCATGTAAGTCATGGAACCAAGAAACAAATATTGATCTTTGCAGACTAGCTACATTAACTGCACACCCCTTCATAACCAAAATCATCCCCTCCTCTTCGAGAGGGAGATAACTAGTTGATTCCACATGAGGTTTAGGTGTTTCCTAATAGAGATTAAACGGTTGTAAAGAGAAATTGAGCGTCTCTGAAGATAAGTTAAACATCTCTAGGGTTAAACATACCTGAAGAGAGATTGAGCGGCTCTAGAGAAAGGCTAAGCACCTCTAAAGAGAACCAATGGATAGGGATGACAATTGGGTCGATTCATTCAAAACCCGACCCGACCCATGTATAAAGTTGTACTTTCCCCATTTGACCCGTTTTTTATAACATTTTTTTTCCTTTGAAAAATAAATCTCATAAATGTCAAAATTTGAAAGATAATTTGTTAAAAACACATATGGTAAAATAAAAAAATCATTTGATTTAGAAAGATAATATATAAATACTAATGTGCTATTAAATACTGTTTCATATTAATTTAGTGATTTAAATTTTTCAATCTTATTTTTGACATTTTCATGTTTATTGAATTAATTTGGGCTCATTAATTTCGTCAATTAAAACATTGATATATGTAAAAATGTAATATAAATGTATATTGATATGATGATTTGTTTTCCGTAAATTATTCTAAAAATAATGACGATAATGTATCACTAAATTCATTAATTAACACATTAACATTTAGCATAAATATCATTAATTAATATATATAATATTTATTTAGAAAACCACAGAAAAGTATGTATATGTATTACATACCATTACTATAGGATAAATAGAGAAATTAATGTATATGCGAGAGGAGAGAGAAGAGAGAGAGAGAGAGAAATGAGAGAATATTAAGTTGTGTAAAGTTTCACTTTCAGATTGCATTTTTACCCAACCCGCGAGGGTCGGGTCAAAACCCGAAAAATTTGTCATCCCTACCTATGGAGATAGACTAAACGCCTAAATAGATGGGCTAAACATCTATGGAGAGAGACTTAAGCACCTCCGAAGAGAGGTTAAGTGCCTCGTGGGAGAGGCTAAACATCTCTGAAGAGATATTGAGCCCCTCTGAAAAGATATTTAAGCATTTGTAAAGAGACAGGTTAAGTATATCGCATGTTGAATGCCTCTAAATTAATCGAGGTGAAACGCCTCTGAAGAGAGATCATATTACGCCCCTAAAGAGATGTAACTCCTTATTATAGTTGTTTAGAATTTATACTGACTTTACTGTCGAGAATTGAATTTAAATATTAATAAAACCTCCAAAGAAAAAAAAAGTGACCGAAAAATTGGCTTATATTCGGACTTGGCGACTCCTTGTCATGCTACGATTCCTCTTTCCTTTTAAATACTAGTAACATGATAAAATTCAAATGGTGAAAAAAGTATCACCGTATCTGTGTCGGCCAATCTGAATTGCCAAAATTGCTAAATCCATTTTATTCACGTGCGTAATAATTTATGATAGTCTGCGTATCACATGCAATACTTTTGGATTAATTGTCTACGTATCACATTCAATTTGATTTGAAAGACTTGTCATATTCAATGTGGGACGGGACATTAATTAGTATTGTCGTTGAACGTACTATTACAACTGTCTTGTGTAAAAATGGTTAGTTTGAATAATTTAATTGCATCTTATCGTGAACACTAATATGCATGGCTACAGATGAAAGAACGGACGTATATAGCTACTAGCTAGGGGTTCACTTCGTTTGGTCATGGAGGAAACCGAAACCAAGAATGAAATTTATATCGATTCGGTTTCGGTTTGTTTTTCATATAAATAAAACTGAACCGAAACATAACCATTTGGTTCCATTGGAGTTTTTTATTTATTTATATATATATGCAAAACAATAGAATGATACTATAATTTAAAATACGAAAATACATGGAAACCAAGAAAACTAAAAAACACTAATATATAAATAGAAAAATTCAACAACAACCAAATAGTTTAAGTTAGAAAGAGAACGTGTTACAATCGCAAATAAAACAAATTATGATTAATAAATAAAAAAAACATAATCAGGAAAATGATTGCTTGAGTTGTGAATTTTTTATGTAGATCATTTAAAGTATCAAAATAAGAAAAGAGAGGGAGAGAGAAAGAATAGCGTTAGTATAAGAAATAGCCACGTTTATTAACTCAATTAAGCGTGGGAATGAGTTATACACTGTCGTATAAATTGTGTTTGATTTTCAAACTTGTGAACCCCAACAAAACCGAATTAAAAAATAAAAAGCGGAACCAAATGGTTCGGTTCCGGGTTTTTTCCAACCCTATATATATACTAGTAAAAGTTACCCACGCGTTGCGGTGAGACGCGTAGTGACATAAATCTCGTAATATATTTTATTTTTAACATATTATTCAGATTTGATATCATTTATTATGGAGGTTAAAACGAATTGTTAATTAATTTAGGCTACATCCGTAATTAGAAAAATATAGTGATGACAAATAGTTAATTAATTAGATTATGTATATTGATAATTATTAAAATAGAGCGAGTATTTTTAGAAAAATTGGGCAAAATTGGGCAGACTCAGATTTTCTTGGATTTGCTTATTTAATAGTATGATGATATACTACTGTTTTTTTTTTTTAAATTAATGGTGGGAAAAACTCACTCCTTTATTGATTGAATAATAAAGTGGATGAAAAACCCCACTAAAACAAAAACAGAGAACCATTTGAGACCTTCTTCAAACTTACAACACTTAATAAAAAACATTAAAGACTTTCAGACAGTAAATCTAAATATAGCAATACACTTCAAAGTTGGGGGACCAAAGCTGATATTTGACCAAAAGTCCACCGCTTCATCTGGTCCACCTCTTCATTTGATCCAGTTCATTTCCATCTTTGATACAGAGAGAGAGAGACATTCGCTCACCCTTCTTCTTCATTTCTCAAACGAATATAAGGAATACCTTTTTCTTCCAAAATCAAAATTTTTCTTAACTTAATGAGAAAATCAGCAATATTCTCTGAATTTACTGGATCATATGTACAACCCAGATTCGCCAGTAGATCAGCACCTGAATTCGCCTCTCCTTCTACATAATTCAACAGATAAGTAATCTTCTTCAACTGCTCTTTTATATTATAAATTAGCGATTTCATTTCCTAAGGACACTTACTTCTATCATTCAAAATGTTAATTAGTTGTAGACAGTTGCTTTCTATAATAATTTTTGAATGATTCACGTAACACCCCAAACTAAATGGATGTCACATGGCCGAATAACACGCGCCTTTGACACATGTTACACGAAGCCTAAATCTCCAAATAATAAAACAATACATTTTCTTTTAATAATAATAATATTTATAAACTAAACGTGAATTAGTTTAACAAAACAAATTCTTGTTCAAAAGTAAGACATTCTCAAAGTATAACTGTAATAACTTGGCAGCGGAAAAGAACTTAAACAACTCTTATGAGGTATGATTGGTCTCAAACGACTCGACTCCAACTCTAACTAACTTCATCTATATACCTGAAAAGATTAAAAAGAGAGGATAAGCCAAACGAGCTTAGCGAATGAAAATTGTACCTATAAGAGAGAGGAAAGTTTTGACGAAAAGTTTTGTATTAAATAATACTCATACACATAAATTTTAATGATAGAAAAAGTAAGTTAGAATCTTTTCAGCATTAACCCATGTGTGTTTACATACAGAAAAGAAAATAAGTTTAAATTATAAATACAAAACGCAGAAGTCTCATATCAAGAAATATAAACCAATAAAATGGTTTTTCATGACGAAATTAAATAGTATTAAAATCAACTTGGAACCAGACTTAAAATTCATTGCCATTAATTCTTTTCTCTCTATTTGTTGGATCCAACTATCGTACTCAAAGTCAACTAGGTTGGCAATCTTGTAAATCCTTTAAAACGATCCGGCTAAGGTCACCGCACTTAAGAGGCCTGTTCCAAAACCGTTGAGAAAACTAGAGTCACTCATTTAAGTAACATATTCTCTAGCCACCAACGTCACCCCACTTAAGAGGCCTGTTCCTTGGATTTATAAATCATAAAGTAAGGTCACCCCACTTAAGAGGCCTGTTCCTCAAGTTCATTGCTGGTCCCGAAAATCAATAATCATTCAAACGATTCAAATCTTTAAATCAAATACTCAAATCATTAAATAAAAATTAAATATCCAGATAAATATCACTTTTCAAATACTAGCAAAAACTATTATAATTTCTTTCCCGAAGGTAACAGTCCAAAAACCTTTTGCCATTCATGTAATCATCTCAGATCATATAATAAAAGTCAGTAATTCCATAAAATAGCTTAAAAATGATATAAATAATAAATCAATTACAAATGAGTTACAAAATTACTCCAACATCAAAATATCAGTTGGCATCACTTATTTATGCAAAATAATAGTTGTTTTCAAAATATGTTCCTAAAACATATTATTTCATACTATACTTCGCAAATAACATGGGTTATAAATTGATTATACATAGGGTACAAAATCACTCACCTTGATTTAACGAAGAAATTTAAACGAATGTAATATCACTGGGTGCAGTTTGGTATGGCTCCCTTTTTCTTCTAAAATAATCACATAGATCAATATTTTTGTTATGTCCAGCTTATGTATAAAAATAGGTAGAAACTTGGGTACAACTATAACCATATCTAAATCTATTTACACGTTTATAAGGATAAGTAGTTGGAGTTTTGAAACTCAATTATACATGCATAAATTTAGGAATATAGTTTCAACTTGTTACTGGAGGATATCTATTAGTATTATTTTAATTTATTTTAGTAATACCCTTTATTTGTAACTAATGGCTAATTGAACATCTTTATTTTGATAATAACTTCTCATATTAACTTTCTACTAGTAAACAATATTTTACTAAAATTGTAAGCATTGATAATAAATAAATAAAATACGGGTGTTTACACTCTTCACCACTAAAAATAAGTTTCGTCCTCGAAACTTAATTTAGATTTGCTTCTAAGATCCCCGCTTACTCCTTCCTCACCCCTACTCTACAACAATGGACAAATGAAATGATAACATATTGTTTCATTACTCTCAGAAAAACCATCCAGGCATACGTCTACTAATAATATTACCATAAAACATATACTTATATGTATTGTTATGTAACAAAATTACGGGTCGTTGCACTCTTCCCCGTTTAGAAGAAGTTTCGACCTCGAAACTTAATTTAAAGTCAATGGTTTAATAATGTTTAAATCCTTTTTTTTTTCTTTATAAACACTCACAACACATATATAGGAACTATGCTTTCAATGCTATACTTTAACAAGCTGATAACTCGCCTTACTCTTGATAAACGAATCTGCTTGATCATAACTCAAGCATCACAATGTATTAATAGCACGCAATATTACATGTAAATAGATGAATGCAATATTAGTAATAAATCAGAGCCACAACTTGCTAAACAACAAGTTCCTATGAAATTTCAAATTACTTTGACCGAAAGGATTCACATAAGGTATGTACTGCGATAAATGATAACAATATAGTAATAACCTTATACTAAGTCTGAAGATCAACAAAATAATTAAACAAACAAACAAGTATGCACACAGTCACACTCTCTCCTATATAGAAAAGAAGAATAATTAAAAAAATATAATAATAATAAAAAAATATATATATATATATAAAATGTCCCCTCTTTGTTTTTTTTTGTTTTTGTTTTAAAACCAACACCTCATCGATTGATCAAAGGGTAAATTCATATGTACCAACTATGTAAAATATACCTAGCTAAATGCTATAGCGATAAGAATAAAGCAACTACCGCGGGTCATAAAAGCTGGTAAAATATAATATAGTACTGTATCAAACTAATACGAGTAAGTACGAATGGAATGTTACTCACGAGGATACGAAACGATATGAGTTTAAGCACCGTAACGCCTTAGCCCTATAGTTATCAGCCATGTTGTATCTAAAAGCACAGCAACCAATAAAGTAGATGATGATGAGGAACACAAGGAATATGGTGTTCACAACGGCAAGCTTCTTCCAATCGTGTTTGATGTTGTTGAGAAGACTAGACTTGCAAGATTGGCAATTGTAGCAGAGGATTTTAGGGTCCTTGTTCCATAGGTTAGAGTCAGAGTTGGCGGCGAGAGTAATGTTTCGTGACGTGTTCCTGGTGGTGGCGTTTATGTATGAAAAATTACAGAAGTCTGATGGTTTCCAGCAAACCGACTAACTAGGGGTGCTTGAGATAGAACCGCTTAACATTGTTAGTAGATCCATTATCGATTAAGCTTTTGCAAACCTTGTTATCAGCCAAACAACTTTTGATCTTGTTCCAGTTCTTGGTGGTGCTGTTCACCCTCTTTTGAAGCCAATTTGAGTTATCATCAAGCTTGTACTTGTTAAACCCCTTCCGAGAGACAACACTTGCCGCACCTTTATTGGTGACAAACAAAGGCGAAGATGATGAAACAAAACAAAAAAAAAAAACTAAAAACCACAAATAATCAAGAACATGACAACTAGCTAGACCCAGAAAATCCCCATCACCCTATAAAAGTCTCTGATTATCAGCGACAGAGACAACCATTAAAAACACGCCTAAAGCTATGACACGCTGTTGTAGAACTGTTTACACTCGCTTGTGCCTTGTTTACTCAGCCACACACCGCCCCCATATGACTGGGATTGATATAAGGAATGTTTTGATGTTGAGCATGCCCATTAGGTTGGTGCTTATCTTCACTGTTGGTGGATGTTCAGGAGGTGTGTGTTCATTTTTGGGGCTTGATGGTGAAAACAATTTTATCTTACGACTATTGATACCGTCTAATCATCTGCCTAAAAAAAACACATCCATGCGCACCTTTATAACACGATACGCTTTTTCTAGTTGAAAACAAAATCTATTTTCTTAATGAAACCAAGTGTTCAAATCTCGTAAGCTCGTTTCTCATTATCAACCTATTGACTCTTATCATTTAAAAAAAAAAAAAAAAAAAAAACTATTGACTCTCCTTACTATTGTTATACTCAGAATCAAACATGAAATCAATAAGTTTATTTAACTATATCAAGATAACATTCACTTCCATATAATCAGAAATTCCATTAGCTAGAGGTACTATCCTAAAAATTATTAACTGAGATACCAGTAAAATTTCGTCCCTTATACACACACACACATATATATATTACTCTTTTTCATTATTTTACATCAACCATCGCTTTACACATAATCATATTTATCACCGAAACGAATTGACAATACAACCTAACTCAACATGTCGAATAGAAAACCCAACCCTGAACTAGAATCAAGAACCCAAATCACTTATAATGTGATAATTTCTAATTTAAACTCATTTATACTCCCAATCTATTTCTCTATTCTCTCTCTCTTCAAAACACAACCAATCATATTGAATAAATGAGCCATTGGTGCTGCAAACAGACAAAACCTATATACAAGAACTACACGTTTGAAAGTTTTATAGAAGGGAAGCGTTCAGTCATTCCCAATTTACATAAGAATGATAGTTCAATTTACCAAATTAATGACAAAATTCATCAACTCTCCATTTATTTATGATTTAGTTCACACATTTGATTCCTAAACCTTAAAAATCAATATCATTACAAAATTTCTACAAGAGTTGACTGTAAGAAAATTTAATGTGCTAACCTTATCCTCCAAGTCAGAGGAAATTTGGATACTACTTCTGTTTTCTTTTACCTCCCCCCTTCATGTTTTCACTGAACAATAACTAAATCTATATCAAGCTTTTTAAAAATAAAACAAAACCTCTAAAACTTAAATAATCTCTTTATATTATGCTCTCTTTTTTTTTTAACCTATTCCGCTAAGATTTTTATACCCAAATAAAACCATAATTTAATCAATATAACTATTATAGTAATGTATTGACAAACCTATCGATCATACAAACTTTAAACTCTAAAACTTATACTAGGTTGCTAGATAGAATATACATCCTTGATTTACATTTATACTTACACAGAAGGAGAAGAAAAATAAAATAAATAAATTTACAAGCAACACTCATCGCTACTAAAGTATACAACAACACTAAATCACAACAAACACTTAATAAAGTACTATCCAAACAATAAGAGTGAATTTTAATTGAGATCACAAAATACTAACTTTCAGATTGATCATTCCAATAACACACATCTTAATTGATGCTCAACTGACCCAAAAAAAAATGTACTTAAGTCCATCCAACATAATAAAGTTATTAACGAAATATGAAATATAATGGTACCAAAAATCCAAACTTGGGGAGAGCGTGGAATAATATCAAAGTATAATTATAAAAAATATATATATATATAGATAAAAACTTTACCAAGAAAGAATTTATTTTATACGACGACATATCCTATAAATAGTAACGAATACTCATATATGGAAAAAAAAACTGAACTGGTTAGCATACAACTTAGAGAACTCATGATACTTGGGACCATACCTCAACCTAATAACTAACCTTTTGAAAATATGCCTAGAACCGTAAGCTCTGATACCAATAAATGTAACACCCCAAACTAAATGGATGTCACATAGCCGAATAACACGCGCCTTTGACACATGTTACACGAAGCCTAAATCTCCAAATAATAAAACAATACATTTTCTTTTAATAATAATAATATTTATAAACTAAACGTGAATTAGTTTAACAAAAAAAATTCTTGTTCAAAAGTAAGACATTCTCAAAGTATAACTGTAATAACTTGGCAGCGGAAAAGAACTTAAACAACTCTTATGAGGTATGATTGGTCTCAAACGACTCGACTCCAACTCTAACTAACTTCATCTATATACCTGAAAAGATTAAAAAGAGAGGATAAGCCAAACGAGCTTAGCGAATGAAAATTGTACCTATAAGAGAGAGGAAAGTTTTGACGAAAAGTTTTGTATTAAATAATACTCATACACATAAATTTTAATGATAGAAAAAGTAAGTTAGAATCTTTTCAGCATTAACCCATGTGTGTTTACATACAGAAAAGAAAATAAGTTTAAATTATAAATACAAAACGCAGAAGTCTCATATCAAGAAATATAAACCAATAAAATGGTTTTTCATGACGAAATTAAATAGTATTAAAATCAACTTGGAACCAGACTTAAAATTCATTGCCATTAATTCTTTTCTCTCTATTTGTTGGATCCAACTATCGTACTCAAAGTCAACTAGGTTGGCAATCTTGTAAATCCTTTAAAACGATCCGGCTAAGGTCACCGCACTTAAGAGGCCTGTTCCAAAACCGTTGAGAAAACTAGAGTCACTCATTTAAGTAACATATTCTCTAGCCACCAACGTCACCCCACTTAAGAGGCCTGTTCCTTGGATTTATAAATCATAAAGTAAGGTCACCCCACTTAAGAGGCCTGTTCCTCAAGTTCATTGCTGGTCCCGAAAATCAATAATCATTCAAACGATTCAAATCTTTAAATCAAATACTCAAATCATTAAATAAAAATTAAATATCCAGATAAATATCACTTTTCAAATACTAGCAAAAACTATTATAATTTCTTTCCCGAAGGTAACAGCCCAAAAACCTTTTGCCATTCATGTAATCATCTCAGATCATATAATAAAAGTCAGTAATTCCATAAAATAGCTTAAAAATGATATAAATAATAAATCAATTACAAATGAGTTACAAAATTACTCCAACATCAAAATATCAGTTGGCATCACTTATTTATGCAAAATAATAGTTGTTTTCAAAATATGTTCCTAAAACATATTATTTCATACTATACTTCGCAAATAACATGGGTTATAAATTGATTATACATAGGGTACAAAATCACTCACCTTGATTTAACGAAGAAATTTAAACGAATGTAATATCACTGGGTGCAGTTTGGTATGGCTCCCTTTTTCTTCTAAAATAATCACATAGATCAATATTTTTGTTATGTCCAGCTTATGTATAAAAATAGGTAGAAACTTGGGTACAACTATAACCATATCTAAATCTATTTACACGTTTATAAGGATAAGTAGTTGGAGTTTTGAAACTCAATTATACATGCATAAATTTAGGAATATAGTTTCAACTTGTTACTGGAGGATATCTATTAGTATTATCTTAATTTATTTTAGTAATACCCTTTATTTGTAACTAATGGCTAATTGAACATCTTTATTTTGATAATAACTTCTCATATTAACTTTCTACTAGTAAACAATATTTTACTAAAATTGTAAGCATTGATAATAAATAAATAAAATACGGGTGTTTACACTCTTCACCACTAAAAATAAGTTTCGTCCTCGAAACTTAATTTAGATTTGCTTCTAAGATCCCGCTTACTCCTTCCTCACCCCTACTCTACAACAATGGACAAATGAAATGATAACATATTGTTTCATTACTCTCAGAAAAACCATCCAGGCATACGTCTACTAATAATATTACCATAAAACATATACTTATATGTATTGTTATGTAACAAAATTACGGGTCGTTGCAATTCACCACAGTAATTCCTTGTAGTATAGCTCTTGCTTCTGCTTCAATCCCAGTTTTGCTAGTAATTTTGCCATAGAAGCCTTGTATAAATTTGCCCTGATAATCCCTTAAAAGACCACCTACTCCACTAGAATTTGAGGAGCTTTTAAAACAGCCATCTGTATTCAATTTCATAAAGCCACTAGGAGGATTTTCTCACTTAACAACCCTAGCTTTTTTACCATTCTTTATTGATTGTAACAGACTTATTTCTTCCTAGATCCACCTTTTTGGGAAGCTTTTATCAATTTGAGAATAGCTCTTACTTAATCTAATAATTTCCATTGCAATATTTTGAACATTCATTCTTCTGTTTTCAAATTTACTTGCACAGCGAGCTTTCCAAATACACCAAATAATGTACACAGGTAGAGCCTTCATAAATTTTTTTCCTGGTTGATAGCTTCTTTTATTCTCTTGAATCCACCAAGAAATAAATCTCCCTCTTATTGTCATAACATTCTGTTTGACCCCAAAAAACTGAGCAAAATACTTCCATACTTCCCTAGCAATATCACTAGTACTTAGCAGATGCTCTAAGCTTTCTTCTTCTTTTCTGCAGCATTAACAGCTAGAAGCTAATTGAACCTCAAGTCTTCGAACTGCAAGATCCACTGGAACTGCATCATGAATACACTTCCATGCAAAGCAGGCGACCTTCAAAGGTATTATTCTATCCCATAGCATTTCATATAGCCAATTTTTTGTGGATTTCTGTCTCATAATATTCCAAGCAGATTTAAAAGAAAATTCACCATAAATGTCTTCCATCCAAATAGCTAGGTCTGGTTCCTTCCTTTGATATATTAAATTCTGAGTAAACAGACCTTGTTTATAAATAGGAATTTTTGCAGCTATAGCTCATAATTCCACTCACCATTAGTAATAAAACTTGACAGCAGCAACTTATTACCAATATTTTGAACTTTGAGAGGTCCATTTCCAACCCAGTTATCTAGATTTACTGAAACATTTCCAAAACCAACCAACCAAAGAATAAATTTTTCAGCAACATCCCTGACCTGTATCATCCTTGACCATGTGTTAGTGCCTTTAGTAACACTAATCTCATTTGGATGCTTTTTCTTACAATACTTAACTCTCATATACTGAGACCATAGAGAATTTTTTGTTCTAAACTTCCACCAGAGTTTGTTAGTGCCTTTGATATACTACTGTATTACATGTTTATTTATTACTTTATTAGTTTATTTAGCTTCGGAGCTTTGTAGTGGTTTAAATGTTTGTTGAAAATCATCAAACATTAATGATATTGTTGTGAGTTTTATTAGCTCGGTATATATATTATATAGGAGACACAGAGAGAACATAGAGAGAGAGAACAATAGGTCTTTATTCATTCATATGTGTAGAGAGACATACATCAAGAGAACCCTGATTCTCTTTATATAATAGAGGGTATGGTTACATATGTTAGGAAAACCCAAAATAGGCCCAATAGAGTAAGACCCAAGATGGCCAATAATATCCTACAACACTCCCCATTTAGACGTCTTGATGTATTCATCTTCGGACTGCTGATCTGAGTCGAGTTCACTCACAGTGCTAAACACATAAATATCTTAGGGCCAGAAAACCCAATGTGGGACAAAACCGGTACCTAGGAAAAACTGTGTAGCCGAATGATATAGGCCGAAATTCTATGTAATTAACTAACCACAAAACAATGTGCCTCATCAAAACCTTGCCGGAGCAAACCCAATGGGAAAATCTCTGATCGAAAGAAAAAGAGTGCAACAGTGGTAGTAGTAGGGATCAACCAAAAAATAGGTGCCTCATCAAAATCTTGTCAGAGTAAACCCAGTGGGAAAAACCTCTGGTCGGAGGACAAAAAAGTACACAGTGGTAAGAAGTATACAACATGATACTTCCCCTAATTTCGGCAACCTTAAGTGAGATATGATGGGAACGTGTCTCGCAAAAAACCTTGTCAAGGAAAACCCAATGGGAAAAACCTTGGTCTAAGGATAAAAAGAGTGCATGAGCATACGACTAGATGCTCCTCCTCACTTGCACACGATATGATGCGAGGATTTCGACTAAGTAGTGATTAGTGCAGTAAGCATTCTTCTGGATGCTCCCCATCATTTGCACACAACTGGGTGCAAAGATTTCATATTCCAAGAAAGAGTACGAGCATTCAACTGGATGTTTCATTTTTACTTGCACACGACTGGGTGTAGTAAAATCCAAATATAACCAAAAAACGGTTGCGCTAATTTGAGTACCGAAGGAGGTATGTACACTCGATGACGCAAAATGGGATAAGACAACCCCTCATCCATATTTACCTTAAGTTAATGGGAAAATGTCTTTTATGCCATTTCGATGGCAGAGTGTTAGCACGATTCTGTGTCGAGTTATACCATTCACAGCAGACCAGATGTTCGTCCTATCATATTAGACAAAGTACAATGATACGCTTATTGTACTTAGATATGAACATCATGGTTCAATATCTCTTCATCGTCTCATCAGGGACGGACTGGATCTATATCAATGTCTAGTAATCGAACGTACATGTGAGAATCTGACGACTTAGCGTTATGATGACTAAAATGTCATAACACCTTCTGGGTGTAACCTGAATCATGGACTTAAATTCAATCTTAATGGGAATCGATCATTAGGCCGAGTCACTACCGTGTCTTCCCAAGATCCTTCATCTTGAAGGCAAATCCAAAAGTGGATCATATAATAAAACACGCAAAAGGGAATAATACTTGTTCAAGTATCCCAAGCTAATCAAGTACTCACTTAGGTGAGTATACCATATCCGCTCGGATTATATTAATCCATATAGTGAACATCACAGTCAATTGAGATCGTGTTCAGTGGTCAGGAACTACTTGATTCAAGCACATGAAGTCACATATGTCCTTTCATCTATATATCTTTGTCTAAATCCCCATAGAGATAAAACCATGACCACAATCACATGCTGCATGATCAGTTTTTCGAAAACTACTAAACTGATAAAGTAGGGGACAATTATAACGTCCATTACGAGAAAATAAACCATCTTGTAATTAATTCCAAGGTGTGAGAGAAGCCTTGGGCTACTAGGCAAGCATTCTACAATCTCATTATTCTCATCACTCTTCCTTACGAATAACCAAATAAACAAACTCGTTTAACATTAGTGGTGTTGGAGCTACAGGTCCGAACATACTTTCGTTAAGGAGTCTACTTGGATTGCAAGTTTCCATTAGCCCACTCTATTCTACGTTGACTTTAGGCAACGATACATGTTTTCCTGTCATAATTTGGTCATATTATCAGTCGTCACCGAATATATGAACAAGTAATTAATGACAGTCTCGTTTCGCTTCAATCGTCTAAGATATCATGATCGACATATATTTCAAGATTCTTATAATGAGGAGGAAATCACACATTTCCTTAAACCTTTATAATCTTGTGCGACAAACGAGTTTCAGTTCAACACCTCTGGGGCTGAACGAATTAAGAACCGGTCAACTTTCTCATATCTTGGGAAGGAAGACAGACAGACGGCCGATGGCAGCGTCCTTTGCTTGGCGGGTTCGACCAAAGTAACGTGTTACGACAGGAACACGGCGTCCGACAGGGACGTCTATCCTTGCAAGCATTTTACAGTAGGTATAAATGATCTCGGTACATCTCATAAAGTCATTAAATACGTTTGGCATTTAGTTAGACTTGAGGGAGTCTATGCACTTACTTATCACTAAGTGCACTTTTGGAGATCAAGCTAAGACTGAGTGGGAATGCCACGTTACATCACGCCGTTCCTTATCAACGTTCATGTGCATATCTCCCCCTAACGACGGGAGGAACAGTCTTAGCGATGTCACTTTCGCATATCATGCGGTAAAGAGATCGCTTGCCAAGGTTACTCTATCAAATGATAGTCATGGGATTCATAATCGACTTATGTCCCCTTCAGAGGTCCATATTTTGAACGCTATAGCGGCTCAATCAAAATGTTAATTAAGCACTCCAAACACGCATTAATATGAGACTTCTGGCTCATAACCAGTAACCAGCTGGTACGTTTATGGTGTTTGAGTGTCTATGGGCATCATAACTGACCAATGCAGCAAAATAGCATAACCCCACACGGAAATATAAATATTGGTGTGCAAGACCAAGAAGTGCGTGCAATCATTTGCATTCGCATCATCAAACTTTCTGTGAGTCCATTTGGGTCTGAACATAATCAATAAGATGTTCAATTTCAATTCCCAAACTCAAGTAATTCAAATCAAAATTTCGATTCTTACTCTTCAGCATTATCAATTCGACTAGACTTTTCAGGATAATCCGGATCATAAACCATCAACTTAATGATAGGGCTACAAATTTGGAAAATGCTGCATTTCTGTGGACAACAATAAAATGTGACCTTATTGTTGATGCATCAACCATAACCGTAAATTTTTAATGGTCCGTCTTATGGTTGGGTAAGTCCATAACAACTCCTTCAATTCTTTACAAGAATTCTACGAGTCCATTTCGTGATCTTTACACATACTAGTCTTTCAAAGTGAGCATTAATAGCATGAATTTCGGATTAATCACGAAATATATTCTCAGCGATGATCCAAATGTGATGCGATTATAAATCAAGCATCTTCTTTTGATCCGGGAATATCTCATCCGGTCAATGCCACAATATCAAAATGCTCTTATCAATCGATGATAGACGAATGATAGTACAAACAATCATGTCTTAGCATCTAAATCATTTATCATTCGACGACAGACGAAATGATATGGTAACTTTAAATGATTTAAAGAATGTAGTAACAACCACTTGAAAGACATTTCAACTCCTCTAAAATACCCTTTCGGTCCTATTGAATGGATGTTATGTAAACAAATTTTAATTCTTTCATGAGCTATTACCAGATAACACTGGTTTCCTC
This sequence comes from Primula vulgaris, assembly GCA_963920805.1. NCBI lineage: Eukaryota > Viridiplantae > Streptophyta > Magnoliopsida > Ericales > Primulaceae > Primula > Primula vulgaris. Next base: position 9,581,648 of record OY987222.1, on the reverse strand, counting down.
GAATATTTTATAACTCAACAAAGTACGACATGACCACACGAGTATAAGGCCTCATATTTGACAAATCAATTTGGTTTTACCAAATATTTCGATTTGGAACGACAGGTCCAGAATCGTTGTCACTGAGTACTCTTTTAGGCAAGTAGTTGGTGAAATTATGTGGTACACTGTTACCCACTATTTTCAGAAAATCAACTACCCCACAAGTATTGCCTAAAATTTCATAATTTAAAGTTTGGTCACATTTGTCAAAAGGAATTTGCTCAAAACACTTTAAAATTTTTTCAAGAAATTTCGTAAACAGGAAAACCATAATACAAAAGTATGTCCAAATGGAAAAACATAATCCAGATGAGCGAAAAACCGGCTCAATGATTTATCAAAATCAATAAACAAAGGTAGCAAACTCATTTGAGCCACAAAATCGGGGGTCTTAATTCTACGGCTAAGGGTTGCAATTAATATAATTAATAAACAATCAATGCTATTGAATTAGACCTAGAGAAATATTCTACAAAGAAGGGTTAGGGCTCAACACGAGGGTAATTATTGATCTACTCGGTCATATATTCGTTAGATATAATATGACTAATATTATATCTAACGTGCCATTTGACTTATTGATATTTTAAGGCGGGATATAAATCATATATTCGTGATTTATCACAATATATGATAATTACCATGATTGATATGAAGTAATATACAAGCCATTCAAATATGCACAAAGATATTGATAATTCTCCAATTAAAGGGCATAAAAGATATACTTTTGAGGGTGAATACCGCTAAGTAACAGGGAATAAAATATCACTCGAATAGGGGAGAGAGAGAATAGGTCTCAAGGGGCGTAGACCCCCGAGACAAGGTAAAAGACCCCAGACAGGAATTCCTCCTGAGGGTGAGAGTGTCATAATGTCAATCAGGCATATCGCTGAGCAATAAACGAGCCTATTTGCATGGGCAAAGGGATATGTTACCTTATAAATATAAGGAAACATCTCAATCTGATTAAAAGAGATATTTTCTATTCGTTAATTATGACCATGAAAGGAAAGGTTGTAGATCTATGGAGATATGACACTATTGACCAAGATCTATCCTAATTTTGCCTATACAAAGGAAGTAAGACTGCTCAACAAGTTATGCTTAATTACGCATTAATACATACATTTATACACAGGCAACCCTAAAAAGCTCACACTTCTTACAACTCCTTTTAGCAAAAGAGGGCGAACAATAGAAACCCTATCAAGATACATTTGATCTTTGCTTTTAAGTGCGCATGTATACGTGGTAGCAAGAGAAGTTTTTCGTCGCTCCAAGAAGATCCCACTATTGTGATGAGTGGTCTATTTTAGTGTGGGAATATGTTTAAGTCCCACCAACTGGCGCCGTCTCTGCGAAACAGAACGAAAAGTCATTGATAGTTCTTATACCCGAGCTAAGACAAAGAAGAGTTTAAGAAGTGATCATTCACACGATGGTGGAGATTAATCAAAACGATAACAGAACAACCCCTAACGGAGAATAGAGTCTTAGGAACATTGCGGATGCTAGGGATAAAACCCGCAGCTGCTTTGATCCTAACGAGACCCCCCGTCGGGAGAATCGCAGAGAGGACTATGTAGCCAGATTTCGTCCCTTATCTGACAGGGAGCGAGCCGACTACGAGAGGCTGAAGCGCAAGGAGGGTGCAACGCCTCAAGAACATGAGAGGTCTAGAAGCTCCAACGAGGTTGGATCAAATAAGACGTGGAGACGACGTCAAATGAGGCTTGCCAAAAAGGCGACCATACTAGAGGAGGCCCAAGCCAACTTAGGCATCCGCGTAAAATATTTAAGGGACACCCTTGAAGGCACTAAGAAGGATTCCCGAAGGCTGAAGTCTGTGATTAAAGGAAGTCTCATGCAAGACTTGGAGGAAGACATGGACCATGTTGTGGAGGAATTCCAGCAGGTGATTCAGTATGAACCATCGCATACTAAAAATGCGAAGGATAGGCTGATGCCCCGATGCTGCGTATCAGAGGGCAAACACCATAAGATAGATAATTCCGATGATTATGATTCGGACCGATCCCCACCTCGCCATAGGAAGAGGAGCTCTGCTAACCATTCTTGTAACCCCGACTGCTACGAGAACAGGAATATTCATGACATCCGTATAATCCAAAATTCATTTCTTTCATGGGAGAGGGTTGTATACTTGTAATGTCTTTGTGATTTTAGATCGACTAGTTAAAATAACTGTATCCTTTTTATAATTTTTGTTATCACTTTCTATGTCATACTGGATAAAAAAAAACTCTAATTTTATCCGTTATTCAGCCAATTAGTTGTCTCTTTTGTTTTAATATATCTTTCATGTTATTTGCCTTGGCTAATTTTACATACATATAATGTTGAGGTTTTAATAGTATGTGGGATTTTAATGTTTGGCAATTTTACGCTTTGATATTAACTATTTATTGATGCATCCTATGAGTAAGAACTTTCGGAGGCCCATGGGAGTTATGAGAGGATTATCGGAATCGCTTGTCAACACGAGCGGAGTCAGAACGTTAAGTTTGGGGTTGCCAAAAAAAGTGATAGCCCAAAAGTTTTGTTATATTAGTCCGGATTGAAATTTTCATCGTTACAAAAATTATTTACCTCTTTTCAACTGTATTTTATTTATAAAAAAAATAGTAACTTTCGATTGTCACCTTAACGGGCGTGCTGTTTTGGTTTAGCTAAACGCCCGACTTTACCAAACATATAGGCTGTTTTTTTCAAAAAACTATATATATTATATTGTTACATATATAATTGTTGTAATAAATTCTTTTATAAAATCTTAATTTTCATCTTATTTTACTAAATTTTTGAATAATAATTTGAATAATTTAGAAGTAGGACGTCTAAAAAAATTACATCGATAATGGTAAAGGCTTCCGGAAACATGTTAAAAATGGTGTATTTTAAGTATAGTTGGTTATTATAATATGTTAAGTCGGTACAATTACTTTCACTTTTTATTTTCTCCAACTTTTTTTGGATTATTGATCTTTACAAAATATCACTATACTAAATGAGATAGTATTAAATTAGAAAGGCAATATATAATTTTGAAAGAGTTTGTCGAAAATAAATTAAAGTGGTTGCTGAAATGCTCTATTTATAAATTACTTCGAAAAATATTATATAAAAAGTAAAATTATTGTAAATTGTGGGGTTGCCGTGACAACCCCTAGTCATATACTCTCTGCCCCCGCTTGTCGGAAGCTCACCAAAGATTTCCAGAGGCCTCTTGAAAGATTGCTCCCAAAGCTGTAAAATGTCTCGTGTAGGCTTCGTAAAATTGTTGGCAGCCTTCCCGGACTTTTCATCGCATCTACGGAGCTTACAAGTGCTTGCCGTTTTTACAAATTAATATTAAAGCGATGCTTGGGTTCCTTATCCCACAGTATAATCGCATCCCTTATTAATATTAATTTATTTATTTTTGGAAAGACACTTGAGTAAATAAAAAGATAAAGTCTAAGAATACTGTGATCATATTGATAGTGTTATCGGCCTAAAGTCTGTCATCCCAAAATAATGTCTATCGGAATGAGGGCTTGAGAGCTGAAACAAGAGTTAGGGAAATAAAGGGGTTTTATAGGTTTAGTATCCTAAACTATGTGCTTTTAACGATTTGGGTACGCACCTTTTAAATTTTCCAATTTATGTACCACGCTATAATAAATTTTCAATTTAGGTACCACCGTTTTAATAAATCACGAAATTATGTTACGTGACATTTGACAAACATTAATTTGATATGCTAATTTGACAATTTTGCACAAAAATATGTCATCCTATAAAAATATTTTCCCCAATTTCACAAATAACAAAAATTTGGATTATATGCTAAATTTGGATTATATGCTAAAAGTTTTTATAGGATCACATATTTTTGTGCAAAATTGTCAAATTAGCATATCAAATTAATGTTTGTCAAATGTCACGTGACATAATTTCGTGATTTATTAAAACGGTGGTACCTAAATTGGAAATTTATTATAGTGTGGTATCTAAATTGAGAAATTTGAAAGGTGGATAACCAAATCGTTAACCGTACTATAGTTTGGGAATAGTAAATGTATTTTTTCCCGGGAAATAAATGAGTACTTGAAGCCAAAGTACGGTTTCACGATATTTCATAGTTCACGTGTTTCACGATATTTAACTAGCAATCACAACTACTAAATATATATACATTAATAAATGTCCATTCTCTATTTATACGTTCTCCATCAATATATTATATACTAGTATCGCGTATGTGACGTTTAGATGAGTATTTACACAAATTGTATATGAACAAAATAACTTAAAAATTAATTTTAAAAAAAGAATTATACCAGATCTCGACAGTGGTACAATGGGCAGAATTCAAATTTGAGAGCGGAAGTTATGGCATGATAGGGAGCGTCTTTTTTGAGGATCCATATGTCCAAAAAATGGCTCTATACCGGACTTCTTCCACGTGTAGTGGTCCGCTATTTCACCCTTCAGACAACACTAACTAAGAGCACGACTGATCATAAAAAATAAATTTCATTGTTCCCATATGACATTTTGCTTTCTAAAAATTGTAAAATATTAGTATTACTTTTTTACAAATATTAAGAACAACTTTTTATATATATTGTTATTTATTTTAAATCTATTCAAATACAATTTATAAAATAAGCATTAAAATAGTATATACATATAAATATATATACATACTATATATTAAAAATTACTCATATCTTTTTATTTAATCAGTATTCCGTTTCAGTGTCTCACAATTTATCTTTGAAATTGTCAAATATAGTAAATAATTTTACTACATTTAACAGAGATGGGCACGGTTAATTTGTTTTGATTTTTAGGTGAAACCGAAGCCATAACTAAAATTTTAACTGCTTCGTTTTTTTATCGGTTTTCATGTTTTTGAAAATTTAAACTATTCAAATAAACCATGAAAATGGAACTGAAATCGAACTTATTAAAATCTCGGTTTTGGTTTCAGTTTCATTAAAAACAGAACTAAATAAAATCGTGCCAATTCCTAATAAGTGTAATAAAATTAATTAATATACTTACTAATTGTCCAAAAATATACGGACACCCCAATAGAAAATAATACATTAATAAAATGTGACGTAGATAGTATATTTTTACAACATTATTTTTATTATACCCTCCAAAAAAGATTTATTTATTATTTTTTTAACTAATTTTATAATCTCAATATATTTTAAATAAATAATAATATTTCAAAAATAACTAATAATATTTATTTAATATTATTATTTTACTTTTTAATGTTTGTAAAAAATCCTAATAGTTTACCAATGTTGAAAGTAAATTGTCATTTTAGGATTTATGTTTTTAAAAACAAAATTAATACTTCAACAGAAGTGGGCTATTGATGTTGTTACAAGGGGACCACTTTGTAAGTTGTGTATATATTTTATTGTGACACGTCACATAAGTCCGGATATGGGTTCTAAAATAATTTCTCTCCCAGATAAATTATTTGAGAGGAGGAGATGAAAACGTGCAATGAGAGAAAGGTAAAGTATGACACGTGTTACACACTATTGTTATTAATGATTATTTTGATTTTTTATTCCAAAATATATTTTCGTCTTCATGTCGATTTGAGTCGAGTTCATTCGCAGTGCTAAACAGATAAAAATCTTAGGGCCGGAAAAACCAATGTGGGACAAAACCGGTATCTAGGAGAAACTATGTAGACGAATGATATAAGCCGAAATATCATGTAAGTAACTGACCACAAAACAATGTGCCTCATCAAAACATTGTCAGAGCAAACCCAATGGGAAAATCTCTAGTCGAAGGAAAAAGAGTGCAACAGTGGTAGTAGTAGGGGATCAACCACAAAACAGGTGTCTTATCAAAACCTTGCTAGAGTAAACCCAGTGGGAAAAACCTCTAGTCGAAGGACAAAAGATTACACAGTGGTAAGAAGTATATAACAGGATACTCCCCCTAATTTCGGTAATCTTAAGTGAGATATGATGAGAACGTGTCTCGCTAAAAACCTTGCCAATGAAAACCCAGTGGGAAAAAAACTTGGTCTAAGAACAAAAAGAGCACACGAGCATGCGACTGGATGCTCCCCATCACTTGCACACGACATGCTGCGAGGATTTCGACTAAGTAGTAATTATTGCAATAAGCATTCACCTGGATGCTTTTCCTCACTTGCACACGACTGGGTGCAATGATTTCATATTCGAATAAAGAGTATGAGCATTCAACTGGATGCCTCATTTACTTGCACACGACTGTATGCAAGAAAATATAACGTGGAATAAAACGAGCATTCGACATGATGCTCTTAAACTTCATATGTGAAGATTTATTTTGACGATAAATGCTAAATAGAATAATGTAGTCATGTCTCTCTTGATCGATAACAACAAGTTGTCTTCAATGACAATTGTTTTATCTGCATCGTGAGACAGAGAATATGTAATTTAAATATGGCTAATACTAGCTCGAAGCCATATACACTCTCTAGTCGTCTCATAGAGCATGAATAGATCAGAGTGATTCGCTTGGAGTCATTCCAAGACCTCCAAGATATCGTCTTATTCCTAATGGTAAAGACAGATCATGTTAGGAATATCCATTATGCGGATCTGATAAGTAATCGGCATCGGTATAACCGAAAAAGGGTTGCGTTAATTCAAGTACCGAAGGGGGTAGATACACTCGATGGCGCAAAATGGGATAAGACACGCCCTCATCCACAGTTACCTTAAGGTAATGGGAAAATGTCTTTTATGCCATTTCAATGGCAGCGTGTTAGCGCGATGCTGTGTCGAGCTATACCATTCACAACAGACGAGATGTTCGTCCTAGCGCATTAGACCAAGTACAATGATGCGCTTATTATACTTAGATATGAACATCATGGTTCAATATCTCTTCATCGTCTCATCAGGGACGGACCGGGTCTATATCAATGTCTAGTGATCGAACGATCATGGGAGAATCTGACGACTTAGCGTCATAATGACTAAAACGTCATAACACGTTCTGGGTGTAGTATGAATCATGGACTGAGATTCAATTTTTACGCGACTCGATCATCAGGCCGAGTCACTGCCGTATAATCCCAAGATCCTTCATCTCGAAGGCAAATCCAAAAGGGGATCGCGTAATAAAACACGCAATGGCATAATACTTGTTCAAGTATCACAAGATGATCAAGTACTCACTTAGGCGTGTATACCACATACGCTCGGATTATATTAATCCATATAGTGAATGTCTCATTTAATTGAGATCATGTTCCGTGGTCAGGAACTACTTGATTCAAGCATTATGAAGTCACACAGAGAGCATCATCTATATCTTTTTGTCTAAATCCCCATAAAGATAAAACCGTGACCATATTCATGCCTGCATACTCAGTTTTTCGGAAACTACTAAACTGGTAAAGTAGGAGACTATTATAATGTTCATTACGAAGAAATCAACCATCTCGTAATCAATTTCAAGGTGTGAGAGAAGACTTGCGCTACTAGGCGAGCATTCTACAATCTCATTATTCTCATCACTCTTCCTTACGAATAACCAAATGAACGAACTCGTTTAACATTGGTGGTGTTGGAGCTACAGCTCTGAACACACTTTCGCTAAGGAGTCTACTTGGATTACAAGTTTCCATTAGTCCAGTCTATTCTCCGTTGACTTCAGGCAACGGTACATGGTTTCCTATCATAATTTGTTCATATTATCAGTCGTCACTGAATATATGAACAAGTAATCAATGACAGTCTCGTTTCTCTTTAATATCGTCTAAGATATCATGATCGACAGATATTTTGAGATTCTTAGGATGAGGAGGAAATCACACATCTGCTTGATCCTTTATAATCTCGTGCGACAAACGAGTTTCAGTTCACCACCTCTGGGGCTGAATGAATTAAGAACCCGTCAACTTTCTCGTATCTTGGGAAGGATGACAGACTGACGGCCGATGACATCGTCCTTTGCTTGGCGAGTTCGGCCAAAGCAACGTGTTACGACTGGAACACGGCGTCCGACAAGGACGTCTATCCTTGCAAGCATTTTGCAGCAGGTATAAATGATCTCATGACATCTCATAGAGTCATTAAATGTGTTTGGCATTTAGTTAGACTTGAGGGAGTCTATGCACTTACTTATCACTAAGTGCAATTTTGGGGATCAAGCTAAGACTGAGTGGGTTATGCCACGTTACTTCACATCGTTCCTTATCAACGGTATTGTGTAAATCTCCCCCTAACGACGGGAAGAACAGTCTTAGCGATGTCACTTTCGCATATCATGCGGTAAAGAGATCGCTTGCCAAGGTTACTCTATCAAATGATAGTCATGGGATTCATAATCGACTTATGTCCCCTTTAGAGGTCCATATTTTGAACGCTATAGCGGCTCAATCAAAATATTAATTAAGCATTCCAAACACGCGTTAATATGAGACTTCTGGCTCATAACCAGTAACCATCTGGTACGCATATGGTGTCTGAGTGTCTATGGGCCTCATAGCGGACCAATGCAGCAAAATAGCATAACCCCACATGGAAATATAAATCTTGATGCGCAAGACCAAGAAGTGCGTGCAATCATTTGCAGTCGCATCATCAAACTTTCCGTGAGTCCATTTGGGTCTGAACATAATCGCAGGATGTTCAGTTTCAATTTCCAAACTCAAGTAATTCAAATAGAAATTTCGATTCTTACTCTTCGGTATTATCAAGTCGACTAGACTTTTCAGGATAATCCGGATCATTAGCCATCAACTTAATGATAAGGCTAAGAATTTGGGAAGTGTTGCATTTATGTGGACAACAGTAAAATGTGACCATATTGTCGATGCATCAACCATAAACATTTATATTTATGGTCCGTCTTATGGTTTGATAAGTCCACAATAACTCCTTCAATTCTTTACAAGAATTCTATGAGTCCATTTCGTGATCTTTACACATACTAGTCTTTCAAAGTGAGCATTAGTGGCATGGATTTCGGATTAATCACGAAATATATCCTCAAAGAGAATCCAAATTCCATGCGATTATAAATTAAGCATCGTCGTTTGATCCGGAAATATCTCATCCAGTCAATGTCACAATATCAAAATGCTCTTATCAATCAACGACAGGTGAATGATAGTACAGACAATCATGTCTTAGCATCTAAATCCTTTATCAATCGACGACAAGCGAAATGATAAGGTAACTTTAAATGCTTTAAAAAAATATGGTAGCAACCACTTGAAAGACATTTCAACTCTTCTAAAATACGTTTTTGGTCGTATTGAATGGATGCTATGTAAAAAAAATTTAATTCTTTCATGAGCTATTACCAGATAACACTGATTTTCTCGAATATTTTATAACTCAATAAGGTACGACAGGACCTACAAGAGTATAAGACCTCATATTTGACAAATCAATTTGGTTTTACCAAAGATTTCGATTTGGAACGATAGGTCCATAATCATTGTCACAGAGGACTTTTGTAGGCAAGTAGTTGGTGAAATTATGTGGTACATGGTTACCCACTATTTCCAAAAAAAAACCAACTAGCCCACAAGTATTGCCTAAAATTTCATAATTTAAAGTTTGGTCACATTTGCCAAAATAATTTTCTCAAATTACTTTAAATTATTTCGAGAAATTTCGTAAATAGACAAACCATAATACAAAAGTATGTCCAAATGGAAAAAAAAACATAATCCAAATGAAAAAAAACATAATCCAGATGAGCGGAAAAAAAACGGCTCAATGATTTATCAAAATCAATAAAGAAATTTATCAAACTCATTTGAGCCACAAAATCGGGGGTCTCAAGAGTTTCCTTTCAATTAACTTTAACCACATTAGCACAGGTTTTTCCACTTTTATAATAGTTGTGAACTATTTAAGTAGTAACTGTGCATGAGATTTGTCTCTATAGCATAAAGTTGGTTCATTGAGCATTATCTCTTGCTTTGTGACAACGGGCCATATTGTTCCTTTCAATTACTGTCTTGGATCCATAGGTTTTCGATTTTGACGATTGTCGCTTGGCTAAGAGATTCATCGGGATCGCGACAGTTCGAGACAAATAAAACTTGTCTTGGTTCTCGATTCGTGGAAAAAAAAAGTACACGAATAGCATTAATATCAGGCAAATAATTCGCCATTGACCCAATAGGATTAAAACTGCTCACCGGGGCAATTTTCTCATCCAATAACAGATGGGCGATGAAGGAACATGGTGAATATAAATTCACGGTACTGCTTATGGAATACAATCTCCAAGCTAGTATTTTGGTGAAGGATTGCTCAAATATGTCAATTTCAGACATTTGTTCACCATAGACGTCATCACGTCTCAAATGTGGCGGCGGAATATCATCAACGCCTTATATTTTATCTCGGGAGTAACAACAAACTCGTGTTTTACTCATCAAAGATGACATCCAAAAAAAATTTGGGCATCCCATTTTCACACATCAGGGTGATTAACATGTGGTGACGGAATAACATCAACGTCTAAACAGTCATTTCGCAAGTATGCTTTGGAATTTCCTCATCATAGATGGCATTCAACATGTGTTGGGAGTTCTGGATTAGTTATCATATAAAATGACCGGTTTATATGTTTATGGTTTGCGCAAGCACAAACTTTGTTTCGAAACGACATGTTCGAAAATAGTTTTTCTTTTAATGTGAATTGGTTCTCATTGATCGAACGACGGGTCGATACTGAAACACCAATTCGGCGAAACATACATCACTATATAAATACACTCGGGAAAATTATTATTTAGTCAACCCCTTTCGGTAGCTCTAATTGAAAACCGACCAGGAAAGACGGTGAAGATGGAGGGCACGAATGCCACTTAAAACCCGACCTCATTAGGATATCGACTTCCGCCTATATCTTTCCTAGACATCGTATCCAAATAGGTGAGCCTATTTAGGGAAGATTAATAATTTTTCCAACTTAAATGTGAATATATATGATTTCGCAATTCTACCATTCGTGGCAATAAATAACAGATATATCTATTCTAGATAACCACATATATATACAAGGCAGTATAAAATATATTCATGATATATATCTAATCATGCAGTAGATTTGGTGATAAACTAAATCAATTCAGGATTATCAATCACACAAATTATATCATACCAAATCAAATCAAATCAATTAGATCAAATCAAACAATTAACTGCCATATGTGATATTTATATCTATGGTAATATCAAAAGATATGTTGATTATGCTAACAAGATATCAATCAATTATCTACAGTTTATTGCCATATAAGTAATTCTATACATGGTAGTTTTAACATGCAAGCAAGCAATATATTTTTAATTACCAATTAATTCTATATATGGTAATTTTTAACATGCAAAGTGGTTAAATATACATGGAAAGATAACAATTTATTCAATTAACATGCAATTTTTATTCACTTGATTTTTTAATATATATATATATATATATATATGCATGTGGGTGAATATTTATAGACCGAATATTGACTTTTATAACACATATATACTGTTTTTATACATGTAATATACTACAAGGACTATCCGTGTAATTTCAGCAAACTATATATCTATTTACAGCATTATTACAGCTTCAGTCCATAATTTCAGACAAGTTTCAGTTTAGTCCTTTAGTAATTAACATGCACAGTCAATAGTTTCAGCGAATTACAAAACAGTCCTACTGTTTTCAGTTTTTTTACAGATTTAATCCCACGGTTTAATACATGTTTTACAATTACATGATTTCCGATTTACAACCTGATTATATGTCTTTTACTGATTTTGTTTGTATAAAAATACAATTTTACAGTACACGATACATATTAGATATCAATAGTTTTTATAGACAGGTTGATCATGTTAGACAGTAAAAAAAAAAAAAATCTATCATGCATAGGTTTTTTTTTTTCAACAAATACATGCAGTTTGGGTTACTGTGTATGGTCTTATCAACAAATATGATTTTATAATCAACAATATATGTGCTACGATCATGCTTTAGTTATCCATACAAGTAACAAACTCTTATACATATGGATTATATACTACGGTATATTTATCATGCTTTATTTATCTATAAAATAATACGTGCAATCACATATATGGAATAAATGAAGTTTTGAATTTGGTACCTTACGCATGTTATGTTGGTGAAGGTCGATATAGCAAAACCCTAAAAAAACCAGGATAAACCTCAAGGTTTATAGATACCCAATATCTGTGCGTTTACCAAAAATCTCCAATATCCGCGAGCGTATATCTTAGTCTCCACGAGCAAAGTGCTGATAACGTGTTGTGTGACATATTAGCTCACATATATATGTATATAGATATAGGGAGAGAATATAGAGAGAGACAATAAGACGACGTGTTTATTCATTAATGAGTGATAGATATACATCAAGAGACCCCTCACCCTCTTTATATAATAGAGGGTAGGGTTACATATGCTAGGAAAACCCAAGATAGGCCCAATAGAGTAAGGCCCAAGATGGCCAATAATATACTACAACAATTCTCAATTTTTGTTACTTAGAGCCTCTTTCTAAAACATATAAAGTATATCGGCTTTTTCGTTTTCTTTTTCTTTCATCAAAAAAAGTATACTTTATATGTTTTATGTGCATAATAAAAGTCATAAGTCATGCTCGGTAATTATAAATAAAGTTGGGGAAATCTCTACACCGAGTTAAGTCATAATAAAGCCGATATTGAATACGTAATATAATTATTCATTTATTCATGTTACGTGGTCATATAAGTCAAGTAGTACGTTATTTGCCAATCAAGTGATAGAGGTGATATATATATATATATATATATATATATATATATATATATATATATATATATATATATATATATCTTTAAATATAAATCATAATATCAATAATTAATAGGAATAGTTTAGCCAAACCGAGACCCAATCGGGTAAGTGAGAGGGACAAATTGCTGGTATACGAGGCCCGAATGGTTTTCGCGGGATGCGGCTCATCGTTGCGTAACCGAGGAGATGACCCCGTAAATTTATATATAATCATCTAAACAACAGTAACTTTAATCCCCCGGAAGATGTATAAAAGCAGCTTTAATTAACGATCCGACCGCACATATCAAAGAGCATGGAATTACAAAGCTATTGCATCATGAATTTCTCCTATCCGATATAACGGTTGAAAATCTCGCACGAGCCGTTTTCGTGACAGACTGCAGGGCTGTCATGAATCCTTCTTTGGAAGCGATGTATTTATCTGTTATATGATATTCATGGTATATATGTATATGTGAGGTTGTAGTATGAATAATGTCTATTATTTGGAGTATATTTGTATATCTAATGCAGTATATTATGTATCTAAAGTAGAGAGAGTGGTCGAATTGAGATTCTTTTTTGGTGATGTGATAAAGAGTATTTATAGGATAAAAGAGCTAGGTTTTTGCCTCTAGATGGGCATGTAAATGGACCTATAATCTTAACACTTATAATTTGGCCGAATACTTTTTATGTCGTATCAATTTGTTTGAGTTTATCTTTGTTGGATCAGTAATGTGTGTTCAATGTACGTTTACTTTACGCTAGAGACTATGGTTAATTATTATTTAACACACTTATTTTATATATGGTGCTTAGCTTATTACATACCATCGTATGAATATTTTTAATTAGCATAACAATATGTTAAAAATCACCCGATTTGCATACATGTGTCAGTCATGTGCACAACATGTGTTTTTTTTCATCACTTGATTCAATAATTCCAGAAGATGGTTGAAATGTTCATCTAGTGAGAACTTATCGTCTTCCGAAGTTATGTGCTCATCACGGCATATTTGAAAAGCGAGTGGTTAGCAAAAGATTTTCGAGTTAGTTGCATCTCTGATGATCACAGCTTCAAGGTTTGATTCTTGTTAAGTCATATGTGGATTTCTCAAAAACCTTAGACACTCCGAGTTTAAGGGAAAGTCAAAATCGATATCTAGATAGTGAGAACCATATAATATTGATGGGTCAAACTTATCAGGGTTACTTCCTGTCAATAAACTTTGATTTTTCCCTATATGGTTTAACAAGAAGAAGAGCCTCACAAACATAGTGAGGGTTTCCCTTTGACAAAATCATCTTCACAGTATCCGAACTAGCTAGCAAATTTCACAAATCCAAACATACGCTTCGTTCGACATGGTATCCTCACACCCTGTACCAGCCCAAATGTACCGACAAATCCTCCTTAGTAAAAGAGCTCGTTTGAGTTTCTAGTCTGAGCTGGTGTTGGTTTTTTACGAGGAAAATAAATTTGTAAAGAAAGGTGCTTTCTGAGGTTTGAAAATTGTATCTTCATGCAATTCAAAGTTATGTGACTTATGCACGAGAAATCGATATGCACTAACATATTCTCGTTTTTTATGTACCGAGATGATGACCTTAGCAACACATCCTTTAACCTTTAAGAGCTTATAGTTAGGCGGGTAGCCTTTCCATAATTCATATGATGGGTTTTTGAGTGCCCCTCAAACGTGTTATTTTTAACGCCCGAGTGCCTCGAAAGAGCACGAGAGTAGTAGTAGTATTTTTCGGGTAAGATACCCAAGTTATCGTCCGAGAACATGTGTGGTTGGCTAAATCTAGTCTATTTCATAGGCGTTAAATTTATTAGGCGGGTAGCCTTTCCATAATTCATATGAAAGAAAGTAAAGAGGAGAGCGTTAGCGATTGATTTGTCAATCCAACGGCTCGATTCATCAAACTAAAATACTTAGATCTTAGTTTAATAATGATGATTAGGGCTTTTATCAATTACCACCTCATTTGCATGCACGATATAACAATAATAGCGAACTTTGGTACGTTATTAATGTTTTCTAATGATTAAACATGCAAGATTACAAGTTTTAACACCAAAACTGAATTAAAATGAATTAAAACAGCAATAAAAGATACTAGAGAGTAAAGAAAACGACGATATATTGAATTAAGACGAGTAAACTTACAAAAACACAATTTAAAGTGGTGTTTTTGTGCACCAAAACTCACTTTTTACTCTCTCTCTCTTCTAAGGTGAAGTGGCTGTAAAAATTGCTAAAAATAATATTGAAAACGTATTTTACATCATTATTAAAATCGGCCGCGGCCTGACCGATAAGCGTGACCGGTCAGGCCTGACCGATAAGCGTGACCGGTCAGGCCTGACCGATAAGCGTGACCGGTCAGGTCCATTTACAAAATCTTCTTCTCAGTTGACTTGCCTTGACTTCGTTTGGGTCACTTTTAGTCTTCTTTTAGCGGTCCTTTCTTTTCTGATTTCTTCACTTTTTGTTCTTCAATTATTCTTATCGCGTCCATATCTCCTTTTTGTGTTAATTCTATGCACTTTCCTACAAAAATATAGAAATGTGCAAATAAACCGAGAAAAAGCGAAAAAAATACTAAATATGATCTAAATGGGCTGAAATAGCAATGAAACAACGGTAATTAACATTAGTTTAACCTATAAAATATAACATTTCGTGGTTTAATTAATTGTTCGCTTCTTGTGCGTAGTTTGTTCATTACATATATAATTGGCAGAATGCAAAGATTGCTCATACATGTTTTATGAACCGGAAGCTATCGATATATCAATCGTTATCTCCAAAATCATTCGAGTCCATTGATGTACATCAATATACATTATGGAATGTCACTCAAGAGTCTCTACATTTCCAAAAAGTCTCTATCTTTTAACATGATCATAACATGATTATTTTAAAAAATCAGAGGGTGCACAAGTACTTTTAAATGTAAGTTATGAAAAATTTAAATTAAAATCTACGTAACCCGGGTAGTCCTAAAAAAAACGGTATATGTACATGTACAATACGATATTTTGAGTATTGTTGACCTTTCTATTTCTTTGTCCATTGCGGTACAATGTCGGTACGCCTGTGAAACGATAAAAAAATGTTTTTTTATTCCAAAATATAATATAAAACTTAAATTTAACTACTATAAGAAGTAAATATTATAATTTTCTCATAAAATGGTTTTTATTTATATTTTACATATTCAGTGTAGTGATGAAAAATAGATAATTTAATTATACCAACTGAATAAATCTGAAATATAAAAATATTATTTTGCATAAAACGCATCGACAATCAATCTCATCTAACACTGTTATTTTCTGAGGATTAAAATGCATGATTTTTACTTCCATCTTATATACCCCTAAAAAGATTTTTACAGACTTAGTGTACCCAAACATAGGGTTGTAAGAAACATCCGTGAATCCGCATATCTGATCCGATCTGTTGGTTTGGTTTGGTTTGATTTAGGTTTAGGTTTTGATTTCAACTGTTTTGTTTTTTGATTCAAAATTGTCAAGTCCATTTTAATGGTTTGATTTAGCTTTTAATTATGTTAATCTAAACCAAACCGATCCGGTCAGAATCCGTTTAATCTAATCCGATCTATTGAATACCATCCGGTATACCATTGATAACAAATACTATCAAATATCAACCCTTACTCTTTAATAATCTGAAAACCCCAACCACATAAAAATCCTATTAAACAATTTAGTTGCTATCTTTCTAACTTGAACTTTGTGTTTATTAAACTTTTAGGAGAAGATATTTTATCCCCTCTCAATGTGAAGGATAAAAAGTTTCATTTATGCGTTATGAGTGAAAAGACAATTTGATTTGGGTAGTTATTTAATTTGCAATATTGCAAGGTTTCAAATTTTGATTATTTTTTGAGGTTTTTGCATCCATCTATTTGCTACAACATAGTCTTAATTACGTTGTTAAAGCAAATTGTTTTAAACTTCGAAGTGGTGTGTGCAATTGTTGGGTTTAGTCTTGATTAATTTAGTTTAAAATGTATTTGTCTCATTATACTTTGTCTGAAAGTGATTATTTCCAAATATGTGTCGAATTAGATTAATGATATAATGAAAACTATAATTAAAATCGAATCCAATCCCTTCGCCTCGAACTATTAAATCATTAAAATTGAACCAAACAGATCTGTTAGATTTGAATATTATTAAAATAAAGTCATGATTTAAAGTAAAATAGTCGATCCATTAGTACCAGCAATAGAGAGTCATGTGCGATTTAATTAAATATGATGCGATGAAACAATCCAGTTTGTTTAAAATTTTCCCAATTCATTAATAATCCAACCGGCAACAACCCACTCCAGAAGGAATAAAATAAGAATATAAATTAGGGGTAATTCTGTGTATCTACCTCATATAACTTATATTACTCATACTTAACTCACCTCTATAAGTTCACATTCCATCTATGTAGCACTTTTTAATTATTCACTTTAATTACTAAAACGTTATTATCCAATCAAAAATATAATATACATATTTTCCCTCTCCAAACCCGAAAAAAACTACTTTTGAATGAGAATAAAATTCTATAAAACCGAAAAATTCATAAAAATCATAAAAAATTATAAAAATTATAAAAAAAAATAAAAAATCACAAAAAAAATGTATTTTTATAAAATAAATCATAAAAAATGTACTTTTCTAAAAAAAAGAAAAAAAATCACAAAATTATTAAAAAATGAAAAATATCACAATAAATGTATTTTTCTAAAAACAAATCATCAAAAAAAATTATAAAAAATCACAAAAAATCACAAAAAATTTATAAAATTTATAAAAATCATCTTTTTTGTCAATATTTAACTTTTTACACCGAAAAAATTGTTTTTCATCAATAACTAGTTTTTTTACTAAAAAATGGTCTTTTCACCAAAAAGGGGCTTTTTCATCAAAAATGGTATATATTTTAATAAAAGTGCAAATGGTTAAGTCAAAATTACATATACTTCACCATAAAGTGCATATAATTCAATAAAATTACATATACTTTAGTTAAAATTGCATATAATTTTATATAAATAACATCTAGTTGGTATAAAAGTGCATACACTTCAAACAAAAGGGAATCTAATTCGACTCAAAGTTCATATAGTTTAATCAAAAATGCATACAATTCAGTTAAAAGTGCATATAGTTCAATCGAAAGTGCATATAGTTCGATCAAAACAGCATCTAGTTCGATCAAAACAGCATCTATTTCAACACATAGTGCATACAGTTCTATTAAAAGGGCATACAGTTCAGTCAAAAGTGCATCTAGTTCAACACAAAATGCATATATATCTATCAAAAGTACATACAGTTCAGTCAAAAGTGCATCTAATTCAACACAAATCTCATCTAGTTCAACACAAAGTGCATTTACTTCAACACAAAATACATATAGTTCAATCAAAAGTGCATCTATTCCAGTGAAAAGTGCATACAGTTCAACACAAATTGCATGTAGTTCAACACAATTTGTATAAAATTCAGTCAAAAATACATATAATTCAGTTAAAAGTGCATACAATTCAACACAAAGTGCATATAGTCAAATCTAAAGTGCATACAGTTAAGTAAAAAAATGCATATAATTTAGTCCAAATTGCTAAATATCGTATAGTTCACTACAAAGTGCATATTCTTTAATTCAAATAAAAAAAAACACATCCGGATGGATTCGAAGCACCAAACTCTTGAAACTCGGTGTTGGTGCAAGTGCTCTTACCATTTTGCGGTTACGGATGTATATAGTCGCTAAAAAAAATCATACAAACATGTATATCTAAAAAATCATTCCGCCTCCATCTAAAAATTAAACAAATAGCCAATTAACAAACCCTCCACCTAAATTAAAGTTAGTACTTTTTATTGGTGCAAGCGTTATTTGCCATTTCAAGCTTACGAATCAATTTAGTAACTTATAAACAAAAACATATGAACCTAATAGACAAAAACTAACCATACGAAAACCAATGCTTAGCCGATAAAACATAACCAGTGCGTACAAAACCCCATATACAAAACCAAAAAAATAAGTTCATACTATTTATATACATATACCAATTATTACTACTCCACTAGCAACTCAGATAAAATCCAAACAAATACATGTACACTTTTTTTCCAACCTTTAACAAGCTTTGATTTAGACCCAAACGGAGCTGAATCGGCTTTTCAGCCTGAAAATGTGCACAATTTCAGACCCAAACAGATATTTAACATTATAAAACTCCATAAAACAAATCTTTCAAAAAAGACAAACTTGCACATGTTAATGACCAAATGAAGCAATGTTTCACAAATTGGATATTTTCACCCCCAAATTGAGGTCTATTTTAGCCCCAAAACAGAGCTTAATTTCAGCCTCCAAACAGAGCTTAATTTCAGCCCAAAATAGAGCTTAATTTCAGGCCCAAACATGGCTTAATTTCAGCCCCAAATAGAGTTTAATTTCAGCCCCAAACAGAGCTTAATTTCAGCCACAAATGGACTTCGTTTTCAGGATCAAATCGAACTCTATTTCAACCCCAAAAAGAGTTTAATTCAAGCCCCGAACGGAGCTTAATTTCAGCCCCAAACATGGCTTAATTTCACACACATATATGTATATATATATATGTATGTGTATATATATATATATATGTATGTATATATGTATATATATATATATGTATATGTGTATGTGTATATATATATATATATGTATATGTGTGTGTGTGTATATATATGTATAAATAGACGGAGAGAAAGAGATGAAAAAACTCGATGATCTGCTAAAACTCGTCGAACATCCGGTCCTAGATCGCTTTATCATCATCGCCGGACTGAGCTCTATTACGACAATCCTCTTTCTCTCTCCTCCAGCTAGGGTTTTGATGCAACACCTTCGTCGTGGAGATATTGTGCAGCAGTAGCATAGCAACGTCAAATCGAATAAGTCTCCTTCAGTTGTGACGGAGGAGAAAGAGAGGCAGAGAGGAGTGATTTTGGAAGAGAGAGAAAAGAGCGGAGGAGAGAGATAACCACCATTGATGAGAGTTTTCGATCTCCTTGGATTATAGAGAGAGAAATAGAGAGAAAGACTTTGTGTGAGAAAAATAGATTTTTAATTGTTTATATATTACTAAAAAGTGATAACTAAAACTAATGAAAATTATATTAGATATCTAATGAGAATTAATGTTAAAAAATGGTAGCTAAGAGGTATTATTTGTATAATTATCTATCTATTTGCTAGAACATATTAATTACATTTTTAAAGCAATTTTTTAAAAATTTCATAGTGGTGTGTGTAATTGTTGTGTTTAGTGCTTACTATCTTTAGTTTTGAAATTATTTGTCTCGTTATATTTTATTTGAAAGTTAATATGTGTCGAATTAGATTAATGATATAATGAAAACTATAATTAAAATTGAATCCAATCCATTCGGTTCGAACTAATCGTCAATCTACTAGTACGTGTAAGTGTGTAACAGAGAATCATGTGAGATTTAATTACATATGCCTTTTTTCTTATTGGGCATAAACTCATTATTATTATAAAAAAAACAACGAGCGAAAATACAGAGTTTCAATGTCTCTGGAACAGACTTCCAAGTGGCTAAACAAAATAAAATAATACAAAGCCAAAAATGGCGCAAAGAAGCCCTCACCTCTATACGAAGGCTCATCGACTCGACTCTCCTTAGACAAACGGTACATCTAAATCAAAAGGCATAAATATAACATAAACATTTCAACTATCAGGAGCACTAAAATATTGTCGAGTGTGTCAATCCACAAAAGGATAGTAAAAAGAGAACGCAATAGGATAGTACATACCACAATCGACATAAGAAGGGCGAAAAGAAACTCCACAAGGACCAGCTCAAAAAGACGTCATCGGGGTGCCAGCACACAAAGTAAACCCGATCTAAAAAGTCAAATAATGCGGAAGAAGCTAAAGCAACAACCTTACGCACAAAGCAGACTAACCTAACAACAATCATAAAACCAGAAATACTAGTCCTACAGATAACTCTAAAGAGTCATCAGCGATAACACAATCAAGACAACCTCCGTCAGTACTCAAAATCCGATAGATCATAAAATATCACATTACATAAAACATCAAAAAAGGCACATAAAACCATCTGACAGTCCCAATACAACGAGTAAAATGGCCCTACTTGATATGAGCAAAATAAACAATCTCATATCGAGGCTTATAAGACAAGGACATAACAGAGCAAACATACAAAAGAGCCCAAAAAATGCAAACCCAATCCGGCACTTTAGTTACGACCGAGGTGCCAACACACTCATAAACCCGATCTAATCAGGCATGTTGAGTCTACAAATCCGAGGCTACCTATGCTCGAGAGCTCATATACTCCCGACATAAAACCCACTCTCTAGCCAATATCTCAATTATAGAAATACTACCACCAATGAGGGAACAATTAACACTCGGTCGGATCTAAAAAGGGAAAAAGAGTGTATACGGAAAAGTGGGTAAAAGAGGATGAATAAGAGTGTGGAGATGAGAGGAGACCCGTGAAAAGGGAAGAAAATTGAGCCCAGGAAAAGGGTGGAAAAAGAGAGCAAAACGGAGACAGCACCGAAAAAGGGTCGAAGGAGAATAAAAAGGATGAGAAAAAATTGCGAAACAGATTTAGATAAGAGGAGGAGGCAGCGGCTGTGTAAAGAAATGAAGAGGGAGGAGAAGGGGTGGAGAAAAGAGTGGGTGGATGGCCTGGGGGTAGGGGAGCGGCGGAGGCCGTCCCCCACCCCAAGCGGAGGCGAGATCTAGGGTTTGGGTGGTTTGGGTTCTATGAGAATTATATACTTAAATAGGAAGTCGTATGATAGAAATAAAGAATCAAGTGTATATAATAATTTTCCCAATTCATAATCAAATTCGAGAAGGAATAAAATAAGAACTAAAATTAACCCAAACCATCTATATATATACATAATAAATAAAACGTTTTTTTATTCCAAAATATTAAATAAAACTTAAAATTTGATTAATAAAAAGATAAACATATTATAATCTACTTATATATTGGCTTTTATTTGCATTTTACATTTTCATTAGTGATGAAAAAAAAGATAAATTTAATTACATAAATTGAATAAATGTGAAATATTAAATAATGTTGTGTATAAAACGAATCGACAATGAATCTCAACTAGCACGGTCAATTTCTAAGGAGGCTGAATTTTTCTACTACATTTTTTTCTGAAAAAACAGACAAACCGTACATTTTTTGTACAAACAGTTGATTTTAAGTGCGGACCGTAGATAAAATCTACGGTTTGAATTTAGTCAAAACCGTAGAAAAAATTTACAGACCTTAGATAAAATGTACGGGTTGCCTTAATTACAGTACCAATCTCTGCTTTTTCGTAAAAACTGAATATTTGTTCTATCAATAAAAATACTCCAATTTTAAAAAATTAAACATGAAATTTTTTAAAAACTAAATTTTTTTTTATAAAAAACTAAATGCTCTAGTCTTAAAAATATAGATAAAATAAAAACAAAATTTTTATAAAATACTAAATCTTTTAAACATGAATCTTTTTATAGAATTGGTCAATTCTTACAATTTCTCAAAATAAGCACAAACGTAGACTTACACAAATATGCCAAAAAAAAGTTGATTTGACAAATTTCATGTTTAGTTGATTTGACAATTTTTTTAGTTTAATAGAGTTGCAATATGGTAACTTAGGCAGTTTTCCCTATCAATAAAAATACTCCAATTTTAAAAATTAAACATAATTTTTTAAAAACACTAAAATTTATTTTTTTATATAAAAAACTAAATGCCCTATTCTTAAAAATATATATAAAATAAAAATGAAATTTTTATAAAATACTAAATATTTTAAACATGACTTTTTTATATAAAATTGGTCAATTCTAACAATCTCTCAAAATAAACACAAACGTATATTTATTCAAATTTGCTAAAAAAAATTGATTTGACAAATTTCATGTTTAGTTGATTTGACAAATTTTTTAATTTAGTAGAGTTGCAATATTCTAACTTGGGCGGTTTTTCAAAACTTGGTTCATCATGTTGCCTTTTTGTAAAGTGTATAACTTGAGATTTATTGATATTTTTAGTTTCACTTTTTTTGCAAGTTTTAGTAGACCAAGTGAGAAATATGAAACACTTGAAATCATGCATTTTCATATATATACGAGATAGTTATTATAGCCGCAATATGGTACGTTGGGTTGTTTTTCAACACTTTGATGTTTTTTTTTACAATTATTTTGTATTTTACAAGTATATATGAGTTCATATATTAGAAAATAACTCAATATTGTTGTAGGATATTATTGATCATCTTGGACCTATCTTGGGCTTTCCTAGCATATGTAACCCTACCCTCTATTATATAAAGAGGGTCAGGAGTCTCTTGATGTATCTCTCTATCTATATTATCAATTAATAAAAGACGACTCTTTTATCTCTCTATACTTGTGTGATTGATAATCCTGAATTGATTTAGTTTATCACCAAATCTACTGCATGATTAGATATATATCATGAATATATTTTATACTGCCTTGTATATATATGTGGTTATCTAGAATAGATATATCTGTTATTTATTCCCATGAATGGTAGAATTGCGAAATCATATATATTCACATTTAAGTTGGAAAAATTATGAATCTTCCCTAAATAGGCTCACCTATTTGGATACGATGTCTAGGAAAGATATAGGTGGAAGTCGATATCCTAATGAGGTCGGGTTTTAAGTGGCATTCGTGCCCTCCACCCTCACCGTCTTTCCTGGTCGGTTTTCAATTAGAGCTACCGAAAGGGGTTGACTAAATAATAATTTCCCCGAGTGTGTTTATATAGTGATGTATGTTTCGCCAAATTGGTGTCTCTGTATCGACCTGTCGTTCGATCAATGAGAACCTATTCACATTAAAAGCAAAACTATTTTTCGAACCTGTCGTTTCCAAATAAAGTTTATGCTTGTGCAAACCATAAACATATAAACCAGTCGTTTTATATGATAAATAATCCAGAACTCCCAACACATGTTGAATGCCATCTATGATGAAAAGAAAAATCCTAAAACATACTTGTGAAATGACTGTTTAAAAGTTCATTTTAATCCGTCACTACATGTTACTCACCCTGATGTGTGAAAATGTGATGCCCAATTTTTTTTTGGATGCCATCTTTGATGAGTAAAACACGAGTTTGTTGTTACCCTCATGATGAATGCTAAGGCGTTGATTTTATTCCGCCGCCACATTTGAGACGTGATGACGTCTATGGTGAACAAATGTCTGAAATTGACATATTGGAGCAATCCTTCACCAAAATACTAGCTTGGAAATTGTATTCCATAAGCAGTATCTGGATTATGTTTTTCCATTTGGATTATGATTGGAAATTGGAAATTGACATTGAGCCATTTTTTCGCTCATCTGGATTATGTTTTTCCATTTGGATTATGATTTTTCCACTTGCACATACTTTTGGATTATGGTTTGCCTGTTTACGAAATTTCTCAAAATAATTTAAAGTGTTTTGAGCAAATTCCTTTGACAAATGTGACCAAACTTTAAATTATGAAATTTTAGGCAATACTTGTGGGGTAGCTGATTTTTTTGGAAATAGTGGGTAACAGTGTACCACATAATTTCACCAACTATTTGCCTAAAATAGTACTCAATGACAACGATTCTGGACATGTCGTTCCAAATCAAAATCTTTGGTAAAACCAAATTGATTTGTCAAATATGAGGTCTTATACTCATGTAGGTCCTGCCGTACCTTATTGAGTTATAAAATATTCGAGAAAACCAGTGTTATCTGGTAATAGCTCATGAAATAATTAAAATTTCTTTACATAGCCTCCATTCAATACGATCAAAAGCGTATTTTAGAGGACTTGAAATGTCTTTCAAGTGGTTGCTACCACATTCTTTAAAGCATTTAAAGTTACCTTATCATTTCGCCTGTCGTCGAATGATAAATGATTTAGATGCTAAGACATGATTGTCTGTACTATCATTCGCCTGTCGTCGATTGATAAGAGCATTTTGATATTGTGGCATTGACCGGATGAGATATTCCTGGGTCAAAAGACGATGGTTGATTTATAATCGCATCGCATTTGGATTCTCTTTGAGGATATATTTCGTGATTAATCCGAAATTAATGACTAATGCTCACTTTGAAAGACTAGTATGTGTAAAGATCACGAAATGAACTGTTAGAATTCTTGTAAAGAATTGAAGGAGTTATTGTAGACTTATCCAACCATAAGACGGACCATAAATATAAATGGTTATGGTTGACGCATCGACAATATGGTCACATTTTAATGTTGTCCACATAAATGCAGCACTTTACAAACTTTTAGCCCTATCATTAAGTTGATGGCTCATGATCTGGATTATCCTGAAAAGTCTAGTCGACTTGATAATACCGAAGAGTAAGAATCGAAATTTCGATTTGAATTACTTGAGTTTGGAAATTGAACATCCTGTCGATTATGTTCAGACCCAAATGGACTCACGGAAAGTTTGATGATGCGGCTGCAAATGATTGCACGCATTTTTTGGTCTTGCACACCAAGATTTATATTTCCGTGTGGTGTTATGCTATTTTGCTGCATTGGTCCGTTATGAGGCCCATAGACACTCAGACAGCATATGCGTACCAGCTGGTTACTGGTTATGAGCCAGAAGTCTCATATTAACGTGTGTTTGGAGTGCTTAATTAATATTTTGATTGAGCCGCTATAGCGTTCAAAATATGGACCTCTGAATGCGACATAAGTCGATTATGAATCTCATGCCTATCATTTGATATAGTAACCTTGGTAAGCGATCTCTTTATCGCATGATATACGAAAGTGACATCGCTAAGACTGTTCTCCCCGTCGTTAGGGGGAGATTTGCACGTTACCGTTGATAAGGAACGACATGAAGTAACGTGGCATAACTCACTCAGTCTTAGCTTGATCCCCAAAACTGCACTTAGTGATAAGTAAGTGCATAGACACCCTCAAGTCTAACTAAATGCCAGACGCATTTAATGACTTTATGAGATGTCACGAGATCATTTATACCTGCTGCAAAATGCTTGCAAGGATAGACGTCCCTGTTGGACGTCGTGTTCCTGTCGTAACATGTTGCTTTGGCCGAACCCGCCAAGCAAAGGACGCTGCCGTCGGCCATCAGTCTGTCGTCCTTCCCAATATACGAGGAAGTTGACCGGTTCTTAATTCGTTCAGCCCCAGAGGTGGTGAACTGAAACTCGTTTGTCGAACAAGATTATAAAGGATCAAGGAGATGTGTGATTTCCTCCTCATCATAAAGATCTCGAAATATCTGTCGATCATGATATCTTAGACGATATTGAAGCAAAACGAGACTGTCATTGATTACTTGTTCATATATTCAGTGACGACTGATAATATGAACAAATTATGGCAGGAAACCGTGTACCGTTGCCTGAAGTCAACGGAGAATAGACTGTACTAATAGAAACTTGCAATCCAAGTAGACTCTTTAGCGAAAGTGTGTTCGGAGCTGTAGCTCGAACACCACCACTGTTAAACTAGTTTGTTTATTTGGTTATTCGTAAGGAAAAGTGATGAGAATAATGAGATTGTAGAATGCTCGCCTAGTAGCGCAAGGCTTCTCTCACACCTTGG
The DNA here is from genome assembly GCA_963920805.1 of Primula vulgaris. Taxonomy (NCBI): domain Eukaryota; kingdom Viridiplantae; phylum Streptophyta; class Magnoliopsida; order Ericales; family Primulaceae; genus Primula; species Primula vulgaris. The sequence continues at coordinate 9,554,994 of OY987222.1, read as the reverse complement.
AATTGATTACGAGATGGTTTATTTCCTCGTAATGGACGTTATAACGGTCCTCTACTTTATCATATTAGTAGTTTCCAGAAAACTGATTATGCAGCATGTTATTGTGGTCACGATCTTATCTCTGTGGGGATTTAGACTAGAGATGTGGATGAAGGTCCCTGTGTGACTTCATAATGCTTGAATCAAGTAGTTCCTGACCACAGAACACGATCTCAATTAAATGAGACCTTCACTATATGGATTAATATAATCCGAGCAGATGTGGTATACCCGCCTAAGTGAGTACTTGATTAGCTTGGGATACATGAACAAGTATTATGCCCTTGCGTGCTTTATTATGCAATCCACTTTTGAATTTGCCTTCGAGATGAAGGATCTTGGGAAGAAACGGTAGTGACTCGGCCTGATGATCGAGTCCCGTAAATATTGAATCTAAGTCCATGATTCAGACTACACCCAGAAGGTGTTATGACGTTTTAGTCATCATGACGCTAAGTCGTCAGATTCTCCCATGGTCGTTCGGTCACTCGACATTGATATAGACTCAGTCCGTCCCTGATGAGTGATGAAGAGATATTGAACCATCATGTTTATATCTAAGTACAATAAGCGCATCATTGTAATTGTCTAATGTGCTAGGACGAACATCTCGTATGCTGTGAATGGTATAGCTCGACACAGCAACGCGCTAACACGCTGCCATCGAAATGGCATAAAAGACATTTTCCCATTTCCTTAAGGTAACTGTGGATGAGGGCTTGTCTTATCCCATTTGCGTCATCGAGTGTACCTACCCCCTTCGGTACTCGAATTAACGTAACCCTTTTTCGGTTATACCGATGCCGGTTACTTATCAGACCCGTATAAGGGATATTCCTAACATGGTATGTCTTTACCATTAGGAATAAGGCAATATTTTGGAGGTCTTGGAATGACTCCAAACGAATCACTCTGATCTACTCGTGCTCTATGAGACGACTAGAGAGTGTATATGGCTTCGAGCTCGTATTAGCCATATTTGAATTACATATGCTCTGTCTCACGATCCAGATAAAACACTTGTCTTATTTGAGGACAACTTGTTATTATCGATCAAGAGAGACATGACTAGATTATGCTATTTAGCATTTCTTGCCGAAATAAATTTTCACATATGAAGTTTAAGAGCATCCTGTCGAATGCTCGTTTTATTCCACGTTATATTTTCTTGCATACAGTCGTGTGCAAGTAAATGAGGCATTAAGTCGAATGCTCGTATTCTTTCTTGGAATATGAAATCTTTGCACCCAGTAGTGTGCAAATGAGGGGGAGCATCCAGGTGAATGTTTATTGCACTAATTACTACTTAGTCGAAATTCTCGCACCCTGTCGTGTGCAAGTGAGGGGGAGCATCCAGTCGCATGCTCGTGTACTCTTTTTGTCCTTAGACCAAGGTTTTTTCCCACTAGGTTTTCCTTGGCAAGGTTTTTAGCGAGACACGTTCCCATCATACCTCACTTAAGATTGCCGAAATTAGGGGGAGTATCCTGTTGTATACTTCTTACCACTGTGTACTCTTTTGTCCTTCGACTAGAGGTTTTTCCCACTGGGTTTACTCTAGCAAAGTTTTGATGAGGCACATGTTTTATGGTTGATCCCCTACTACTACCACTGTTGCACTTTTTTTCCTTCGATCAGAGATTTTCCCATTGGGTTTGCTCCGGCAAGGTTTTGATGAGGCACACTATTTTGTGGTTAGTTAATTACATAGAATTTCGGCCTATATCATTCGGCTACATAGTTTCTCCTAGGTCCGGTTTTGTCCCACATTGGGTTTTCCGTCCCTAAGGTTTTTATGTGTTTAGCACTTCGAATGAACTTGACTCACATCGACAGCATGAAGACGAAGAAATCAAGATGTCCAAAGGGGGAGTGTTGTAGGATATTATTGGTCATCTTGGGCCTATCTTGGGCTTTCCTAGCATATGTAACTCTACCCTCTATTATATAAAGAGGGTCAGGAGTCTCTTGATGTATCTCTCTATCTATATTATCAATTAATAAAAGACGACTCTTTTATCTCTCTATACTTGTATCTCCATATCTATATATCTAGCTAATATGTCACACAACAAATATGAAATATTAACTAAATTTTCAATTTGGTGTCAATTTCCAATTTTTTTGAATGAAACAATGATACATTCTATAAATTTCATCAAAGAAATTAACTCAATATGAAGGGAAAATTGCTAAAATGGTACCCAACCTATTAACTTTTAGCGATCTGCTACCCAACCTAACACTTTTTTCTAATTCGGTACCCAACCTATAAGCATCGCTCTAATTTGGTATCCAATCTAACATTTTTTCTAATTTGGTACCCAACCTATACGTATTCAGTCCATTTAAGGGACTCAATCCGTCTTCGATCAACGGTTTTGAACGCATAATAAGTCTCATTTACTGTTGATTAACCTAGGTGAAACCTTCAATTGTTGTATTAAATAATTTAATGTGAAACCACTACTTAATATGATTGATTTAATTAGGTTAAAATGATCGGATGTGGGTTGAGTCCCTTAATTGGAGCGAAAATGTATAGGTTGGATACCAAATTAGAAAGTGTATTAGCTTGGGTACAAAATCACTAAAACCTAATAGGTTGGGTACCATTTTAGCATTTTTCACCAATATGAAACATTAACTAATTTCATAAAATCTATTAACTAAACATGATACATCACATAATTTTATTTAAGCATCATCAAAACCAGTTTACAATAACTTGAAAAAAAAGTACCTACATAAAAAAAAAAAAAAACTAATTATATATGGACTTTCTAAATTTAAAACTTGTTCTTCGGTTACGATTTTCTTTCCCGTCTGCCTTTCTAACGTTGTGTATAAGTTGAAATTTGTTCGAAAAAATTTCTTTCATGGCTCAGCATCTTCAGTACGCGTTTGTTCCCACAGTGCTATAATATTTGGCATTGGGAAGATCCCTTCTTTAGGAATAATTTCAGTATAATGACAATTGTTGACATACACCATTCCAATATGGATGTAATATGTCGTTCCAGAAGACGGCCCGGTATAAAGAGATAAAAAATGGCGTTCCGTATTTTTAATAATCCATTTTTGTCTGGCCATCATGACAATAATACAATTGAGATATTATAATGAGATGCAATTAAAAACACATAAGCTGGAAATCTCATCCATTTATCTCAAGGGGCAGGATATATAGGATGATAAAAATTCAAACTGGATAAAATATAATCATATTCATAACCTTCAAAATTGATATTACCAAATAGATCATAATAAACACCTTTTATTTGCTGAATCTCTTGAAACAACTCACATATAACTGCGTATCAATCATTTTCCCCATTTTCTTTACCCATCACCTTTGTAATTACTCAGAACCCACAGTTATCATCCCCATGCACATCATAAACCGTATCGATGTAATTATGTAACATTGACCATATTTTCTCAATGTACTGGAAACTTTGTCTAGTGGTGGTGGGGTTATTTGTTGGTTTTCGCGTCCTCCTAATTGGGTTTACCTTTACCTCCGATGTTTCTTTCACTTTACCTTTGACTTTATCTCTACTAGCACTAGCACTCTCTTCCTCCACATACTCACATCCTGACTTATCTCTCTTACTCGAATTGTCTTCTTTTCTATGTTTTCCACTAATTTGTCTCACTTCAGTATCATTCATGGATGTTCTAGAGAGTAAATTTATTACCCGGAGTTGTGTTTTCATGCACCGTTTTTCAACATTAGTTTTGGTAGAATAAACACTTCTAGATCACTATCAACCCCATAATTATCGTTGTACCCATTATCATCAATTAAATCTAATGAATTCCAGAATCTATGTATATATTCTAGTGAAAGAGTCTTTCCAAATAAAATATGCTCACTCATAATATGATGACAAGGTAATCCGTGAGACAAGTTTATACCACAAGAACAATTCTCATCAGACTGTCCACAACATTTTTTTTGTTCTTTAAATAATAAATCAAAAGAATGGTGTGTGATATATGACCTAATATTTTTAAAGAGAGGTGTCCGTTCTGAATGTGAAAAATAAGACTTGTATTTATCCAACTTCATCTTAATATCCTCAAACTGATTATTAAAAATTTTATTCACTCTAGCCAAACATTTTCAAGCGTGCCAGTATTTGAGAAAAAATCTCTATTTAGCGTTGCGTGTTGTTTTTCGGTCCGATTACTAGTTCTGTTAGCTAGATGTGTTGTATTGTTGGTATAGCATGCAACAAACTTATCGATATAATCTTTTAACAACTTGTCTACATAATTAATCACATCAGGATACGATTTGTAAGAGGAATTGAAAGCAGATCAGTTATAATTGTATTGTTCTATCGTCTCAGCATCAACCACTAAACCCTAATTATCTAGAAACGTTTGCCACTTCTCGTATGGGGTTTTTTTTTATAGTTTTTCAAAACATTTTTTGCAATATGAAAAGTGCAGAATATATGATAAGAATCAGGAAAAACAACGAATAACGCATTTATCAACCCCATTTCTATGTCGGTTACAAACACCCTAGCCAGTGTACAACCCTCCAATGTTTCTTTAAATTTATTCAAAGCTCATGTATAACTTTCCTGAGTATCCTCCCTCATAAAAAAAAATCTAAACAATATGTTTGGTTTGTTGATTTCATCCCTACAACTTATAAAAATGACATATTAAAGGGGTTTGTCCTATATGTACAGTTTATTAGCAATATATCAGAAAAAGCTTTGAACATCCTTATAGAGTTAGGGTGGGCAAAAAACAAGTTCTCTAGCCTATGAGTTGTTGGGTTCATATTATGAAAAAAAGTATAACGATATCTATCCAACAAATTAAACAGTTCTTGTATCGGGTTTCTACCCCCTCGCTCTTTAACTTTCAGACCATTCAAATAATTATGTATCGTTTTAGTGTTCGATACATTGTCAGGGTTTTGATTTTTTATAGCCTCTAATATTGCACTAACTTTAAAATTACTTTGCCTGAAAGTTTTAACCATTTGTTTTTCCTCTTGTGTTAAGCGAGCACGCCGTGCTTTTCCTTGAAGGTAAGTGGGAGGTGGATGGTTATGGTGTCCATTTTCTACACAACACATCCATTCATCATTAACTACATAACCATTAATGAAAAAAGGTCAATCTTTTTTTTGGTACCTGAATTTGTGGAAGACAGTTCTTTTTTTCATAAACCCTCTGATTTATCACACATAATATCAACATATGATGCCGTTCTCCCATCCCCCCCCCCCCCCTAACAACGAATCATAAGAATAAAACCCCAATTTCCAGACACGTCACCAAGATCAGCAAGCATTTCATCCCTTGTATACCAAGTCAAATCAACTTCAAAATGTTCTTTATAATCAGTTAGTTTCTCATTTGATCTACTAGAGGAATCAACATAATTATAGTCCCATTGATTGTTATCATAACTATAGTCAAAATTCATTTTTGAAGAGTGTTTATGTTTGTTTTTGTTTTGAGAAAGCAGTATTTTGGAATAGTGAGTGTTTGTGTTTGATTTGAGTAATGGTTAGGATTGATAAGACTATACCATATTTATATTCAAATTCAAAAAAAAAAATCATTTTTAGTCATTTCCAAGCTTTAATCATGCATTGAGAAGTCATTTTCGGATAGTGTTGTCAAATCAACCAGAATTTTACAGAATTGTGTAAGTGTTGTTGACGGATTTTTATAGATAGGGTATCCAAGGGTATTTACACTGCAAGCCGTAAATCTAACTTATGGTTCGTATTTTCTCTTACGGTTCGTTATTCGTAAAAAAAAGTTCATTTTAAGTCATTTTGAAGATTTAATTTTGCATTGAGAAGTCATTTTCGGATAGGGTTGTCATTTCATAATAAAGACGAGCTTGTGTGTTGTCAAATCAATCAAAATTTTACATACTTGTGTAAGTGTTGTTGGCGGATTTTTATGGATAGCGTTATCCAAGGGTATTTACTCTGCAAACCGTATATCTGACTTACAAGCTGTTTAAAAACAGCCTACAAGCCTCTAATTAAACAGCTTTTAAGTTGTTTAGAAACAGCTTAAAAGATGTTTAAAAAACAATTTAAAAAATCTTTAAAAACAGTTTAAAAAATCTTTAAAAACAGCTTAATAGCTGTTTTAAAAACATCTTACAAGCTGTTTTAAAAACAGTGTAATATCTGTGTAAAAAACAGCTTAAAAGATGTTTAAAAACAACTTACAAGCTGCTTAAAAACATCTTTAAAATGTGTAAAAAACTGTTTCAAAAATTATATAATATCCAAGTATGTAATATCCAAATAAGACCAAGATGCAATCATATACAGCATATAATATGTAACAATTACATGTAGGAAATAAGAAAGTGAAAATTTACTTGTTCATGCGACATCTCGTCAAACTGGTCCCATATATGGACCACATTATGTCCGTAAACATATGGTTTAGGATTAGCAAGTCGTCACATTTTCCATCTCTAATATACAAGTAAAGTAGACAAACAACGAATATAAATAAGACAACTAAATGATAATTACAAAAAAAAAAAAAAATCGAATACAAAAATTAAATAATAGGCTAGGGGATACCTAAGCAATTCCTCAGGTGGGGGATATCAGCAGGCAACCCTTCACATGGTCTAACAGGCAGTAGACTAGTTATCACCCACATATCAAGAAACATAACCACACCGCTTACTCCGTTAGATTTACTCCGAACCAATTTGCATAAATTAGCCTCCAAACAAGCTAGGAGAACTGATCCCCAACTATATTCTACACATGTATCAAAATCCTCAAGAAATGGCAGAGGTCATAGTGGAATCTGATCACTGTTTTTATCTGAAAAAACATGTGCAGCAAGCAATAGTAATTCCCTAAAACATGACAGCCCTAGACTGATATAACAACCGCTCCTCACTAGCCTCGGGGGTAATTCCCTAAAAGTACGTAACATCCAATCAAGTTTAACCGTTAAACAGTTTGTATCACCTTGATTGTCAAGAGGTCGAGCACCCAACAACCTTTCTACCAAATCCAACTTGGTTGCCTTAGTATCATTCCTCTCCGACCGGGTAACAGCATGACCATCCACCTTCAATCCATGCATGATCTCTACATCTTGTAAATATATCCCCAACTCTCCACCCAAAAAATAAAATGTGTGGGTTTCATCACGCCACCTATTAACTAATGTTGTAAGAAAGTCTCGATCTACATTATAATTACCTATTATGTGAATAGCATAAAAGTCCGCTCTAATCATATTATGTACCACTGTTGGAGGCGTCGGTGTCTGCCAACTATAATTGTATAGCCGTATCTTGTGCGCATCCCCTCTCACCACTTCTCTCCCAGCCTCCCAAGTCTTATTTGATATATAACCGGACTGGCGTAAAAGGCCCATCTTAGCTTTAATCTGTGGACCTGACTGAGCCATGAAAAACTTGTATTAAAAATGATATAAAATTAAACAATTTGTCGGAAAATGTTAGCTTATATATTAGCCTAGCAAATATAGTTGGTAAAATATATCCATCTAGAGAGTAATTAGCCCAACAAATCATGCTCGCTTTTCTAAAGTGTTAGATTAGCTAGGATTCCAAAAAAAAGTTACAACTAATATTTATACAAACAAAGTAATTAACATATAAATCAACAAATTTTATAAAAAAACCTAATTTTCAAAACGGGTAAATATTAATAAACCCTAACTATTTTTATTTTTCCCAATCACAACAAGATAAGGAACATACATAATTATTGACAACCAAACAATTAGTAATAAATATCTAAATAAACAAATTTGAATAAAACCCCTATTTTTTTATAAAACGGGAAAAATATCAACAGTGCTAAGTTTTTTTAATTAATATAAAAAAATAGCAAGCAATTATAATCACCAAGTGAATAATCAATTGGCATATTTTATATCTTTTTCCCAATTTTACAAATTGAAACTATATAAAATAAATAATAAACTAGGGAATAAAGAAATAACTTGAATTAGGGTATTTAATTCTGTGAATTAAAGCTAAACGTGGTTTAATCAGATGAAATTTGGTGGTTATGGTTTTTATTTTGGTTAATTGGTGATTTGGGGGGGGGGGGGTTTTATTTCGATGCAGTTGTATTTTCGTAATTTTTCAATGCAAACCGTAGATTTTTATCTACGGTCTGTAGATTTTTTCTACGGTTTTGACTAAAATCGAAACCGTAGATTTTATCTATGGTATGCACTTAAAATCTACTGTTTGTACAAAAAAAATTACGGTTTATGCGTTTTTTCAGAAAAAATGAAGTAGAAAAATCCAGCCTCATTTCTAAGTGTTAAATTGCACGACTTTACTTCTTTTTCTTATATACTTATAATAATGGTTTCGATAGATTTAATAAAGGAAATAATTAAAATAATTGGCATACCCAAAAACCAAAAAATAATGTACCCTAATTTTGTTTTAAAATCTCTTATCACATATGTATCTATGACTGTAAATGAAGCGAAACAAACCGAACATGGCTCTGTTCATGTTCATGATGAACTGAAACACTTGTTCATGTTCATGTTCAGTTCATCTTCATTTAAATACGAACGAACATGAACCGAACTTTTGACGAGGCGAACACGAGTCGTTCGTGAACATCTCTTTTCATTAATTTAAAACATTTAATAATTAAAAAATAGTTTTTTTCTTTATTTTTAGAATATATTATAAATTTATCATTTGTTATTATATTATTTACTGTGATAAAGTTGTCTATAAATAAATAAAACTTAGTTAATTAATTTATTTGACATTACAACATAATATTTTCTTAGTTTTAAATTTATACATTCTATTAATGTATAAATTCTTTTTAACATCCGTATAATTAATTAATTTAACGAGTCGAGCACTTAACAATAAAATTGGTGACTATATTTATAGTATGATGACATAAATTACTTTAATAAGTTTAAAATAATTCAAACATATCATTAATATTATTATTGTTGTAGGTTATTATTGGACTATTGGGCCTTACTCATAGTGGGCCTAAGTTGGGCTTTCTAGCTTGTATAACTCTAACCTCTAGTATATAAAGAAGGTTAGGGTACACTTGTATTGATACATTCTGATGAATAAAGACCTACTGTTCCCTCTCTCTATGTTCTCTCTATGTCTCCTATATAATATATATACTGAGCTAATAAGAGACACAACACGTTATCAGCACTGCTCTCGGAGATCGAAGTACGGATTATAAATTCAATAAACCTTGAGGTTTATCCGGATTTTTATTAGTATTTTGCTATATCGACATTCACCAACATACCGTGCATAAGGTAAATAATTCTAAATCCCGGCTTGACAACTAAATTTGTAATACTATGTGAAAAGTCAGCCGCATGATAACCATTGATTTGTTGCCTGTGATTAAACAAACCTGCCATGTACTAAATTTGCTATATCAGCCGCATGTAATAGTATTAAACAAACCTATCATGTGTATATATGTCACTGCATGTTTGCATGTTATTATAGACGAATTGTAAATTCTTTTATACACACACAATTAGTGCTCTGTAGAAAATTGTATTGTGACTTTGGTTAATAAATTGCTTATGCTGTGTATGAATTTTAGAACAAGTGCCTAGTACTGTTTATGCTTAAGCTGCGTATGAAAATTGTACTGTGACGTTGTTTAATAAGCTACTAGTACTGTTTGTTTAAAACATGTGTCACTAGTCAAGAAGTGCCTGAATAAAATCTACATCTTTGCTGCGTTATAATTTTTTTATTAAAAGGCAAACGAATAAAAATTGCATGTTAATTGAATAAATTGATATGTTTCCATGTAAATTTAACCCCTTTGCATGTTAAAATATTTTTTTACCATATATAGAATTGATTGGTAATTAAAAATATATTGTTTGCTTGCATGTTAAAACTACCATGTATAGAATTATTAATATGGCGATAAACATAGATAATTGATTGATATCTTGTTAGCATAATCATATCTTTTTTTGATATTATCATATATAAAAATATCACATATGCCAGTAAATCTTTATGGATTGATTGATAATCTTAAATTGATTTGATTTGATATGTTAGAATCTTTATGGATTGATTGATAATCTTAAATTGATTTGTTTATAACACCAAATCTCCTGCATGATTAGATAGATCCTAAAATATATTTACTGCCTGTTTATATATGTGTGGTTAATCTATATAGATATTCTCTATGCTGTTAATATTATTGCCATATATAAAATGTGAAAATCATATATATTCACATTTAAGTTGGAAAAATTATGAATCTTCCCCAAATAGGCTCACCTATTTGGATACGATGTCTAGGAAAGATAAAGGCGGAAGTCGTTCTCCTAATGAGGTCGGTTTTTAAGAGGCATTCGTGCCCACCCCCCTCACCATCTTTCCTGGTCGTATTCAAATAGAGCTACCGAAAGGGGTTGAGTAAATAATAATTTCCCTGAGTGTGTTTATATAGTGATGTATGTTTCGCCGAATTGGTTTTTCAGTATCGACCCGTCGTTCGATCAATGAGAACCGATTCACATGAGAAGCAAAACTAATGTTTTCGAACCTGTCGTTTCGGGAAAAAAGTTTGTGCTTGTGCAAACCATAAACATATAAACCAGTCGTTTTATATGAAAAATAATCTAGAACTCCCAACACATGTTGGATGCCATCTATGATGAGAAAAATCGCAAAACATACTTGCGAAATGACTGTTTAGACGTTGATATTATTCCGTCACCACATGTTAGTCACCCTGATGTGTGAAAATGTGATGCCCAAATTTTTTTTGGATGCCATCTTTGATGAGTAAAACACGAGTTTGTTGTTACCCTCGAGATGAATGCTAAGGCGTTGATTTTATTCCGCCGCCACATTTGAGACGTGATGACGTCTATGGTGAACAAATGTCTGAAATTGACATATGGGAGCAATCCTTCACCAAAATACTAGCTTGGAAATTGTATTCCATAAGCAGTATCGTGAATTTATATTCACCATGTTCCTTTATCACCCATCTGTTATTGGATAAGAAAATTACCCCGGTGAGTAGTTTTAATCCTATTGGGTCAATGGCGAATTGTTTGCCTGATATTAATGCTCTTCGTGTACATTTTTTTTCCACGAATCGAGAACCAAGACAAGTGTTATTTGTCTCGAACTGTCGCGATCCCGATGAATCGCCTAGCCAAGCGAGATTTTAGACAATCGTCAAAATCGAAAACCTGTGGCTCCAAGACAGTAATTGAAAGGAACAATATGGGTCGTTGTCACAAAGCAAGAGATAATGCTCAAGGAGCCAACTCTATGATATAAAGACAAAGGTCATGCACGGTTACTCCTTAAATAGTTCACAACTATTATAAAGGTGGAAAAACCGATGCTAATGTGGTTAAAGTTAATTGAAAGGAAACTCTTGAGACCCCCGATTTTGTGGCTCAAATGAGTTTGATACCTTTCTTTATTGATTTTGATAAATCATTGAGCCATTTTTTCGCTCATCTGGATTATGTTTTTCCATTTGGATTATGATTTTTCCATTTGGACATACTTTTGGATTATGGTTTGCCTGCTTACGAAATTTCTCGAAATAATTTAAAGTGTTTTGAGCAAATTACTTTGACAAATGTGACCAAACTTTAAATTATGAAATTTTAGGCAATACTTGTGGGGTAGTTGATTTTTTTGAAAATAGTGGGTAACAGTGTACCACATAATTTCACCAACTACTTGCCTAAAAGAGTACTCAGTGACAACGATTCTGGACCTGTCGTTCCAAATCGTAATCTTTGGTAAAGCCAAATTGATTTGTCAAATATGAGGCGTTATACTCCTATAGTTCCTATCGTACCTTGTTGAGTTATAAAATATTCGAGAAAACCAGTGTTACCTGGTAAAAGCTCATGAAAGAATTGAAATTTCTTTACATAGCCTCCATTCAATATGACCAAAATCGTATTTTTAGAGGAGTTGAAATGTCTTTCAAGTGGTTGCTACCACATTTTTTTAAAAAAGCATTTAAAGTTACCTTATCATTTCGCCTGTCGTCGATTGATAAAGGATTTAGATGGTAAGACATGATTGTCTATACTATCATTCGCCTGTCGTCGACTGATCAAAGCATTTTGATATTGTGGCATTGACCGGATGAGATATTCCCGGGTTAAAAGACGATGCTTGATTTATAATCGCATCGCATTTGAATTCTCTTTGAGGATATATTTCGTGATTAATCCGAAATTCATGCCACTAATGCTCACTTTGAAAGACTAGTATGTGTAAATATCACGAAATGAACTCATAGAATTCTTGTAAAGAATTGAAGGAGTTATTGTGGACTTATCCAACCATAAGACGGACCATAAATATAAATGGTTATGGTTGATGCATCGACAATAAGGTCACATGATTATTGTTGTCCACAGAAATGCAGCATTTCCCAAACTTTTAGCCCTATCATTAAGTTGATGGCTCATGATCCGGATTATCCTGAAAAGTCTAGTCGACTTGATAATTCCGAAGAGTAATAATCGAAATTTCGATTTGAATTGCTTGAGTTTGGAAATTGAAATTGAACATCCTGTCGATTATGTTCAGACCCAAATGGACTCACGGAAAGTTTGATGATGCGACTGCAAATGATTGCACGCATTTCTTGGTCTTGCGCACCAAGATTTATATTTCCGTGTGGGGTTATGCTATTTTGCTGCATTGGTCCGTTATGAGGCCCATAGACACTCAAACATCATATGCGTACCAGCTGGTTACTGGTTATGAGCCAGAAGACTCGTATTAACGCGTGTTTAGAGTGATTAATTAATATTTTGATTGAGCCGCTCTAGCATTCAAAATATGGACCTCTGAATGCGACATAAGTCGATTATGAATCCCCTGCCTATCATTTGATAGAGTAACCTTCGCAAACGATCTCTTTACCGCATGATATGCGAAAGTGACATTGCTAAGACTGTTCTCCCCATCGTTAGGGGGAGATTTGCACGTTACCGTTGATAAGGAACGACGTGAAGTAACGTGGCATAACCCACTCAGTCTTAGCTTGATCATCAAAAACTGCACTTAGTGATAAGTAAGTGCATAGACTCCCTCAAGTCTAACTAAATGACAGACGCATTTAATGACTTTATGAGATGTCACAAGATCATTTATACCTGCTGCAAAATGCTTGCAAGGATAGACGTCCCTGTCGGATGCCGTGTTCATGTCGTAACACGTTGCTTTGGCCGAACCCGCCAAGCAAAGAACGTTGCCGTCCGCCTCAGTCTGTCGTCCTTCCCAAGATACGAGGAAGTTGACCAGTTCCAAATTCGTTCAGCCCCAGAGGTGCTGAACTGAAACTCGTTTGTCGTACGAGATTATAAAGGATCAAGGAGATGTGTGATTTACTCTTCATCCTAAGAATCTCGAAATATCTGTCGATCATGATATCTTAGACGATATTGAAGCGAAACGAGACTGTCATTGATTACTTGTTCATATATTCGGTGACGACTGATAATATGAGCAAATTATGACAGGGAACCATGTACCGTTGCCTGAAGTCAACGTAGAATAGACTGGACTAATGGAAACTTGCAATCCAAGCAGACTCCTTAGCGAAAGTGTGTTCGGACCTGTAGCTCCAACACCACCAATGTTAAACGAGTTCGTTTATTTGGTTATTCGTAAGGAAAAGTGATGAGAATAATGGGATTGTGGAATGCTCGCCTAGTAGCGCAAGGCTTCTCTCACATCTTGGAATTGATTACAAGATGGTTGATTTCCTCGTAATGGACATTATAACGGTCCCCTAATTTATCAGTTTAGTAGTTTCCCAAAAACTGATTATGCAGCATGTGATTGGGGTCACGGTTTTATCTCTATGGGAATTTACACAAAGAGATATAGATGAAGGTCCATGTGTGACTTCATATGCTTTAATCAAGTAGTTCCTGACCACGGAACACGATCTCAATTAAATGAGACGTTCACTATATGAATTAATATAATCCGAGCGGATGTGGTATACCGCCTAAGTGAGTACTTGATTAGCTTGGGATACTTGAACAAGTATTATGCCCTTGCGTGTTTTATTATGTGATCCATTTTTGGATTTACCTTCGAGATGAAGGATCTTGGGAAGAAACGATAGTGACTCGGCCTGATGATCGAGTCCCGTAAAGATTGAATATAAGTCCATGATTCAGACTACACCCAGAAGGTGTTAGGACGTTTTAGTCATTATGACGCTAAGTCGTTAGATTCTCCCATAATCGTTCGATCACTAGACATTTATATAGACCCGGTCCGTCCCTGATGAGACGACAAAGAGATATTGAACCATGATGTTCATATCTAAGTACAATAAGCGCATCATTGTACTTGGTCTAATGTACTAGGACGAACATCTTGTCTGCTGTGAATGGTATAGCTCGACACAGCATCGCGCTAACACGCTGCCATCGAAATGGCATAAAAGACATTTTCCCATTACCTTAAGGTAACTGTGGATGAGGGCTTGTCTTATCCCATTTGCGTCATCGAGTGTACCTACCCCCTTTGGTACTCGAATTAACGCAACCCTTTTTCGGTTATACCGATGCCGGTTACTTATCAGACCCGCATAAGGGATATTCCTAACATGGTATGTCTTTACCATTAGGAATAAGGCAACATCTTGGAGGTCTTGTAATGACTCCAAACGAATCATTCTGATCTACTCGTGCTCTATGAGACGACTAGAGAGTGTATATGGCTTCGAGCTCGTATTAGCCATATTTGAATTACATATGCTCTGTCTCACGATCCAGATAAAACACTTGTCTTATTTGAGGACAACTTGTTGTTATCGATCAAGAGAGATATGACTAGATTATGCTATTTAGCATTTCTTGCCAAAATAAATCTTCACATATGAAGTTTAAGAGCATCCTGTCGAATGCTCGTTCTATTCCATGTTAGATTTTCTTGCATCCAGCCGTGTGCAAGTAAATGAAGCATCCAGTCGAATGCTCGTACTCTTTCTTGAAATATGAAATCCTTTCACCCTGTCGTGTGCAAGTGAGGGGGAGCATCCAGGTGAATGCTTATTACCCTAATTACTACTTAGTCGAAATCCTCGCACCCTGTCGTGTGCAAGTGAGGGGGAGCATCCAGTCGCATGTTCATGTACTCTTTTTGTCCTTAGACCAAGGTTTTTTCCCACTGGGTTTTCCTTGGCAAGGTTTTTAGCGAGACACGTTCCCATCTTATCTCACTTAAGATTGGCGAAATTAGGGGGAGTATCATGTTGTATACTTCTTACCACTGTGTACTCTTTTGTCCTTCGACTATAGATTTTTTCCCACTGGGTTTACTCTAGCAAGGTTTTGATGAGGCACATGTTTTGTGGTTGATCCCCTACTACTACCATTGTTGCACTCTTTTTCCTTCGATCAGAGATTTTCCCATTGGGTTTGCTCCGGCAAGGTTTTGATGAGGCACACTGTTTTGTGGTTAGTTACTTACATGATATTTCGGCCTATATCATTCGGCTACACAGTTTCTCCTAGGTATCGGTTTTGTCCCACACTGGGTTTTCCGTCCCTACGGTTTTTATGTGTTTAGCACTGCGAATGAACTCGACTCAGATCGACTGCATGAAGACGAAGAATTCAAGACGTCCAAAAGGGGAGTGTTGTAGGTTATTATTGGACTATTGGGTCTTACTCATAGTGGGCCTAAGTTGGGCTTTCTAGCTTGTATAACCCTAACATCTAGTATATAAAGAAGGTTATGGTCCACTTGTATTGACACATTCTGATGAATAAAAACCTACTGTTCCATCTCTTTATGTTCTCTCTATGTCTCCTATATAATATATATACTGAGCTAATAAGAGACACAACAATTATAATATAAATAATTTTATTAATTTGTAGTGATACTAGTTAGTTTTTGTTACATCATTAATAGATTTAGTTTTTTTAATTTTATCAAATTTTATATATAGTTACATGAACACGAGTTTAGACGAAACGAACATAGTCGTATTCATGTTCAGTTCAATTAATAGACAAACGTTATATTATTTTTAATTATCATATTCATTTGTAAATAAATCAAAATAATCTGAAAACAATAAGCGCAGTATCATTTGCGGCCCTTTGTACCGTGAACGGTCATGTGAGAACATGAGATATACTAAATAAAATGGTAATAAAGAATCCAGTGGATTTAAAAATATAGCAATTAAATTCATAATCGAGAAGGAATAATAAAATAAGAAGAAAAACACACCAGAGCCACCTAATATAGATACATATATCACCCATCTATATTTTTCTCATCCCGCTCCATTTTCTTCAAGCTCGATCCAAATTGGGTCGATCTGAGAGCTACCCATTATTTATTTTCCCCTTTTTTCATCTGGGTATCTCTCAAATTTGAGTCTTTGTGCCTAATTACTAAGATTTTTACAATTTTTCATATTTTTCCTCTGTTTTTTTCTTTTTCTTTTTGGCTCTGTTTTGGTGTGTGATGGGTTCATTAAGTGTGATGCAATTCACTTGTGATAACAAAAATGAGGTATTGGGAATCGAAGATGCTGTGAGAGTGCTTTTAAAGGGTTTGGGTGAAGATGTGAATAGAGAAGGGATTCGAAAGACGCCTTTACGTGTTGCGAAGGCCCTCCAAGACGGTACCAAAGGTCCATTCTTTTTCCTCTCATTTTGTTGTTTTGGATTTTGTTTTTTCTGTTTTTTTTAGTTTTGGTACTTTTAACTCCTTAGTTTATTATTCTGGCTAACATGTTACGAATGTGGTTATGTCACGTCCCGTAATGCCATTTTCAGCTATGTTGCTCTCGGACCAGAATATTTGGTTAATCTAAAGAAAATATGATTAAATTTAAAAAAAAATCGTTTCATATGAATAATGACTAACTTAAGTTACTAGCTTTCTTAAGCTTAATTTTTCAGTACTAAAGGTCATTTTTTTTTTACATTTGGTTTTCTGTTTATTTAGTTGGTACATGGTAATTTTGCCTGGAATCCGAAAGAAAATGTGTTTTTTTAAATCCTTAGTATATTAGTTTGGTTAACATGTTGCGAATGTGTTTATATCACATCCCATAATGCCGTCTTCGACTGTGTTGATCGGTTTCGCGATGACAAAGCTCTAGTCAGATCAAAGAAAATAGAGTTAAAATCTATATTTTGATTCATTTGTATAATGACTAAGTTCAGTTACTAGCTTTCTTAAGCTTAGTTTTATCAGTTTCTAGAACTCATGACCTAGCAGAATAACCAAACCTACCCGTCTTTTTGAGGACGAATTGTTTGTTATGTTTTTTCAAACCTATGCCAGATACCATAATGAAACAATAAAAGAGCTAGCATTGGGTTGGAACTTGTGTGTGGGACTTGATTAATTTGCTAATATGTTTGAACATAGCGTACGTTGTTAAATTGTGTTAAAAGATTGTATATTTGCTTCATGATTCATATTTCAGAACAGGGCAGGTAGACTTGCACTTGCTGGCTCATTGTAGAGACTTCCGCTAGAATATCACTGGTTCAATTTACTTTTGCAATTGGTTACTTACATCTACTCAATTTTTTTAAAGCTTTTATCAATAAACCTGCCGATGTTTTGTATGTTTCTTGTAGCTCATTAGTTAGCATTGTTTTATTTGTGTTTGAAACTTTAAAGTTGCCCTCATGGTTGCTAAGATACTCATAGTTTGAAGTAGAATATTTGTCTGATTTGGCCTTAAAAGAGTTTTTCAGGGAAATCGTCTGAGCAAACCACCAAACATGCACTCTGATGAAAACTTGAAACCATTTTCATTAAAATGTGAATCACTTAAAAACGGGTTTAGATCTCTTATCAGTCTACTTCGTAAGCTAGTCACGGAATGTAATAAGTACGTTTCTGTTGAAAATGTATTTTTTTGTCGTAGCCTTCACGAAATGATTTGCAGTGCCATCCTTAAATTTCAAAACTGTACCCAAAGGATTGCTATTTGCTATTGGCTTATTGCACTATTTCCATGCTAATTTAAAATCAGCTAGACATACTTTTTTGTCTTCTATCTTATAATTTGTCTTTTGCTGTATTTTGAACATTTATTAACTGCAAGCAGATATTGATGCAGTTTAAGAGTCATGTAAGGTAGTAAATTTAAAAAACCTCAAGTACTGCCATCGTGCAGCGGCTGACTAGCCGTCAAGATTCACATGTCTGTCTCAAACATTTTTTACATTTTCACATGTCTGTCTCTAATATGCATTGTCTTTCCTTCTGTTATTTAATGGAAACTGCAGGTTCATGATTTAGTAATGTCTTTCCTTCTCTGAGTTACTGACCAATTCTTTTTGTTTAAGCTGAATTTCTTTTAGTAACACGTAATTCTTTATATGCAGGTTACAACCAAAATGTGAAAGATATCGTTGAAGACGCTTTATTCCCCGAAGATGGTTTCGGAAAAGGGGTCGGTGGTCAAGCTGGGGGAGTTGGAGGTCTAGTTGTTGTTCGAGATCTCGACCACTTTTCCCACTGTGAATCTTGCTTATTACCTTTTCAGGTGAAATGCCACATAGGATATGTTTCGTCGGCTAATCGTGTTTTAGGCCTAAGCAAATTCTCACGAGTAACTGAAATTTTTGCCAAACGACTCCAAGAGCCTCAACGACTAGCAGACGAAATATGCTCAGCTTTGCAACTTGGTATCAAACCCTCGGGTGTTGCAGTTATTTTACAGTGTTCGCATATTCATTATCCAAATTTCGAAACCGCTTTTGTCGATCCGAATCATGACAGTTGGACAAAATTACTGGTTTCGTCCGGTTCCGGGATATTCGAAAATGAAAAGGCTGATATTTGGTGTGACTTTCTGAGTCTCCTAAAGTTTCGAGGAATCAATTTGGGGAAAATAGACCTCCGAGATAATGTTACAAAACCTTGGTGCCCAGCTACTTCCTCTAAAATGGGGATTAATTTAAATTCGGGGATGGTCTCTGCAGTAGACTCAATTATAAGGTCTTTGGGCGAAGACCCATCAAGGAACAGCCTTAAAGGGACTCCGGCACGTTATGCAAAATGGCTTATGAATTTCAAAACCTCTAAATTAGATTTAAAAATTAACGGGTTTGCTCTTGGCAATGCTATTAAACCCAATTTTGAGATATGTTACAATAAAGATATCCGTTCCGAGCTAAACTTGCCGTTTTGGTCCCAATGTGAACATCATTTACTACCCTTTTATGGTGTTGTTCATGTAGGATACGTAGGTAAAGAAGGGGTTAATCCAGCTGGCAAGTCCCTACTGCAGTCGATAGCTCATTTTTACGGTTTTAAGCTACAAGTTCAAGAGAGGCTTACTCGCCAAATAGCTGAGACAGCTTCGAATATTCTTGGAGGAGATATAATGGTAGTGGTCGAAGCTTCTCATACTTGTATGATCTCTAGAGGGATTCAGAAATTTGGGAGTAGTACTGCTACTATAGCGGTTTTGGGACGATTTTCCACTGATGCTATAGCAAGGGAAACATTTTTGAAGAGTATCCCCAATTTTACCACTTCTGATTGATGAATTCAAGTCCAGATTGAAGAGCATTTTTACTTGTTTACAGGGGGCCAATGTATCCTTTTTTCCTACATTGTACTATACGTTTAGTTATTTGGGTTGTTCGTGGCGCAGTCATCCGAGAGGACACCACATAATTTTGGATCGTAGCGCGACAAGATTTTCTTAGGTCTAGAATTGGTATGTTGTATCCGAGAAATATAACAATGCTTTTTCTTAGACTATTATTCTTCATCCCAATTTTTATCGTCACACTCAGACTCATACCTTGTTGTTGTAAACCCTGAGTGGGCAGCAAGTTCTTCTTTGCGTCATAATTGCAATGAAATTTATTTTGATTACTTATTATTGTACTGAATCTTAGAATGACATTTTTTTCTCCTGCATTTGCAGTGCATCAAGTTTTATATTGATACAGGGGCACAAGTTCCTTTTACCAAGTTTTCTGCCAGTTTTGACTGTCAATTGATGAAAAAAGATATTCATTCGTCGGTGTTCAGTTTGTTTTCCGAGGTGCCCTTTTTTAACCTCTAAATAACTTCAATGATAGTACCAAATTGATTAATTAACCTACAAAATTGGCCTGACACGTTCAGATACAGTTATCACTCCAATCAAAGGGTAGCAAGTTGATTATATTATCTAATTCTGATTGGGTTCATTATTAAATTACATGCAATTTTGATTGATCAATAACTTGTATCAAAACTGTCGGAATGAAATTTTTTAAAAGTTGATCATATAGTTCAAATGTTAAATTTTATGATTAGATTTAAAAAAAAATTATTTCGACAATTTTAATACAAGTTATAATTTAGTTAAAATTACACATAGTTTCGTAACGTATAATTGGGAATAAGAACAAAATTGGCCTGATTGTTCAGATACAGATAGTACTTTTATCAATTGAAAAACATTTCTAAAAGTTTTTTGGATTTACTCAAATAAGCTGCAATCTGCATAGTATTGTGTGTCCTTTCTAGGAAATGTGATCGTTTCCTATTCTATTAGTCACGCGATATGAGGAATAATTATGTGCACACTAATTTTACAGATGGTTGTAATAGGACTCGTTGTATGCATATCATTACCCATGTATAACCCCTATTTTTTTTTCAGTTTGTAGTTCATTACCTCCACATGTACTGATATATTGGTTGTAGTATCTGAGTAAATAAAATTGTATGGTCGAGAAACAAATTTATACACCTCTTGGAGAATGTATATTTGTTTCCGGAAGGTACAAGCAGTATACAATATACATATACATCATGCACGATGAATACATATCATTGTAACAACACGATCAGATAAATTAGACAACACACGAACATGTCCACTCTTTTTTTCTGAACAATAAGCGAGGGATCCATTTTTAGTTTCCAAAAAAAAAAACAGGGATACATACCTTCGGTAGTTCATTTACGAGGCTTCTACACTCGTTAGTTTTCAGTGGTGAAAGAGAATACTGATTATACATCTGGGCTGTGGCCATTTATAACAAAGAACACGATATTTAACTTATTATCCACACGAATAGCAAAGAACACGATATTTAAGATACCCTTTTTGAGCATAACACAAGATATTTAAGATACTCTTTTTGAGCATCATATTGGCAATTTGTTACCATTCCCATTGTCACTTCAAAACAGTCCTAGTTGTGCTGGGAAACGCAAAAGCTTTCTGCATAAATCTATGGTTAAAGAGTTGTCAACCGTATTGAGGAGACAACTTTACATGCACTGAGATGTAAATGTGTCCGGTTTCTCCCCACTTGTTCTTCGAGTTTTCTGTTCTTATATAGAATAACAATCTTAAGCAATAGAAGAAATGTCAAAAAGATTGATCGCAAGGAGTTATGCCCAATTCGGTCACAACCTTACGTTCTTACTTGATGACGGTTAAAGATAACCATTCGAGGCTGTCACAGCTTTTCCATAATAAAAATTGTTCACTGTCACACACACAAGTCCATAACGTAATCAGAAATACTTTAAAAAGATTTGATGGAGTAATTGCAGTACTATCACTAGAACCATGTTTAACTTATTTACATTCTGCAAACCCTCTAAATAAAACAGAGAGAAGTGTAAAAAGTATTCCCAAACACTGACGTCCACTGTTACATACTAACCTTACCACTCTTTACTGTTACATCTGTTTACGTAGTAACTTACTCTACGCACATAAAAGGCTACATAAACATCAACATGGCGTCCGTTATATCTCACTAAAACTAGTTCCAACACAAGTTAATCACATGAGGTGCATCCGACGCCAAGCCATACGAGCAGTGTGCCAATCCATAGTTAAACCGACTTTAAAAGGAGCTTCCTTTAAAGGAGGGAGAAAATGGTCTTGGGAATGGCCCGAGCCACTGGTACTGCTACTGGAGTGAGCTGCTATTGTAATAATAACATATAGCAGCGCAACTAATAACACAACCAAGCTAGTCGATAAATATACCTTCCACACCTGCAGATGCATATCACGCTTATGGTCTCTTCAACACAGTAATTTAAAGAAATTTGTCAATCCATAAGATGATAGCAGGTTGTGATAAACCTCCAGAGTATAGAATATTCCAACAAAAAAGAAGCAATCCGCAAAATGGAACAGTTGCAGCATAATACTCTATGAAAAAGCTGTTAAGTTACAAATCTGCCATTTTAAAGCCTTGTGGGGTTGCAGCTTACAAATCAGATTTTTTGCTAAAAGATGGAGTACATTTGTTGCACAGCTTAAAAGTGACTTTCCTGTTTTTATAACTGAATATGCTAGAAGCTTGAAGCTACATGTGACTAGCTTTTAAGTTTCTTTGCTTAGAAGCTGCAATTAACAAGCCGTGAATAGATTAAAAAAAAAGCAATGTTTTAAATAGCGTTATCGCTAGCATAGCATTTTTTCGAGAGAAACGCTAAAAGCGCAAATAGCGTTGCTACATAGCGCTTTGCGGTGTACTTTTTTTTTGCCTAAATACATATAAATATAGCATTAAATTCAGAACATCTAATAAAAATTAACTAAATATATATAAAAAGTTGTAACTAATAATCACAAAATGATTGTAGTTGAGATGTCAGAGCATTTACTTTGTTTGCAAGAGTTTTGGGGTTTGATTCTCTTTAGCCTCCAATAATTTCATTAAAATTTTGACAAAAAAAAAAAATTTGGACTGCACCCGCTATAGCGTTTTTCCATCCAAACGCTATTTCGCGAACTATAGCGCAATATAGCGCGCTTTTTAAAACAATGAAAAAAAGGGACCATACATTGTTTGAAATAGCCTCCTTCACCGGGAGATTCCTATCAGCATGTTCAAGGGAATAGCGTAGCATGCCAACTACTTCCGACTCAGTTACATGATTATTATTTTCTGCAAGTGGCACTCCGCATGGTTAATACTTTGTTAATAGAAGTTTATTCAATTAGAAAAAGTAAGATAAACAATTTGAATAATGAATTAACTACCTGGAATGTCAAATATTTGTGTCATAGGGGGAACACCAAGAAGCTCCCCCAAATGAAGGCGAACCCTCGCACGGTCTTGTAAAGAAAGTAAATCTCCATGGGTGATAACGACTACTGGCTTATCATCTACCACATGAACAGATCATAAAACTTAAAAATAATGGTCGGTTCTCCACCAGAAAGTACTTGGCAATGAGTTTAGAAATCAAAGGCAAACGTAAAACTATGATATAAACAAATTTTCCAAGAACAAACTTGTATCCATCATCTAACCGTGAACAGCTCGATGTAGTCACCGATATTCTTCCTAAGACTTAAGCAAAAATCTAGAGTTTTCAATATTCATGTCTTTCAATGTATTTAAACCTTACCAAATTATTCGCCTGTGTATGATATCAACACCAATAGATATTATTTCACAACTCCCAAACAGACTTTTCTCGAGTGACTATTATGTTCTGTAGGAACAACAAGATGAATACTCCTCCATTCCTAATTAAGTGTCCAGTAATTCTTTCGGGGATTTTGTCAATCAACTATCCATTTTCCAGTAGTGGCAATAAAAAACATTATCACTTAACCAATTAGCCTACCTTTTCATACATCATCATTTGAGAAGACAAAAAGCAAGGGTAACTTGGAAATATTAAAGAGATATAGGTGCAACGGGGATGTTCCCTACAATTATTCGAATATACAAGTGGATATACAATTCAGAATGGAGGGCGAAAGAGTAATCAAATAAAGACTAATATAGACTGATAGAGTACATGAAAGCATTCACGATAAGGCCCCCTCATAAAGTACACGAAAAAGAATGAACGCTAAACATATGTACCTCTAAATGACAAGAATGGGTAGTTGAAGGTTTTTGCAAGCATTTCCAACTCTGGCTTTGATCTAGTGTGACCTGATATGGATTTCAATACTGAAAGCCCATTAACGACAAATATAACAAAATTAACCATCCTGGTCGCACTAAACCGATAACTGCTGTGGCGAGCTTTATATTTCATCTCATTCTTGAAACTTGAACTATCAGAATCCCTAGGGGGAAAAAAGAAAAAACATCATCCATTACATATGACAGATCGTAAAACTCAACACCAATTCTTTCGTAATAAAAGAAATACAGTGTTACAGTATACCTTTTGACTAGTTCTCCATTTCGAACACCTTTAGTCATCCACTTTTCCAGCATTTTCATGTTCTCTGATGAGTATTCAGATAAACTTCGAGTATCATATAGGCAGATATTAGTATCACTTCTCGGGATCATATATTCCAGAAGAAATTGTGTCCCAACTCCAGTATAATTGTTACCTAAATTTTTGTAAGCAAATCGATGTAAATACAGTAGTAAAATAAAAGCTAACCATACAAAGAGAACATAAAGAACTTGATACCAAATCTACTTGAGTTGCTGTGTTTTATTCGGTCAGATTCGGGTGAATTACAAACTCATTAAAAACGATGTTTGGGCTCAGAACTGAAGTCAAGATTCTAATGGATCCACTTAAAATGAACTATAACAGAGAGGAGACCCACTTCCAACACCAAATTCATTTTGTGACTGGTGAAAAAAAGAAAATTTACCATTAGTCCATTACTAAATAGGTTTTCAGTTTTATAATTAAAGAAAGAAAAGAAAACCTCAACACAAAATCAGACCTGTGTATTATATAACTCGATTGTAGTAAATCATAATCGGTTCAACGAAGGACAAAAATAAGACTCGAAATTATCAGTTCGATGTTTAGTTTACCAATGCAATGACCCAAACCAATTTAGCGACATGCGAACTTCTAGTGTCAACTAGAAAAGGAGAAAAAGACCTAAACGTACAGAAAACTTGGGCCCTGTCACAAGCAAATTTGTCATCATTAAGAACCCTGGAAATCCTATTGACAAGGCTGCTCTTTCCTGAATCTTTTCGACCAACCAATAACAATGTTGTTGTGCTAGGGATATCATAGTCACTCAACTTGAAGCCATTAAAATAGTCTATCCAAGATCCTGGGCGATAACTGTCAGGCCACAAAAAGAAATTAATACAGAGACTCAAAGCATAAATATCTGTAAAATTCAAATCCAAAGATGATGTGGCCTATCAATATTTCTTGGAAGCTACTGTCAAGGGAAACAAAATATAAGCAAGGTCAGTTACTTCAAAGCATGATTTCCTATAAATTTTATAAAACTTTCAAAGATGTTGGTATCAATAACTAGGTAGTTTTCATCAACAATACAAATTGTTACTTGGGACCTGGGGTCCAGTTATTAGCAAAAGAGTTGGTTTATTGTAACAGCATCAGCGGTCAAGTACTTTCTTCTCCAAGTCACACAAGACTAAAAGTATGCACCAAAATCTAGGAGCAAAGATCTAAGATGAGAAGGTGAAGCAGAAGTGGAAATTCTATGTACAATTGTACATTGACTAGTTATACAAAGGGTGTTTAAATAATTTGCAATATCATGGTTGGATTAATTCTCACAATATGATCGAGTTTAAAATGCATATAGTTTACCATACAGTGCATACAGTTCACTTAAAAGTGTATATATTCCGTTTTAAAGTGCATATAGTTTAGTTTAAAGTGCTTATAATTCAATTTAAAGTGTATTTACTTTTAAGTAAAAAAGAGTTTTAAATTCAGGGGATTTGAACCACCAGCTTCTTGAGCCTGTGAAAGTGCTCTTACCACGTTGAGCTTACGAATCTATACTCACTAAATAAAAGTTTACAATCTGCACACATTGAAAAATAAGAAACTGGTACTAATAACAATAGAACATAAAACCAACAGTAACGTTAGAAAAAAAGACATATTGAATACTCACTCTAAATTAGCCGAGCAAAACCAAAACCCAAAAAAAAAAAGTTAGAATCACCAAGTTTTGCAGGTAAGCAAAAAGTTGCTGTGCCAAAATAATCCTTAATCAAGGTACTATAAAACCTTAATTAAACAACACCATCAACAAAAACAATACATACAAAAACATCATCAATACGTCATTAGCGGTGAGGCTTATCACTAGCTATATCTTTTTAGATTCAGTATATTCTCAACTCATCAGATATTTGCTAAATCAATCATGTACACATTACATATACACACGCAAAAGATGAGTCACAAACGTAGATTTTTATGATAACTTATTAACGGTGCAGTAAATAGGAAAACCTGCAAATCCCAAACTTTCTCCAGATCACAAAATTGACCACATGCTTTACGCAAAATACAAATATCATTTGTATTTTCTTATACAAAAGAAGCAATTTAATGGGATTTTATTTTGCCAGAAACGCACAAACTAGTTATAATTGTCAAGTTTTGACAGATCTTGTATTCAGGTTCAGCTTCTCTTATTCTCACATGATCATATGTACAACTTTAGTGATTAAGCATAACCTTGCATAAAACATATAAAGTTGAGATGTGTAATTAAGGAAGCGTTTATCTATGTGCGGATCCATTATTGCTAAAAAATTATTCAGTCCCTCATTTAATTCTATGGCAAATTTTTATGATGACTATTCTGGGAAAATGTATCAAAATGGTCTCATTCTAGTATTCAAGGAATTCCAAGCATGCCCAGTAATTCAGTAAGTCTCCAAATCTTCAATAAGTATCTGTGGTGAATCCAAGCCTACTTCAGAATCGAATTGGTAAAGGCATCCGATACATGATTCACGGAAAATTCGAAGAATACTCTCATTGTAAGCATTGAGAGGATAGCAGTGGTACCAAGAGAAGACACTTAGGTATTAGCCATTATCAACTCTCCATGACTGAATAAAAATTAAGCTGTAAAGTACAATTAAAAGTAACAACAAACAAAGGTACCTCAAAATATCAGCTTTGGCTCCCTCCAAATGCTCATTTTGGCACTTCGTTTCATCATAGCTGTCCAAAATTTCCTCGTAGACCTGGTTCCTTTTCTCACGTTCAGCGTCGAAACCTAGCATTTCCGGATGGATTTCTAAGTCCAAATCATCATAGCTCTCAAACACCATTCCGTTATCTCCTTCTATATCCATCTTTTCAAGTGGCATGTCCCTACTATAATAAGCAAAAAGTCATGCATCAATTACCAATCAGGATAATATCGATATGTGTGTTTCTAACTTATAGTAGATAGAGAAGAGAACTTAAGCAAAATTGTCAAATGGTTATCTTAAGAAAGATCATTTCAGAATTTTAAATATTGCCATATAAGCACCTTCATTGTGCTTCCAAATAGTAACTTCATATTGCCGAGCACAAGAGTAACATGTCACCAAATCTATTGTTTTCTTTCCTCTATACCCAATGACAACGTCCTGAACTAAACATATGACTTATTTTTCTTTGTTGTGATTAATATAAGAAATTAGTGTTGGAACATCTAGATTGGAGTATCAGAAAACCCACATGAAGTTTTCTAATATCACAGTTCAAATTTCTATTAAAGCTAGATGGCGAATTAGAAATTGGTAAATTCATTTATTTCACAGTTGAATAGGATTTGTTTGGTAGACCACCATCGCTTATGTGAAGCAAAAGAAGAATATGTCTTTTTCTCTGTCCTTCTGTCAACAAATATATATTTCCCTTTATCTCATAACAATGGTGCAAGGATAGTTAAATTAAATAACAGTAAGTACTGTGTTACACGTCTACACCCCAGTTTTTTTGTTATTTTTGGGAAGTCTAAGCCATAATCATTAATGTACTATATGTGTTAACACTTCTAATTTTCTCCTAGATAAGTAGTGAAGCATCATTTATTGCATCTAATTTGATACAGAACCCACAAAGCAAAAATGGGAAGTAGAAAGATCTTATTTATCATTCGTAGAAAAACACAAGCACACTAAAACAAGGCAAATATGCATAATGGCCAGGAAAAGAGTGGTACATGAATGAATGTCAATGCTCAATAACATATTATCCTTTCTCCTGAAAGAAATGGTTGTATATCATCCCTATTGGTTTGGCTGGAGTACTTTGTAGATTTTCTTTGTAGAATGCTAAGAGAAATATAATACCCTCTATCACAACTTGGTAATTTTATCGAGCAATAAAATGTCCTAAACATAGCCCACAATTCTATTTTGATCCACAATTCTATTTTGATCCGTCTCAAATTATAGTTCACCTTACTCATTCGGAATAATAGGGATACCTTAATGCAGTCTTTTAAAAGCAATAAGTTTAGCAAGAGCTACGCTAAAGCATAAAAGTAGGCTCTCTCGGCATAAGAAAAACAGAAAGTGTGTTGGGCCAAATAGGTTATGTGCTATTTCACCCATATAATAGCTAAAGGTCAAAAAAGTATCATCCACTTGACCGAGGGCCCGTTTGGCATCAGATTTTCTTGGTCAAAAAACTGCTTTTAAATAGCAATGAGAAAAAAGCTTGCTTAAAAAAAGCTGCAATGTAGTGTTCAGCACCACTAAAACTTTCTTACTTATAAGTGACTTATAACATATTCACATTCTACTACTAGAAAGTTTTTGTTTTTGAAAAATACAATGTGAAAAAGCTAAAAAAAGTCACAAATTCCTAGCTTCTTCGCTTTTAAGCTTTCTTCACCCAAAAAATAGCTTTTTAAAGCTAAAAAATCTGACATACCAAACACAAGAATTTTTTAAAATCAAAAGGCTAAAAATACTAAGAAAACAAATTGTAGTCAAACATGCTAAAAAAGGACAGCAGTAATTTTTTGTTTGTTTGAGATAAGTAGTAAAACTATGAACATCACTAATGAGATTATTATTAATAAACAATTTTAAGAAGGGTCTAAAAGAATAAACCTGAAAGTAGCAGCGACTTATAACATATTCATATTCTACTACTAGAAAGTTTTTATTTTTGAAAAAAATAATGTGAAAAGGCTTTAAAAAATCCGCATTTTCCTAGCTTCTCACCTTTTGATCTTTTTAAAGTTTTTTGACCGAAAAGCTAAAAAAAAAAAGCTGACATGCCAAACACATGCATTTTTCTTAATCAAAAAGCTAAAAATGGTAAGAACAAAAGTTTTTGTCAAACATGCACTTATTGCTCAACAATTTTTCTAAATTGGGAATTCTTCCCACTTAATCCATGAGGAAAAAAAAAACAGTAACTATGAATTTGTTTGAGATAAGTAGTAAAAACTATGAACATGACTATTGAGATTATAATTATTAATAAACATGATAAAAAAAAAAAAGGTTTAAAATAATAAACCTGAAAGTAGCAGTAGCAGTAACAAAAGGGTCCAAAAGCTGCTGTTTTATTTCATCTGTAAAATCATCCACTGTGTAAATTAACATTTTTATGAGTAACACAATATATATATATATATATATATATATATATATATAAGAAGAGGTACCAAATAGCGAGTCTCCACCCATGTTCGAAATACTTTTATTCTGATCAAAAAGTCAATTTTATATAAAATGCACTGTCACAGAATTTAAGGTATGTTTTCTACTCTTGTTGCAAGTGTTTATCTAAATGTTAAAAAAAAAAAAGTACATGGTCAAGTAGCATATAACTATTACTAGTTTTGTGTACAAATTTAGTGAATTCTTCATTAAACTCCCCAACTTTTGCTATAACTATCAATTTGATTGTTGTTTTGGGGAAGTAGTTGATGGTGGCATCCCCATATACCATTTATTGCTTCCGTCCTTGATTTCAAGTATGACGGATTTATACTATGTAGGTATTAAAATAGATTTTTTTTCTTCTTACTATATAGGCATAGACACTAGGTTCCGATAAATTTACAATCGACTCTTTCTATTTATTCAAGGTCAAATATTTGTATATATCGTTAACAATTTTTTAAAATGAGACTAGCATCATTAGTGGTGTGGGTCATGTGGCGACATCTGAATGATGTGAATTGTAGTTTTAAAAATGACATATGTGGATATAGAAATGTTATATTTTCTAGTAAAGTGAATTTTGAGAGTTTGACTAAAGAAAGAAAAAATATGCAAGTTTAAAAATACTAAAAAAAAATTACATAACAAAATTTATACTAGTCATTTTGATAATCAAAAATAATATACATTTGTCAAAAAAAAACACTACATAGATCTAGCTAGTTTTACATACTCAATAGTGCTAGTGCATAATATTATGTGGCTAATTTATTTATAAATTTTAGCACCTCTTTGGTTTTCGTTTCATTATTAAAATCTATATATATATATATATATGTAAAATTTATAACGATTATATACTTACAAGTCAAGATTCAATTGAAGTACACATCATCTAAATACGGTTTCATCACTATACAACCAAGTGATATTTGGATGTAAAACTCATATTGATAATAAATAGATATTATTGAAGCGCTTATTCAGAAGAAATCAAGTTTGAAGGGATAAAATGATGATCAAAACGAATTTGAAGGAGTAAATACGCAGACAATTGTTCCAGGTTGACCTTTTTCAATTAACTTTATATGGCTAAAAAAATATAAAATATTGAAATTTGAGACACTAAATCACAAATACCGAAAAGGGATTTGGTATTTTGTCACCTAAACTTTCAATTTTTATTTTTTAGGCACCAATGAGTAAAATAGTAGAAGTGAGGAAAACTTGTTATATCCCGTACTATTAATTTATTTTCATATTCTATTTCGTTAAGTGATGTTAAGTTTGTATCGGTAGTAAGTGCAGTATTTCCATAACTAGTAAGAGTTGTACCTAATTTCATAAAAAACTAAAGGTCTGGTCATGTGTGAAACTAATGGCATTAATTAATGAAAATAAAAAGACATAAAGGTTCACCGTTTCATCTATTTAGCTGTTTCTAGTACTTATCTTATATAAACGTATACAAATAGACAGAAGGGATAAATATCTTATCAACTTCTAGTACTTATCTTATATAAACGCATACAAATATACAGAAGGGATAAATATCTTATAAACTCTTATATGTAAAAGCTACTTTTAAGTTATGTATATGTTAAATAATCGGATTAGTTTATGCTTTGGAACTAGACTTTTATAGCCAAGTGTTCACAACCTACGAATTTATATTGCTGCTGTAAATTACTAGCTTGGAACTAATTTCTCAATTTATGCTTGCTATAGTTCAACACTCGGGCTACAAAGTTGTTAGAACATTGATTAGTGATGTGGAATTAGTAATTAACTACCAAGTATGGGATATAGCGTATGTTTGGCATCAAATTTTTTTTTGTTATGTTTTTTAGTTTTTTGATTTTAAAAAGCCGCATACGTTTGGTATCAATTTTTTTTTTAGTTTTTAAAAATCTAGATTTTGGAGAGATATAAGTAGAAAAGCTAAAAGCAAAAAAATGCACACATTTTCGAGATTTTGGTAGCTTTCTCACCACCATTTTAAGAATTTAAATGAATATTGATCTTGACGCATTACTTGCTCGTTTAAATATGATATTTTAAAATTTTATCAAAAAAATCTTTTATAAAGTTATTTTGATTGAAAAAGCAAAACGTTATTAACTAATGCCAAAAATCAATACGTTGAAAGTTAACTTTTTTAAGTTTTTACCAAACACTCACGTATATTTTGCAAATTAAACTTTTTTTTCTACTTATTTCTGAAAGCAGCTTTTTGACCGAAAAAGCTGATAAAAAACGGACCCTATAGGCTAGATAAAATATGTATAACTGTCTGGTGAATTGCAATGACAACATGTAAGTAGCTATATGGTTTAATTTTGTTGTAGTCAAGGTACATATTATCTATGTAGAATATTGTATGGTACAGATTATCTATGTATAGATTATTTACAAAACGTTGAGCGGGTGAGTGGTTTTGTCTTGTTAGTATAACTGTCTCGTGCATGTTTTAAAAAGTGTTTACAAGTTATTATTTTAATTACCATCTATATACAAGTATATTTTGATTGTTACAAAGTACATAAATAAAAAGGAAAAAAAGGAATAGTAAAGAGAAATCGGGAAGTCCGAAGAGAGAGAAAGTTATTCGGGAAGTCCGAAAAGAAACAAAGTTATTCGGGAAGTCCGAAAAGAAAGAAGCTTATTTAGGAAGTTCAAAAAGAAAGAAAGTAAATTCGGGAAGTCCGGAAAGAAAGAAGTAAATTCGGGAAGTCCGGAAAGAAAGAAAGTAAAGAAAGAAAGAGATTTAGGAATTCCAAATCAAACCTAAAGAATTTAAAAGGGATTTGGGAAGTCTGAATCCACCGAATAGATTGGGAATTCCAATCGATTGTTTTTCAAAGTTATTTATTCATTGGTTCTTACAACTTCATATTAAAGGAAGTTTCGTATTATCATGCATTGGGACATTTTCTAAAAGTTTAACATTGTTTTGGAAGAAAGAAAAGAAGAGAAACATATATTTTGCCCCTATTATTATCGCAAGACTTTATTACTGAGCTCTTTTAGCTCACCCCTCCCATTTTTAATTTTTCCAGGTAATGCACGAGTATTTAGAGTCGGATTTGAGTCATTTGGAACCAGGCAACCCTCGTAGGAGTTGTTTTAATTTTCCGTTGCTAATAAGGTTTTAAAACCAAGTTTGAGATTTAAGACAATCATCTAGTTATGTTTTGAGAATTGTGTTTTAGTTGACAATGAGTATTGAATTTTCCTTTAAGTTGTTATGGGGATACTTTATAATAAGAAAAATTCATTTGAATTTATCAAATTAGTATTTAAATCTTTTATTTAATTGTTATAAGTTCTTAGTCATTTGTCTAGCACGTGCCAAGATGCATGTTAGTCGGTCGTGTAACACCCTTAAGATCTGGGTCGTTACAAAACTAAACTAAGTTATATCAATTATCAACAAATATTAGAAGTGATTAGAAGAAGGCGAAATTTTTACACTTTCTAAACCTAAGTTTTCATGTACATTTAATTGGTGGCTATCATTTTTTCCACTTTCTACCACCGCATTTATAGAGGGGGAATATGTTTATATAATGTATTAGGGCTGGGTTAGGATCGTGACCCGATCCTAAAACACTCAACCCGTATTCCGACCTGATTAACTGTGGAAGTAAAAAAAAAATCCAATCTCGACAAAAATCGGGATCCGACTTTTTCGAGACCCGAATTTTTGGAATCCAGTAGGGTCGGGATATATTTATCCCGAATCTCCCGACATATATTTTTTATTTTACGACAAGGTCATTTTTTATTAACAATTTTTATTTGAGTAGTCTAAACATGCTATTAACCCGAAACATAATACTAGTTTAAAAATAACACTTCTAATAAATGCAAAAAGAAATTAACATGTAGTAGAAAAAATAGTGTGAAACTACAAATAATGGAGTAGATAAAAAAATTGATACTTTTTTTATCAGATTCTTTTAATATTTAGTTTTATTCACACAATCAACAATTATCATACTAAATGAGATATATTATCATTATAATTTTTATAATTGAAAAATAATGATCACTTATCTTTTTTATGTAACAATAAAATTTTTTAATTTAAATATATTTTTTATTTTAATAGTTTCATATATTTAAAACTACAAATATATATTATACTTATCTAATTAGAACTAATATATGAAACAAAAAGGATTGTAGCTTTATGGTAAAGTGCTTACATTACGTCATAGAGTTACAAGGTTCGATTCTCATCACATGCATTTGATATAGATTAAATTACATTTTAGTGTGAAATAAAAAAGATCAGGTTATATAATATAAAATAAAAAACTAATTAGAAATTCGGGAAAATTGCCACCCGATCTCGAAGTTTGTCGAGTCAGGACAAAACCCGACGGTTTCGGGTCGAGACTCTTATCGGGTCGAGTGCGGGTCGAGTCGGGATTTCGGGATTTTCCCCCAGCTCTATATTGTACTATCAGTGTTTAACGATTTAGATAGTGGACTACCAAATTTAACAATTAAGGTATCAAACAGTAAAATTTATTACAATTGAGACCTATCGTTAAAACAAAATGATGAAATAAATTCTACCAATCTCGTCGATTTATGTGTTAGTCTCTTAATTAAACGAAATTTTGTAATTCAGTAACTCAATTGATAAAATTGGTAGTTCAGTATATAAATCGTTAATAATACACTAAACATATTTTTAGCCATTTATAGAAGTTAACAGTTGGTATAATTCAGGTTTAGTATACCAAACTACCAATATACCAGATTTAACAATTTTCTGAGGCAATTTTTGATTGGTATCTTTTTAAACTACTAATTTAAGAGTTGATAGCACTTTTAAAATATTTATTGTAAATTAGCACCCCTTGTCAGTATATACATAAACTCAACACATTTGGCCCAATAAAATAAAATGTAAAAAAAATAGAAAAAATTAAAATAAAATCCAGAAAAAATAAAAAACTAGAAAAAAATGTAAAAAAATTAAAATAAAATCCAGAAAAAATAAAAAAATTATAAAATATGTAAAAAAAATGAAAAATTGAAAGAAAAAAAAACAATTCAAAAAACAAATTATAAAAAAAAACAAAAAATAATTTTTTTACAAAAATCCAAAAAAAACAAAAAATAATTTTTTTAACAATCTCTTACAAAATTTATAAAAATTCTGGAAAAATAAAAAATACCAAAAAATATATAAAAATATCGGAAAAAATCAAAAAAATCAAAAAAAAATCTAGAAAATTTATAAAATTTGGAAAAAAAAATAAAATTTTGTAAAAAATAAAAAAAAATCCAAAAACTTTTTTTTACAAAAATTAAAAAATAATAATTTTTTTTGAAAATCTAATAGAAATTTTTGTTGACAATCTAATGCAATTTTTGTGAGAATATAATACACATTTTTTTACAATCCAATACATTTTTTTTTGCAATCTAATACAATTTTTTTTTAAATTTAATATAATTTATTTGACAATCTAATAGACAATCGTATATAAATGTTTTGACAATCTAATAAAAAAAATTTGATAGTATAATGCAAATTCTCGACAATCTAATACAAATTTTTGACAATAAATAGAAAATATAATACCATTTTTGTGACAATCTAATGCATATTTTTTGAAAATCTAATACAATTTTTTGACAATCTAATAACTTTTTTTTGGCAATTTAATATAACTTTTTTTGACAATCTAATGATTTTTTTTGACAATCTAATAAAAAATTTTGACAATCTAATATATTTTTTTGGCAATTTAATACAAAAAATTTGACAATCTAATACGTTTTTTTTTACAATCTAAACAACATTTTTGATAATATAATACAAAATAATTGATAATTTAATACAATTTTTTTGTCAATTTTTTTTACAAACTAATACAAGTTTTTGACAATCTAATAAATCAGAGTTTCATTTCCGGTTAATTACTACATTCTAGAATGCAAAATCCCCTTAATACTACTTACTAAAATTCAACTAATTCAACAGCATACATTCAATCAGAATTCCAAAATTAAGTTATTTAATTTCCAATTAATTACCTTGTCGACTCAAAAATTCGATAGCGATTGCCAAGGCCCGAGAGTAAACTCGTCATCATCCTCACCACCTCCGCCACTCTCCACAGCTCTCCTCACATACTCCTGAGTCGACACGTCATCATCATCCTCGCACACACTCTCTCTTCTCCGCTCCATTGCGGCCTGTGCTACGTCGACGGGATCAGGGATACGGCGGCGGAGAAGGAGAGATCGCGACGTAGATTGGGAAGGAGAAACTAGGGTTTGGGAAATGAAAGTGGGGATTTTGTTACTAGTAATATTTAATTTGAGTTTATTATTATTAGTAATAAAGGAATTACATGGGCGGAGGAGAGAGAGGGGAGGTCTGAATCGTCTACGTCTAGTACTGTTTTCCAGTTTTTCATTTTTAATTTTTAGAGAGAGTAATGAGTTATGAAGCAAAATAGAATTGGATCTTTTTATATAATTAAGCTGGTGGTACCAATATCCAATTAAAATGTTTCAAAATGTATTTTATGCTAATAAAATTTACAAGTTGCACTAAAATTTAAAAATTATATTAAACTGGTACTGGACTCCAATTATTTCCAATTTTCATTTCACGCTATGATAAATCATCCAATTTGCACACTACCGTTAAAAATGATGACGGAAACCCGATGGAAAATGGTGACTGAGATAAGTACCCTTAATTCTTCTTAAATCTACATTAACACATCATCACTCATTTTCCAAATATATAATAATAGCATAGTTATGACAGTTTGGGGACGTTGCCAATTTGGCGCCTATAGTTTGAAATAAATTAGATTTAATTATTTTACATTGATTCATATCGTATTTACTCCTTATGTTTTTTAAATAAATATAAATTATGCATATTAAAGAATAATAAATCATACTAATATTTGTGAAGAATAAGAACCGAATATATTGAAATGGCACAAGTTGTACAAAAAGTAAGTTTAGCAAAATTCCTAAAATGTCAAGTGTTAAGTTTCCGAAGTTAATAAGAGTTTTAAAAAAAAAAAGAATAATAAGTCAAGTGTAGAAATCCACGTTCTGGTGAATTTATATAGCTAATATACTGTGTATATTAACAAGTATATATATGTATATATATATATATAGAATCGTCAATATAGAGAGAGAGAAAGAGATATAAAACTGTGTATTTTATTGATATAAATGTTTTGTCTAATTACAAACTAGTATCAACAGTCCTTATATAGTGCAAAACTGCAACTTTCAGACTTTACAAAATAGGTCCATCAATTACAGAAAGTAGCACATTACAACTTCCTGTTTTTACACAATCGGTCCTTTAACTACAGATAATAACAACCTTTCAATAATACAGGTTCACTAATTTACAGGCTTCATTCTTATTAGTCCTGTAACTTCTGCAACAACACTTATTAGTCCAACATATAGATATATATTCAATATCAAGAACCTGAATAATAAATAAACATGGCTCACTAATAAAATTGAAATAACATGGAATGGAAAAATAAAAACGAAAGAAAGGAAATACTCGTATCTGCACAGGACAGAGTTGATGCTGCATAAACTACTAGTACTATAAAAATAAAACAGATAATTTTTTACAAAATTAACAGACGGAGAGATAAAACTCAACCTAGGGTTTAGGTTCTAAAAACCAGAGATAGAAAGATATAGATTGGCATATATATATATATATATATATATATATACAAGTAATGTGCCCCACGGGTTGCGTGTAACGCCCAGTGCAATTAAAATATAAAAAATAAGTGTAGTTATTATACAAATTGTATAAGATAATAAGACTTAAAAGAATGTTTTGTTGTTAAGAAGTGATAAATAATGTTATTAGTTATTACTTCTTTTTTTATGTGAGTATGCTATTATTATAATTAATAAAAAAATATAGGGGTATTCTTGAAAAAAAATAACTAAATTGAACAGAATCATTTGACTTGTCTTGATTTATTATAATAGAATAATATATAGAGAGAGATGGATATATATTGCGTATATATGAATATATACCTATACATAGGCATAAATCTATAACTATGGAGGTATGTGTTGAAAATTATCTAGAAGATTAAAATTGAAAAAAATAATCTAAATTACAGAATTAGCCCTAAATTTAACACATGCACGGCACACACTTAACATACTTCCAACTTAATTGACGGAAGTATGCCAATTGAACGATTTATCAGAGTTTGGTATGAAAATTGTTAAAGTCTAATAGTTTGGTATACTTAACATGAATTATCTCTTAATAGTTTAAGACTTTAAGGAGTATTATTTTATAAGTAAATTTATATTTCCAAATACATTAAATATCAATAACTTTCCTCTTTACACTTGAAAACCATTAGATCAGTTGTTTTATGGAAGTAAATAAATATAGAATAGCGCAACAACTAGAAGTCTAGAACTCAAACTCAAGTCTAGAAGGGGAAGGTGTTAACGTTCCGCTTTATATTTTGGGAACCAGAATAAGAACTCATTACAAACCCTTTAAAACAACATCGGGGGCATCTTTTAACAACTGAACAAGAAAATCCCGGGTTTGCTGCAAATGCTCTCCAATGGCGGACAAAGTTTCGATTGAGCGCAAAATCTCTTCCTTGATATGATCAAACAAAGACGAGATTGAAGCAGACATTGTTTCGTATACAAGCTCAAGCAAGTACATGAAACACTACTTTATCAAGTCTCAGACATGGTCTAGCCTAGATTGAGTTATTTCTCCAGGAACTTTGAGCAAGTAAATCAGAAGCATGAATAGATTGGATACTAAAGTGAAAATAAATTGAGAAATGAGTATTGATATTGTACGTATATAATGCAAAGAATGTGAAGTTTTAAGAGGAAAAGAAGCATCCCTTCTCTTTGTAGATTTGACAAAAACAAGAATTAGTTTCTCTTGGTCATTGTTTTTTCTATGAGATTTTTAAAGGTTAAGTGGTTAACTATGTTCAAGTTTAGAGGTTGCTTTCTAGTTTATTACTAATTTATGTAAGGCATAGGGGCAAAAACTTGCTTGGCTACACAGCTTAGCGTGTGGTATGTTACAAGAAGTGGTGGCTACCTGCACTTTTTAGCAATCCATCGTCATCAAGTAAAAGAGTGAATTGGTCTATTACAGAATGCAGTACTGCAATCGATGGGGTAACAGAATAAAGCTTTTCTTAAGCTTAAAATATATCTTCGGTTCTATTCGATTAATAAACTGATGATATGATTAATATCACAAAATTTACAAGCAGTGAATTGTCATGCATAGTCTGGGAAAAAAACGATCTTAGTTAAATTCAATCCGGTAAAAACACCGAGTTTCTTCGATAAATGGCGCTCCCCACCAACTGTTTTTGTTTTTTTAATAGGGAGAATTTGGGAATAGAACGGTATTAAAAACATAAGCAATAAGCAAAGTGCCATTTATTGAAGAAAGTCGTCCGCTCCTTTGTCTTGTTTTCTTTTCTCAAAGCTTGAAAGTAAACCATACTAATCGTAATTTCTGGTAATTTATCAAAATAGTAGTAGTAAAGACTAAACGAACTTAATACTGCACATACCAGAACAAGTTTCATCCTTTACACAGCAAAATCCCTAGTCAAGTCGTCCTATACAACTCCTATATAGACATCAAATACATAAGTCACACCAATCCTTCGAGTTTATTATTTTACGGCTATTCAGTTCTCCTTGAGCTTATATACACTGCTTACAAATTCTTCCGTTTCCCAAAGAAAAGAACCAAAAGCTACAGCTTCCAAAACCATCCTCTTAAGGCTCGAAATCGAAGTCGTAATCACTTTATTTGTCTCAACAATCCCTGTCTTCTCGGCCCCAAACAATGCACGGCCATGCTTCTCAATTAAATTATCAGCCTCTTTTGTTTTCGGTTTTGCACAGATCTGTAATATCTCAGGGTCTAATCCTAGAACATAACAACTCAATGGGATCTCCTCTAGCCCACATGTAAGCAGTTGTTGATAAGTTAACCTTAGGCTGAGATCCAAACGGTGCCTTAAAGAAGCTGATTTGAGAAAGTAGCCATACAATATAGAAGATGTATAGATACTGCAGAGGCAGGATTGAGGGATTTCGGTTCTTTCCCAGTTGACGGTTACATTAGAATCTGCTCTCCAACCAATGACAGATGTGAGGTGTTCTCTGACTATTTGTAAAACTTCGAAGCTGTGTATCGATTCAAGCTCAAAGTCCTTGCAAGGCCATATCTCTAGTCTTCCATT
Organism: Primula vulgaris; assembly: GCA_963920805.1. Classification (NCBI taxonomy): domain Eukaryota; kingdom Viridiplantae; phylum Streptophyta; class Magnoliopsida; order Ericales; family Primulaceae; genus Primula; species Primula vulgaris. Next base: position 9,515,219 of record OY987222.1, on the reverse strand, counting down.
GTACATGCATTTAGCGAGTCTTGGGATAAGATGAACACTGATATCTTTGAACTTATATAGTACTAACATATACATGACATCTTCGATCGCAATCTGACACTCCTGTTCTCTCAGTTCTGCAATTCTCCTGAATTTAGAAACATTTCATCTCATTAGTGACAAAAATAGTCAAGTTATAATACAGCGTCACATTAATTAGATTATAGTTGGTTTTACTTGGTAGCTCCAGAGAGACAGACAGAGTATAAAATTGATTGGCGATCAACTAATCTTAGAAAACTATCAGGGCTTATGCTAGTTAGCCACAGTGTTCACAACCATGATTTTTTCGGACAGTGCTGCTATACAATGAAGGTTTGTATAGCACTATCCAATGAAGGTTTGGTCAAAATTTAAAAGCTCCTCCCTCCAGGATTTGGTTTTGTAAGAAGTTATGTGAAATGCACTCTTCATAATCCAAAAGTTAGACATGAAATAGATGTAATCATATCATTGCTTTGAACTTTATTCATGAAGAAAAGGTAAATTTGAAAATAGTTACCCCCAAGGCCCCAATTTCCGGAAAACATATAAAAATCAGAAGCCCAAAGAAAAGGTTCAACTAAATCACAAACACTACGTAATTCAAAGAAAAAGGACGGAAGGACAACCAAAGTTAAAAAACCCAACACTAAATTTTTCTTTTTTCTTCTAATCCCAAAATCTATATTAGCATTCGCTTATATTCGCACTTAACTGGTTGTGCCTAGAAACAAAATTGCCATACATGATACAACTATCATCACCAAACACCAATGTTTACGAAACAGATCTTAGAGAAGTTATTCCAACAACTCTGGTCTAAACGTGTACATATATGTGAAAACATTGAATATCCAGTCTTACTAAAATGCAGTTGGCAACCCAGCAAAAGCAGATCACATAAACCGAGTGAAAACTCTATACATCTCCTTTAAGGGCCAAAGATTGTCCCAAATATTAATCTCTTACCCAAATTCTCTAAATTCTGCTGAACTCAGTTCTACAAAATTACAAATAACTACTCCTAGCAGTAATAAAACTGCTCCAGAACGCCCATGCCAACTAAAACAAGCATCATAAAAAGTGGCAGAGACATGGTTAAGGTTGAACAAAAGGCAAGTTCCTACTAAAATTATTTTCGAGTACAATATGTTACTAAAAACCACTTGAATATCGCATCACTTACCAAGATTAATGGATAAAAATGCAAAAACATGGCAATTGCTAGAACCTCTCGTACTAAATTATATATATTTAGTGCTCATTACTTCTATTGTATCCTCCATGATGACTACACATATTTTCTCGATACTAAGGGAAATTGACAATTAAAGGCAGTTCATGGCTTAAGCAAGCAAATGAACTTGGCTTCTCTTAATTCTTAACTAGTTTAGCTTTGCCACTGTTAGGGCAAGACTACGCTGGTAAATAATAAAATTACTATTGTTGTCTTGTTTTGCAGATACCAATCATCTTCAATGCGCTCTCTCACTCGTTGCGTATCCAAACAGGTCCAATCTATTGATACAACTTTAGCATGAGTCAAAATACATGCTCGGATATTATTACGTCTACCTTGGTACCTTCCGATACTATTGATGATCTGCTCAATTACGATCTAGGCAGGGGTATAATTAAGTAGTGTTAGTACGGCACATCACACACAAGTAATAACAAAATGGCATATCTAACTCTCTTTTTTTCTAATCAACATGTATAACCTCTTATTTTAAGCCTAAACTAAGTATTTACAGTAGTACGGTCATATAAAAGAACACTACTTGATAAATAAAACTTAGCCCTCATTCACAAATCACAATTCCGGATGTTGCCGTAAAAATTGGGCATCCACTTGTACAGTAAATAAATTTTAGTCATATATTCAACCACGGGAGGACAGTAGTAGGCTAAAAGAGCTCACCTCATATCAAGAAAATCTTTAACAAAAATTACCGAGTTCAGATTTTGAGCCTCGGCATATTATAAAAAGAAGTCCACAGCCCCTCTGATATTAACAGTTTTTAAAAAACCGAAAACTTAGCTAAAACGTTTTTGCAAGAGCTATGTCAAAAGTGCACAAGGCGTAAGCTTTTTTTAAACTTTTAAATGGAGTTTTTTTTATTACGAAGGCAGCTTATTAAAACAAAGGACCGCACAGAAAATACTAACTCCCTCAAATAATACATATGAATGCAACAGTAACACAATATCTGCAACATACCTGTGAAGTGCAGCTTCATCAGTACCAATACTGAGACTCAACCTATCCGCAGATTCATCACGAGCCGAAGCCAACTTCTCGAGCTCCTCTCGAGCCTCTTCATGAAAGCCCTTAAAATCGTCTTGCAAAACGCCGCTCAAGAACCTTCCTGAAGCCGACACAGGCTCTAGCGGCGTGTTCAAGCTGCTACTACTAAAGCCACAATCGGTCTTTTTTCCACCAGACGCGACTATCGAAGCCCTCCGTTTACTTTGCCAGCCAAGACTAAAATTCCGGTGACCGGAAAAAGAGGAAGAGATTATCAAGGAGGTTTTGAGGTTCAAGCAAGAATAGTCCATCAACATCAAGAGAAAATATGATATTTGATATTTCGACTAGTGTTGGTTCATTAATGAAGATGTAACATGTTAACAGTGGATATTTATATATATATATATAGATAGAGTGGGATATTTTAGAAGGAAGTGATTATATTATTGGATTGTTTTAGTTTTGGATAAGGATTTGGTAACATCTACGTGGCAATTACGGGCTTTCTGGGCCTACTTGTCACTCTCATGCTCTGAAAGGAATAAATACTTGACCAAAAAAAAAAAAGAAAAAAGGAAAAGATAAACTATATTAAATAAATAGACTGGTATTTTAAATTATATTTTCAATTATGTTCCTAATGATTTCAGTTTTACCATATCTGGTCTCTCTCTATAAACCATCTTATTCAAGTCCTCCCGCAATCCCCAATGGATACTAAAGTCTTGTTGTAAACAGGAAATTGAACTAGGGTAAATATTTTCCTTCGATGCCTTTATTTAGTGTCATTTCTGTAAAACAAAATAATGATTCATATTGCAATTAAGAGATTATTAAGAAAATAATTACTAAATTTATTGCTTTAACCAATTTGATTTGATATGTGAAAAGCCAAAGAAACCAATTAAATAATAACTTACAACTAAGTTGCTAAGTTATATACGACATACCGGTTAACCTTTTTACATGATGAATTAGACCGATGAACGGTGATACTCACCGTCGACGGTATATGTTTTACTCAGCTATCTCATTAGTCATTTAGTGTTTATTTTTCAAAACAAAAATAATTTTTCCAGTGAAGGGAATAATAGGAAAATGATTGCTACACTACACTTATTGTTAAGACTTGCTTTAAATTTTCTTAATTGGCGTTAACATTCAAGCAAAATTATCAAATATGGACAAATGGAGTAACTTACACTTTTGTGGTAAAAAGCGAGAACATCATCCCATTTTTAGCCGAGGTTCGAAAGCATAATACGACTGGGTTTGTAAAAATATTCTAATCATTAGAAGTAACTTGTATGGTCTCCTGACCATTGAGTATGTATCGATCCTTGATTTCGGCTTCTTCGATTATTTAAGTTGGAACATGAAAACTTGTGATCGTAAAAGTTCTCATCGTCAATAACTGTATATCCTACATCAGCTCTCTCGCACGAGTGACCATTTTTTTGGTACGTCGAGTAAGTTTTTTAATCTTTATTGTAGTCTTTTAACAAGACATTCTTGGTGCACAATATCTACACCACACATTTCACGGGTATTTTAATGTTAGAAAACTACAAACAATTACCGTGTTGTAGGATAGCTCTAAGGACATCCTAATGTATAGTAGAGGCCAATTAATGGTCACGTAATTTGAATTACATTCTGTTGTATCGAGGAAATAACACTCTTATGTCATTACTTATCAGAATTAGGGTCACATGTGCAAATTCTTAAACTACAATAGCCAAATATGTCATAAATAGATAACGATGTGGAATAAGAATATTTCGCCATGTTTATTACTAGAATTTACAACCCCAATTATAGACGTAATCTACACCATAAAATAATAATTGAGACGTAGATTTGTGAACTTTTACTCCAGAAATTTTCATAGTACTACCTAAATAGCAAAAAATTAAAACTTCAAAAGCTAACATAGTTCAAACTTCATGTGATGAACTTCTTGTAGATTTTTATTTCGCAATCCAGATACGGAAATTTTACAAGTAAAAGTTACACGTATTTTTATATGCGGGCGTATGGAGTAATACACAAACAACGAAAGAAAGAATATCGTGAACAATGGATACCACTTTTAAACTTCAATAAATTGATGTTTCGCGCTTTAAGGCCTAGTTGCAATCTCACGTCTTGGCAATCTCAGATTATAAGCAAAATCCGTAAACCGTTAAACCACTCCGAGCGGTTAATTAGTTAATAAGCTCATCTGTCCATCGGTTTCCCACGAGTCTTATCTCTCCGAGAGTCAAAATTAAGTTTCTCTTTTCCTATCCTACTTGAATTAGACATCTCTTGAATGAATCCATTGGGTCCAAGCTTCTAACCCCCACCAATGATTTTCCAAATTGCTTCATGAGGATTTCATACAAGTTTTTGTGACATATTCCAAACGACCAAATCGACCAAAGGAAGCTTAAAATGCAAAAGAACCAAAGCTCCCCACTTTCATAGAAGAGTATTCTTGAGTGAAGAATAACTGTGAGCATAATTTCTAACTGCTAATTGAGTTCCCAAAAAAAATTGTACCGGCCTTTAAATTTAGTAGAAATTGTAACGTGTAAGTAAGTTGTTACGGTGCAAGTATAATACTAATATGTTCTATAGATATCGAACTTTGCTTTCAAGCTACGAAAATCCTACAAACGACCCTGACTATGATACGATATCATCACATTTATCGGGTCTACAATAACATAAGCACTAGCAATTTTAGGTTTGCGCCAATATGGCTGTACACAAATTCCAAACTATCAGGCTCATTAGTAAACAACAAACCAAGTAATCGATGAAAACATTACCTTCTTCAATTTCTATACAAAGGAGTACTGTACTGTATTATACAAGCAAATCAACCTTGGTAGGACTGTAATGAGTTTTAGACATTTAGCAGTTTCTTCATAAGTATGTCGAGAAAAAAAGGATATGTAATGACAAGCTTACAAAGGTCACAAAAGAGTACCGAAAGAAACACATAAATCTTAAATCTATATCTCGGACAAAGTTTGGGCATAGAGTGTTTTGTTACCCATTCACATTTAACTTTTGATCAAGATTTACTCTGTTCAATCTACATGTTTCTCCCCATTAGTCATTGTGTATCCTTCGAGAACGAGCTTGCTACCCCCGAAGTTCCTTGAGGCGCGCTAGACGTGTAACTGTTGTAATATCCACTTCCTGAGACTAAAGAATTGCCCTCACCAGCTTGCCATCTTTGCAAAGCCTGTGGAAGACTAACATGGTAGTCTATCCCAAAGTCATCTTCCTCGTCTTGGCCCGCTGTTGGTTTCCATTGTTCCACTAGTGGGCTTAAAACATTAACGGCATGGCCCATATCGGGCCTCTGATGGGGCTCGCGGGCCGTGCAGTGGCCCGATAGTTCAGCTACTTTGCAAATGCTGTTGAAAGTTTCTTCGTCTGGGGTTAGGGACGAGTCGAGGTATGTTCTGATGCTGTCTGTGTTGTTTATGTGTTTTCGGAACCAAGCGACTAGATGGCTTCTGTCGTCTGGGAGGCTCTCGTCTAGTGCTCTTCGACCCGTGATTATTTCCATTAGTATGACGCCGAATGCGAATACGTCAATTTTTGTGGTTACTCTTCCTGTGGCTGCAATTGTTGAAAGGAAATGAAAGGGCTATTTAAAAGAAAGATTAAAAGACTTGCAATGTAATTTCTTCTGCAACTGCTAGAAAACTATTATGAAGTTTGTAATATTTTTCTTCTGCAATTTATGATATGGAACAATGGAATATGAAATATGAAATACAACACCCAACTCCATCTAGTTATCCAAGCAGTCAAACTGGTAAAGACTTCATAGAGATGAGCACCAAAAAATAAGAACATGAAACCTGATCTAATTTTAAAGATATGAGATGAAAGCATGGAAAAATGCAAAATTGACCGATGTGTAGAAAAGACCTTTTAAGCTCCTATCATTTGATCCCTTTCTTGATAAATTGCCTCGGATTTAATTGACTAGCTTGAAAAGCTGAGTTTGTTGGAGTTTTTTAGTCTTGAAAGCTAGAGTTTTAGCCTGATAGAACCCATCATTTTAAAACTACAAATAAAGTTCAATTTAAATCTTCGAAGGTCTTTTGCAGCCAAACGAGTCTATAGTTATGATTAGAAGTTATAATTGTCAAAGAGTTTCAATAAAAAAAATGCAGCAGATCCTGCTTTTTTTGTTGTTGAAAATATCAAGAAACTACCGTGAGTATTGATACAGATGTACTTACAAGCATATTCTGGTGCTAAGTATCCGAACGTCCCTGCCAACCTCGTCTCCACCGAGTATTTCCCATCTGGTGCATTCTTAACCAACCCAAAATCAGACACTTTAGCCCTCATATCATCTCCTAGAAGCACATTCGACGGCTTTAAATCCCTATGAATAAAACTCTGCTGCGCTAAACCATGCAAATATTCAACTCCTCTAGCAACATCAAGAGCTATCTGAACCCTTTGCTTCCACGTAAGCGGATCAACCCCAGCTTCTGTATACGTAAATAACCGTTGCCCTAATGTCCCTTGTGGCATATGCTCGTAAACCAATAGCCTCTCATTCCCGTGTATACAAAACCCGTATAACGCCACTAAATGTCTGTGCCTAACTTTTGAAAGGACTGCAATTTCGGCTTGGAACTCGTTTAGCCCTTTCGATGAATCCACTGCCCCTTCCATTCTCTTGACCGCTATTTTTGTACCATCGTGTAGTATGCCTGAATATACTACCCCAAATCCGCCACGTCCTAATACGTTGTTTTCACTAAAATTGTCTGTAACTTCTCTAAGCAACTCTATGGGGACGGAGACGTTTCCACCGTCAAAAACTTGAATCTCGCTGTGGTCACCGCTGGTACGATGCGTTGTGTCCAAGCTGGATCCATACATGGCATTCACAATACCTATCAAACATGAAAATCATTAGGAATAATGTCGATATTATTAGAATGATTATAATTAGTCAAAATTTAGTTTTTCTCGCTGGTTATATGACTATTAACATTTTTAGAGTGTTGAAAGGCTTGCTTGTTGCCGCTTTTAAGCTGGCTATTAAAGGTGTAGAAAATAGCTTAGTTCATAGTTCTTACTTCATACAACCTAAAGCTTTAAGCTTATTTGGCCAAATTAAAGTAAAAAATACTCAGCGGTTAAGCTGGTCAACCAAAACAATCCATCTTTAACAAAAAACTAAGCTTATAAGCCGCAACCAATCAATAGAAAACTTTATTTTCCTTCTTTCATTAGCTAACAATACCTCTTTTCGAGCTCTCTTTGCCCTTTCTCGAGTGTTTCACCCACATGAACTTCTCTCTCCGTCTCTTCATGATCTGCACGTAGCTTACGTACGATAAAGCTCCTAGGATAATACCAACTACGATGACGATGACCACAATCACCCAGTTCGAAGTCGACGAATTTTTTGATTCCGCGCTTGTCCCGTTCCCACTTAAAGAGGTGTCACTTGAGACGCTATCAACCGTCGGATCTACAATCGCCACCTCTTTGCCTATAAATGGATTGCCAGTTGTTTTCAAGGTGACGGTGGTGCTAAAAGAAGGCACCTTTCCGGAGATATTATTGTTAGAGATGTCTAGAACACGGAGTGATGGTAGGTTTGCCAATTCCGGAGGTATTACACCGGTGAGATTATTATCATTCAGAATAATGTTTGTTAAAGTCGTGATATTTGCCATGAAAGGCGATATATGACCGACAAAACCTTGTTTCCCGAAATTAAGTACTGTTATTTTATTGTTGGAGTCGCAAGTGACTGATTTCCAACCTTGGCATGGGTTATTTCCTGACCATGAATCGGCGAGTGTCATTGGATAGCCGAACCCTCTTGCGATTTCGAGCATTATGGTCACTTGAGTGTCACATGGGCCTGGTTTTGAATTACAGAAATTATTTGTTGTCCCGAGAGTAACTTTAATTCCAGACGGTAAACTTGGGAATGGACCTTGTAATCTATTGTTCTGTAGAGAAAGAGTGACTAGTTTCGGTAGTGTTGCTATGGAAGTTGGTATGGGTCCGGTTAGATGATTGTCATGAAGAGAGAGATCAGTCAGAGATTTAGCGCCTGAGAAATCTGGGATGGGGCCAAAGAACTTGTTTCCGTGCAGCCAAACCTGGGGTAAACATGACATTAGTATGATAATTTCTGTAGTGGTGTACAATTATATACGAATAAGTACTAATTTTTGTTGAAAGAGAATTGCTATCTTAGTGTTTTAATTCTTAGTTCAAAATATCTGGTTGATTTAGTGTCCTGAAAGTTGCAATTATATATGCAGCAAAATACCCCAACATGTCATTACAGTAGGAAATCATATGGATTTTTGATGAATTTGTACCAAGAAGCCTTTTTCAATTGTAGGTATTATCATATCATTACCTCATGGCTCAAGTACGCAAAATCTCCTGTTTTAAAAGCTAGCTGTGAAAAACCTCGATTCAAAGCTTAAAATTAAATAACTTAAAAAGCTCGTTTTTACGCTTTTTAGGCCGTTAAAAGCTTATGCTTTTTGCTCTTTTAGCGTAGCTCTTGCAAAAACGCTTTAGCTAACTTTTTGCGTTTTAAAACACTGTGTCAAATATCATAATTTGTTTCTCAATATATCTGCACCGGAGAACTTTTGCCAAACTGAGCCTTGAAACTCCCTAACATATTCTGTTTCATTTCATAAAAGTTTTCCCAATAACAACTAATTTCAACACTAGATCAACATAGTGACACGAACCCAAACATCATTCATGGTACTAATCGTGAAAAAATATTGAATACGCGACATAAAATTTGCAAGCAGCTATTTCAAATTAAAACCGGGAAGCAAACCTGAGTGAGTTCAGACATAGACCCAAGCACGAATATCCTTCCCGAAAGCCCCTCGTCCTGATTATTAATCCACAAATTTCTAATAGACGATTTCGCCAATGAAGCAGGCAGCAGTCCTGTTAGATTATTATATGACAGCCTCACATTTTGTAAACTCGGTAACGACCCAAATATATCAGGAATAGTCCCAGTAAGCTTTGATGACTCTGCAGAAAAGTTCGTTAGAGCCGTCGAATCCGCCAAAGTGTCCGGAAGTGTCCAAGGGGACAAACTCGGGTTCTCACCGATACTCAACACTTGTAAACTCGTGAGACCTTTTATTAGGAAATAGAAGATAGAGGGAATAAGATTACATTTACGTTCGATTTTTTAGCCGCTTGAATTGATACAATCCCCGGCCTTTTCATAAACATACCATCAACCGTTGCGTAAAATGGCACAAAGATATAAAACACTATTCTTAGGGTCTGTTTTCATCAACTTCAGCCGAAAAATGTATTCTTCAAAAATGTTGTAGTGTAGCATTTGAGATCACCTTAATTTTTAAACCTATAAGTGATTTGTAACTTATTTTCACTAATTCTCCTTTTCTTTTTTACTTTTCTCATGTCATCTTATTAATGACTTTTAACTATACAAACAACTATTATTATAAAATTTCTATTTTTGTTAAGTTTTTTCATGAAAGCCTAAAAACCCATCAAATTAGTAGCTTCTATGCATTATTAGCTTTTACAACTTTTTTGACCCAAAATATAGCTTTTTTAAAAACTTAAAGAAGCTAAGGTAGGAAAACTAGTTGCAAAACATGCACTTATTCCCTTGCTTAATCATTCTCAGAGTTTTTCTTTTCTTTTCTTTGCTTAATCCTTCTCAGAGTTTGTAAAACTGTTGAAATCACTGTTATAAAAAAGCACGCTCCGTAGTAAAAAAGCTCCATTTAAAGCTTTAAAAAAGCTTAAAAATATCTCTTTTGAGGCTGCAAACGCTCTTAGAGTATCTATTGCAAAAACTCTTTTACAACGTTTTTGACCCAAAATATGGTTTTTTTTTAAAACTTTAAAGAAGCTAAGAAAAAAAAAACCTAGTTGCAAAACATGCACGTATACTCCCTTGCTTAATCATTCTCAGAGTTTGTGAAACTTGATCATACTCATATATGAAAAACTAAATATCTTTCAGTAACGTTACATCAGTTAGCATCAAATCTAAAAACAAATAGTAAAATAAAGTACCTCGTATTATGTACAAAATGATCATTTTTTTCTAAAAAAAAAACTAGTTGCAAAACATGCATTTATTCCCTTGCTTAATCATTCTAAGAGTTTGTGAAACTTGAAAAACCAATACCTTTCAAGAACGGGGAAGGGACAGATGTAAAATTATTCTCGTCAAGATATATATGTTGTAAGGACGTGAGGTCTACAAGGGAAGGGAACGATCCCGAGAACTTATTGTTTTGCAATGATAGGGTGGTGAGCTGAGACAGCTGCGTGATCTCCATAGGAATCTGTCCTGATAAAGATTTAGAAGCGAGGTTGATACGCGTGACATGTCCTGAAGAGTCGCACGTGACACCTGTCCAGTCGCACGGGTTGGAACCTGACCATCCTGAAGGCGATAAAGCCTTCGCAACCTTTGCCATTATTGTTGCATCATCCGAGTTAATGGTAGCGGCAAGATTAAATGATATTAGGGTGAATATTATTGCGAGGTGGAGGAGGAGAGGTTTCATTTTTTGTTTTTTTTTCTCTCTCTCTCTCTTTTTTTTGGTGTCATGATGGATTGGGAAAGAAGAGGGAGCATGAAGGGGTTGGGCGTTATTTGTGGAGGGAAAAAAGATGGAATATGGATGGGTTTTTTTTAAACAAGTTTTGTAGGGTTTCATTTTGGTTTGTTGTAGTTTTAACCTTTTCTCTATATATCATGCATTAATTGATTTGAAATATTGGTAACACTTTTTTCTAGTTTGAACTTTGTGTTACTTAAGGTGTCACCTAATACCTTGGGTAAATTATATATTATTTTAGCATAAAGTTTTGGACTTAATTATAAGAAATACAGGGTTACAATCTCTCTATTGGTATGGCGAGGGATGTTCAATGACTATGACTCTTTTTCGCTTTGTATATATCATCCGATAAGAGGTCACCATAACACTAGCTGGTTCTCGATAACAGCCACTCATATGTATGTTTTCCAAAACAAACACTCTCTCTGTTCACAATTAACCATGATTTACGAAATTACGTGCAATTTTGATCGGCTTATAACATATTTCAAAATTGTCGAAATAAATTTTTTTCAAACTAAATCATATAATTTAATGTTTGAACTATATGATTAAATTTTGAAAATTTTCATTCCGACAATTTTGATACAAGTTATTGACCGATCAAAATTAGTTCGTAGTGTATAACTAATTGGGAACGGGGAAGTAACAATGATACAAGTTTTTCTCTTCTAATCCTATAGTATGTATAGTTTTTTCTCTTCTTACTAATTACCTTCTTACTTTGTGTACATTTGAACACAAATAATTAACACAGTTTTCGACGAAATCAAACTTAAGTTCAATCGTAATTTGAAGATTTACTCCTTCAATTGGCACATACATCAATTCCATATATTTCAAACTTAAGTTTATTTCTCATTTGGATAGGATTTGATTTATTGAAAAACAACAACTATTTATTTAATATTTGACCAATTTAATTTATTTTTTTATTTTTTTTTGAAATATAATATTTGACCAATTAGGTACTTAAAATTATATGAATTCATCAATGCCTACCATCAATGTGTAAAACTATTGGAAAATTTCTCCAAACATGCATAGTTTTTTTTTTGTTATATCTGCCTTAACATTAAATAATCAAGTTTTTAAACATACAAAAATACTATTGATGTACTATTGAGGTTTACTCATATTAGGCCTAAGTTGAGTTTTCTACCTTTTATAGCCATAACATCTGGTATATAAAAGAAGGTTAGTCCCTATATTGATACAAACTGATTAATAAATACCATGTTGTTGTCTCTTCATATTTCTCTCTCTATATCTATACGTCTCATATATACATATACCAAGCTAATATATCACACAACAACTATGAATATTTAACGGATTATTTTTATTTTTGTTACCTGTACTATCACCCAATTTCGTTTTTTAGGCATCTACTACCATTTTTTTCTTCCGCTTCGTTCTGCTTACAATATTTCTCTTTTTTGGGAACCAGTTGTTAAATACTTAACAGAATTGACAACGCGTGACATCACATGATCCATTTCTGTTAACGGTAACGGCAAATATTGTCAATTAAGGAGAAAACTTAAAAAAATTGTTGGATAAACTTAAAAAAAGCGCCAAAAAAGTACATCTTAGGTGTAAAAATACGTCGGACCGGCCCTAATTTAGACCCAATGTTAATGTTTTAACGGAAATGGGTCACATGATAGCACACGTTGTCAATTATGTTAAATATTTCACACATGATTCCCAAAAAACACAAGAATTGTAAGTAGAGATAAACGAAAGAAAAAAATGCTAATAGAGGGCTCAAAAACGAAATGGGGTGTTAGTAGAGGTAACAAAAACAAAAATAACCCAATATTTAACTCTACAAAAGAATGTATTTTTGTTTATCCTTTTTCTCATTTTATAAATAGCAAAAATTTAAAATACCAATTTAATATAAAAGTAAGAGTAGAAAATGCTCTTTAATTAAAAATACTTGATTGATCAAAACTAAAACAAGTGGATACTTGCTGATAATAAAAACTCAATCTTACACTCAAATTTTATCATCTTAGAATTGTTAGGTTTTCGTTAGATTTTCGGTTTTTTTATTTGTATTCTTAATTTTTTTTTCGATTTTTTTTAAACCAACATATTATTTTATTTTAAATTATTTGTTAAAAAAAACAGTTAAATTTGACATTTTATATATTTTTTTAGTTATTTATTATTATTACCAACTTATAAATTGTTAAACAAACAATTAAACATAAAAAAAAACATACAAATATCAAATTTTACAGATTTTTTTAAACAAACACCTTACTAAATAAAATAGTAAGTCGATTTACAAAAAAAATTAAAAAAAATATATGAAAAAACAAAAAACTGACAATTGGAAAATATAGGGATTTTAAGTAGTTATTTAATTTAGAGGTTGGATTTTTATACTACACTTTTTCTGAAAAAACGCAAAAACCGTATTTTTTTTTTGTGCGGACCGTATTTTTTTATTACGAACCGTAAATAAAATGCACGGTTTGCATTTTTCAGAGCAAACCGTAAATTTTATGTACGGTTTGGAGTAAAAAATTACAACACAGGTCCCTGCGTCAATTACACGTCTCTTTCAAAAAAAAGAAACTCATCTTTGGTTTACAGTCTCTTTTGGTTTACAGACTTTCTTTAAAAAAGAAAAACCCAAATCACCAAACTCAACCAAAATAAAAAACATAACCACCAAATTTCGTCCGATTAAACCACGTTTAGGTTTAATTCACCGAATTAGATACAGGTATTTCTTTATTCCCTGGTTTATTATTTATTTCATATAGTTTCAATTTGTAAAATATGGAAAAAGATATAAAATATGCCAATCGATTATTCACTTGGTGATTATAATTGCTTCTTATTTTTTTATATTAATTAAAAAAACTTAGGATTGTTGATATTTTTCCCGTTTTATAAAAAATAGGGTTTTTATTCAAATTTGTTTATTTAGATATTTATTACTAATTGTTTGGTTTCCTTATCTTGTTTTGATTGGAAAAAATAAAAATAGTTAGGGTTTATTAATATTTACCCGTTTTGAAAATTAGGTTTTTTTTAAAAAAATTTGTTGATTTATATGTTAATTACTTTGTTTGCTTACATATTAGTTGTATATTAATTAAAAAAACTTAGGGTTGTTGATATTTTTCCCGTTTTATAAAAAAATAGGGTTTTTATTCAAATTTGTTTATTTAGATATTTATTACTAATTGTTTGCTTGTCATTAAGCTGTTTTTTACACAGCTTAAAAACTGGTTTTTACACAGCTATTAAGCTGTTTTTTACAAGTTTTTAAGCTGTTTTTTAAGCAGCTTTTAAGCTGTTTAAAAAACAGAGTACAAGCTATTTTAAAAACAGCTGTGAAATTGAAAAAACGGTTGGGTTTTGGAATGAAGACCAGGTTGCATTTGATGGGATTGCATGTAGAAGGGAAGGTAAGAAGTAATGACTTTTAATTCCTGTCCTGCACTATCAGTAAAAGTATCCATAGTGCATAATTTTACTCAAAGTAACACAAAAGATAAAATTAACCTGAGAAGGATAGCATCTTTATTTGACAAAACTTTATATGATTGAAATAGCATGTGGTTGCTTTAGTTTCTGCCAAGCTACTATACTTTTGCAGTCAGAGGTGGAGCAACAATAATATTCTGGGGTGTGAAACACAAAAATTAAAGTTGTGAGGATTCCAAAACATTTACTTGATTTTTTTGAAAAAAATTATTTAGAAAAAGAAAATTTGGTGATATGTGGGAGGCTCCTGTTACCCTTTCGAGCTCCTCCCATTTTTGCAGTAACGCAAGAACTAATGTAGTGGTAGGATTTTCTTTTTTGCATTTTGTTGAAAAGCAAGAAGTTACATTTATGGGACCATGGATTATCTATTGCTTATAACCTCAGTTCTTTTGTCAAAACCTGGCTGTATTTGGTTGACTAGCTTAAAAGCTATGATTTTCTGCTTTTTTGTGGCCAGATTTTTTTTCTTAAAAGCTGCAAACAAATTATCTTTGAAACATTTATCGAAGAGACTGTGTTCAGCTAGCAAGCTCGCTCTTAAAATAAAACTTAATAGAAGACCTTATACTTCTCAGGTTTTGGTAGGGTTGAAGTTCCTTAGCTACTGGCCATTTTTAGGGCGTTTGAGGGTTTGTTTTGCGGAGCCACCGTATTTTCAAATGACTGTAAAACCCATGTTCACTCGTGGCCTTGATGTTACGGAAGTCCCTGGAATTGCGGGATGGTTGGTAAGTTCTTTTCTTTCACATTTAGTATGTAACATCTTGATTGGAATGTTTATGTTGTTTTGTTCTCTCCTTATCTATTTTATTTCTTATGTGACTAGGATAAGCTTCTAGCCCTTGCATTTGAGCAGACTCTGGTCGAGGTGAATTTCTTGGTTTCCATTTTTTTTATTCTGTTTAATTTCTTTTAGTTATAGAAAGTTTAATAGAATTGGTGAACTTAGATGGTTGTGCTATTGCTATAATAAAAGTGTCTAATAAGGTTATCTCTAATATTTGCAGCCTAATATGTTGGTTGTTGATATGGAGAAATTTGTTTCACCTCAGCCAGGTACTTTTACATATTGTGTGTTTGGTTCGTTGTTGGTACTATAAGAGCCTAACTTTGTGAGCTTATTTTACCCCCATGTCCTTTGGATTTATGAAGGGTCTCCAGTACTCCGATTTATGTTTTCAATACGCAAGACTCCATTTTAGGCAATTGTTTTCTGAAAACTATATTTTTTCGTTCTTTCAACATAAACCAGAGGCGAAATTATATTAGTAAAGCACATGTTAGCGTTTTGCTTTTCCACATTGTTTTCTTTCTTTTGCAATTGCTGATTTATATTAAATGAGGTTTTATAATAAAAATATTCTAAACTCAGCATGTCCTTGTGGAATTGGTGAAAGTGTTTACCATAATCAGTTAATATCATTTTTGTATGTATCAGAACCTTGGTTTTTCGTCGATGAGAAGGAGCCTGTCGCCCATGCCTTGGTGGAAGTTATTGAAGCAGCAGATATGAAACCATCCGACTTAAAAAAGAGGACAAAAGGAAAGAGTTTCTTTTCTCTCCGCGTCCTAATATTAAGGCTGCCAATGATCAAAAGATCAGAGTGAAGCTCGTCTTGGAAAATGACTTTTCTACCCCTACTCCGGTTGACGGAAATGTGGAGGAAAGTGCGGAAAAGAGACACATGAAGGATAGGGCGAAGAGTATTTTGAAACATGCTGGGCATGGTGTTAAGCAAGCTTTTGCTCGTAAAGGGTCAAAAAACTCGGAAATTGATCCGGAGAGAGCTTCTTTAGAGATAGAAAGAGACATATCTTATGAAGAGTCTATTTGTCTTCTGGGCGAACCTCGGTTTCTGTTTCTGGAGAGCTATTAAATGATCAGCAAATTCAAAGAGAACTTGCTATGAACAATAAGGAGTTGACAAACAAGGAAAATGTGGATAAGAATGATCTTAAAGTGTGAAAAAGTTAATAATGCAGGGCTTTTGTTACTGTATTGAAAGATAAAACATGACACTTTTGTTGTATACTACTAGATTTTTGCATACCCAAGTTTAGAAGAAACTTTTCCTTTTCTTCAATTTTCGCGAAAGTTATAATTTGATTCTTCTGTATGTATCTGCATAATTGTTTAACCAAAGGAGCATATCAATAGTTTAAAGTTTGTGCTGGACTTTTAGTGTTACATTTATACCAATGTCTTATCATCGTCAACGAGTTCTTATCTGAAAGTTGCAAGTTCGGGAACTTGGTTCCATACATGTTGAATGAATTACTAGAAACGCTGAATGCAAGCGAATGGTTTCATCAACGGTTTGTTGAAAGGGACCAGGTAGTTATGTGGTTCATTTTTATAAAACATCCCTTTCCTCTAACTTCGTTCTAATCGTCATTTGTCAACATAACCCTGCAAGGTCACTTTCTTCTATCTTGTAAGTAGTTTAGCATTCTACACTCCCTAATATGAATATATAAATATAAACGAACATAGCTAGGAGTCTTTCTTCTTTAAACAGAAATTCAAAAGCAATACTCTTTTGACCTATTGCACATTTTTTCTACTAGAATTTCAAGCCTAGTTCCAGAAAGCGCAACACTCTCCTAATTTTCATTAGATGTAGTATGTGGCAACTTACAACGAGATATTGAAGCATACTGTGGGAGAAGGTGAACCGTTACAGACATAGAAGTTTAGGCACTGACATCACACAAGTCATGAAAGCACAAAAATACAACTACGGCTCAGAAACAGGTCTGGTTTTATGAATGAGAGAAACCATTCAGCACGGATGTTTTCAGCACGGATGAAAGCACAAAACTACAACTGTTGGATGAATGCAGAATAACCAGGATTCAAGGGTCAAAGAAAAACATTCCGTCTTAACTTTCAGCAATCGTCATGAACTCAGATATAAGTATTCAAATCTTGGCACTAACTATTGTCTTACATTTTGCTTTAACACAAATCATATATTCTACCTAGATGGATTTCACAAAAAAATCCATAATCAACTTCTTCAAAGAACTGAATTTAGGATCTCATCATACAAAACAATCTAAACAATAAAACATTTCTTTCGAAAATGAGTTTAACAGTACAACAAAACCTTAGATAAATTATTTAGTCGTTAAGAATCTCTTCAAATATAATACAAGTAGAACTGTAACTAATGCTACCTCTTGGAAACACACACCAAATAATTTGTCTCCACATTCCCATCTTTGGTACAAAACCATGCCTTACCATTTGCTTCAACATCCAATCCATTTCATCCACTAAAACATGCTTGGAAAGCCCAAAAATCAACTTCTTAAACGATTCAAAACTCGGGTTTTCACCCTTGGAAATTATCCGACCCATAAAAGTTTTCGCTTCAACATATTTCTTGTCATCAAGTAAACCATACAATACCTCCAAATAAGTTCCCGTATTCGGTTCACACCCTTTATGATTCATTTTATGCATAAGCTCAATCGCCTCTTCAACTCTCCTTTGCTTTCTAAGCCCCTTAATGAGTATATTAAACATGACCGTATCGGGTTCTATACCCTCTCTCTCCATATTTTCGAATAACCCGAATGCCTCATCGACTCTCCCTTTGTCACACAACATATGAACTAATGTCGAATAAGTCCTCACATTCGGTCTAAACCCTTACTTAGGAAACTCATCGAGCACCTTAAACGCGGCATCAAACTCCCCACACCCACACAACCCTTTAATCAATATATTCAAACAACAAGCATCAACTTTAATACCCAACTTAGACCCACTAACGTAAACCTCATGTATAATATCGTATTGTTTCGTATTAACAAGCAAATTCAGCACGAAATTGAACGTTTTAACAGTCGGCCAACACTCGTACTCGGGCATACCGAAAAGGGTATCGATCACTAAATTTATCCGACCCGCTAAAAGCCCGTAAACCCTAACAACATTATAAAAAAATCTTCCGAAAGGTTGCATCTTTTTTCAATTTTAATAGTTTTCATCACATTTTCAATGCCATCAAAGTCTTTAGCTAATGTAAGCTGTTTTTAAAATAGCTTGTACTCTGTTTTTTAAACAGCTTAAAAGCTGCTTAAAAAACAGCTTAAAAACTTGTAAAAAACAGCTTAATAGCTGTGTAAAAACCAGTTTTTAAGCTGTGTAAAAAACAGCTTAATGACAAGCAAACAATTAGTAATAAATATCTAAATAAACAAATTTGAATAAAAACCCTATTTTTTTATAAAACGGGAAAAATATCAACAACCCTAAGTTTTTTTAATTAATATACAACTAATATGTAAGCAAACAAAGTAATTAACATATAAATCAACAAATTTTTTTAAAAAAAACCTAATTTTCAAAACGGGTAAATATTAATAAACCCTAACTATTTTTATTTTTTCCAATCAAAACAAGATAAGGAAACCAAACAATTAGTAATAAATATCTAAATAAACAAATTTGAATAAAAACCCTATTTTTTATAAAACGGGAAAAATATCAACAATCCTAAGTTTTTTTAATTAATATAAAAAAATAAGAAGCAATTATAATCACCAAGTGAATAATCGATTGGCATATTTTATATCTTTTTCCATATTTTACAAATTGAAACTATATGAAATAAATAATAAACCAGGGAATAAAGAAATACCTGTATCTAATTCGGTGAATTAAACCTAAACGTGGTTTAATCGGACGAAATTTGGTGGTTATGTTTTTTATTTTGGTTGAGTTTGGTGATTTGGGTTTTTCTTTTTTAAAGAAAGTCTGTAAACCAAAAGAGACCGTAAACCAAAGATGAGTTTCTTTTTTTTGAAAGAGACGTGTAATTGACGCAGGGACCTGTGTTGTAATTTTTTACTCCAAACCGTACATAAAATTTACGGTTTGCTCTGAAAAATGCAAACCGTGCATTTTATTTACGGTTCGAAAAAGTACGGTCGGTTTTTACGTTTTTTCAGAAAAAGTGTAGTATAAAAATCCAAACTCTTAATTTAACTGCCACAAATTTATTTTATAATAGCACAAATTCTTAAACTAATTGAGGAGTGAGTGAGAGTTCATTTAGATAACGTGGCACTTTTTGATTGGTTAGAACAGCGAGGTAGAATAGCCGGTCGCCTCGTATTTTCTTTTAATTATTTATTAATAACACATACTAAACATTTAACTCAACACAATATATTAGTTTTCTATAGAGATTAGAGCTCTAGAGAGATAGAAATAAATAAATAAAAATTAAAAAATGGCAATCCTAACATGTGTTTCAAAAGTTGCTTCTTTATTGCTCATTTTAGTTTTTATTTCCTCAGGTAATTTTTCTATTTTATTTTTAATTATCTCAAGCTTTAATTAGATCTGTTAATTAATAGAAAAGAAAAAACGAATTAGTTTTGATTTTATTTAATTATTGTAGTTTCTGCCAAGTCAAAGGATGTTACTTCCTTACAGATCGGTGTTAAGGTAATGTTTATTTGTTTTCCTTTTTTTTTTTTTTTTTATTCATAATGCTAAATGCTGTTTTATTCCTTATATTTTATTGGTGCGAAAATGTTTAAATAACAAACAATATTGAGATTTTGTACATACTAATGCCTTTTTTTATTCATAATTTTTTATTTAATGCTAAAATGCTGTTTTATTCCCTATGATTTATTTGTGCAAAAATGTTTAAAAAATAAAAAAAGATTTTGTACATACCAATGCCTTTTTTTATTCATAATTTTATATTTAATGCTAAATGCTTTTTTGTTTCCTATAATTGATTGGTGCAAAAATGTTTAAATAACAAAAATATTGAGATTTAGTACATACCTTTTTTATTCATAATTTTATGTTTAATTCTAAATGCTGATTTGTTTCCTATGATTAAATGGTGGAAAAATGTTTAAATAACTAACAATTTGGAATTTAGTACATACTAATGCCTTTTTTATGCATAATTTTATTTTTAATGCTAAATGCTGTTTTCTTTCCTATGATTAATTGGTGCAAAAATGTTTAATTGACAACTTTTTTGAGATTTAGTACATACTAATGCCTTTTTTTTTTTTTATTAATAATTTTATATTTAATGCTAAATGCTGATTTGTTTCGTATGAGTGATTTGTGCCAAAAATGTTTAAATAACTAAAAATATTGGCATTTTGTACATACTACTGCCTTTTTTATTTGTATTTGTATTTGTATTTTTATGTTTAATACTAAATGCTGATTTGTTTCCTACGGTTGACTTGTGCAAAAATGTTTAAATAACAAAATTATAGGGGAATGTTAATGTTTCGTATACTTTAGTGCTTAATTATCAAAAACCACATTTTGTACTAGTGCGCATTATTATCAATAATAATAATGAGCATGTTCCTGATTTAAAAAAAATGTGTTTTTTTAAACAATCGGTACACATTAATATAACAAGTGAGTATCAAAGTTTAAATATTAAATATACCTGATTTTAAAAGAGATTTTGCCATAGGGTTTTGATAATTAAGTCTGAGACTTTATATTAAATGATGAATTTTTTAATTCGTAGCCTGATATTTTAGTACATTGGTAGCTTAACTGTAAAAGAAAGCATTACAGTAAAAAAGTAATAAGGGAGATAAGATTGAAAGTAAATATGTAAGGCTTCTAAATGGGTTGTCTTAGATTGAGTCCAAAATGGTATAAAATGATTACAAATTGGCTAACATCTTTTGGGGTTTATATAGTTTAGAACTTTAGACTTTATTTGAGAACTCATTTGTGTTATTGATTTTATATAAAAATATAATGAAAGCAAGTTCAAAATGCTATTTTTTTTAAAACAATACTGATATTTTGATGGTTATGAAAGTTTTAGTTATGCGAGGAATTTAAATGCGAAGAATTTTATATAAGTTGTATGGGGGATACTTATTGATTTGGAAATTGTTCTCGGTTAGTGGTTTATTGTTATTTGATTGGTTTCATGTTTGTTAAGATTCGATTCTGTTTATTTTTGTCAAATGAGGATGTTTTTGACTACGTTATTAATGAGATGATCACTGTTAAGATATTTTAACTTCATTGGGATTGTCTATTAAGCTAATGAATTTTCTTAATCGAAAATGAGAAAAAAGATTGGGTCATCCAAATTATATGCCTTTCTATTTTGGAAAAACTAACGTAAGCTCATCTCTTAAGCTGCTTTGTACTGGTTAGCTGAATACGCTGTAGCTTATAAGCAAAAAAGTCAATTGGCTGGATTTAAATGCAGCAACCAAACAGGCCTTACTCTTTATTCCTTTGCTAAAGTGCCGTTGAATTTTCCTTTTATTTTTACAGTTCAAGCCAGAATCTTGTGACATTCAGGCACACAAAGGTGACAGAATCAAAGTCCATTACCGGGTGAGAATTAATTATGTATTCGTCATTTTTGTGTTTTCTGCCGAAAATAAGTGTTGCTGTATCTTAATGCATTACTTCACAGTCCTTGTTTCTTACTATAAGTTATAGCATTTCAAGATATGAAACAAGGTAATTGTACTTCAATTCCAGACCGGGAAAACCAAAATAAAATAATAGAACCGGACAATAGCTACTTATACGGCCTATTTTCTTTATTTTAACCTTTCAGCGGCTTCTTAGTTTTTTCCAAGTTATCACTTTTATAAAATGTCATTCTTTATTTTGTCCTCGGTTAAAAGGATCACTACCAACACATGAAATTTGCGGTGCATCTTTTGATCTGTACAATGATTGATTTTTTTGGTATGAGTCAATAAATCATCTTTAGAGGTAAACCCTTCGAATAAAGTTCTGAAGCTCATAGAATATTATAAAATATGCAAGAAAGGGGGGTCTATTAATTGTCTTTAATTCTTGTAAGACCACAACTTCATCGTAAATTGTTATTTCCTTGATATAAACAACGAAATCGGAGCCTATCCCTTCCTAACAAACTGCATGCTACTACATGTATTGCTAAGATTTACAAAGTGTGGCTCTGCTAAGTTTTAGTCGGCAATCAAGGCATTTTGTCTGCAAATTGAATTTCTTGTCGTTTTTCTTTCATTAACTGATTAAGATCCGATGATGGAAGTCGTGTATCAGTTGAATGAGATAGATCTCCTTGTAAACAATGGTCTCTTTCATCACTATAAAGAGTTTTTTGATAACGAAGTAAAATGAGAATATGATTTAGAACTGAAGAACCACACACTTTGTTGCGTTCTCTTCTGTATATAAATATAGTGAATGCCATATAGCCATTAAGTAAATCGGAATTTCTGTCCTATCTGGTCATAACTAAATTTTTCTTTAAAAGTAGGTGGAAATATTTTTTTCTGGAAAAACCTCGCAGATAAAGCCTTCTTAATGTCTATGTAGAATCATTTTAATAACTGTTTCTGTTGCTTGAATGTCATAGGGATCACTCACCGATGGAACTGTCTTTGACTCCAGCTTTGAAAGGGGTGATCCGATTGAATTTGAACTTGGCAGTGGTCAAGTGATCAAAGGTATGGTAATTATATATTTAACCAGTTATTTCGACATTTGGACAGACTTTATAGCATTGATGTGTTGGATTAGTCTGTCAGTTACCTGAGCCTCAATAAGGAAAGGTTGAATAAACATTCCACTTGGCTCAACTCTTTGGAAGCCTAGCAACAAGAAAAATATATATTCTAATCAATGTGTTATCGACTAAGCATGCTAGTATAATGATATGTAATATCTAAAAGAAGATCTCTCTTGTAGGATGGGACCAAGGACTGTTAGCCATGTGTGTTGGAGAGAAGCGCAAGTTGAAAATTCCATCAAAACTTGGATACGGAGACCAGGGATCACCCCCAACTATCCCAGGTATAACTATATTACTTAGTTCACAAATAAATTTTGATAACCATTAGCTGTTTTTGCGAGAACAACAAAATCACTTAGAACTGATCCTTACAAGTAACTTGCTTCAGTTATTTGTCCGACATCAATCCTATTGGGTCTTGTTTGGATGTGGAAGCGAAATTATTAAGTTTATAATAGTGCTGTATTGTTCCCTTAGAAGTTTATTCATTTACATATTTGATTTTTTTTACGTTGCTAGTAGAAACTTTCAATCAACCAAATTAGATCTCTATCCTCCGCTTATAGATTGTTTTCATACACTGCTATTTTTTTTCTGCCAGTTCATTTGACCAAATACGTATTCCCAGACTTCTGTTTTAGCTAAATTGTTCGATCCCATTCTTTAGAAGTTTATACACAAAGTTGCTTTTGGTCTATCTGGACCCTCGTTAACTTCATTTGTTATACTTTCACTCTTATTAACTGTCATATCTTAATTAATTTTCTTGTACTTATTTTTTGATTAGTCTTCATCTAAATGACTATTTTCATAATTTATACCTGGACTGCAATACCAGAAAACTTGTAAGCTTAAATCAAATGCATAGCCCTGCGTCTGATGGTTAATCTAGAGTGAAACTTCTGCAGCTAAATCTTTTATTCCTTCACAACCATTTTTAAATGACTGGAATTGTTAAACTTACTGTTTACAGGGGGAGCAACACTAATTTTCGAGACTGAGCTTGTGGCGGTGAACGGTAAACCTGCTACTGGAGCGTCAGTAGATGAAAGTGATGCAGATCCAGAAGAAATAGACGAGAGCGAGCTATAATTGGATACAAGTTCGACGATAGGTGCTTTACTTTTTTAGCTGATCATAGTTCTGTTTCTACGGATCAGCCCATAGAAGAAACAAGTTTTTATCTATTTCTGTAAGCTTTTCTTGGTCTAGATTTTGCCAGACTTTTGGCATAAAGTTTGAATACCCGGAGTTTGACTGTGCTTATACAGATTAAAAGGCAGTTACAGGGTTTCTATCAGATATTTTAATTTGGTCAGCATCTTTCTTACATTCGTAGCATCGATTCTAATTGGTTCTTTAGAAAATGCTATTTTTTCAATGCTTACATTCTTCAATTCTATAAAGTTCTACGTTTATAATAGACTTTTATCAGCTCCTCCGATTTTGATGTTTTTATAGTTCCCATCCTAACCAGATAGAGCTTACAATAAAAACAAATTTCTCCTTAAATTAACACTTACAAATCTCGGGAAGTTTTCTGGTATCGTTCTTTTTTGCTTTCTGATTCCGTCCATACAGTGAATCAAAGGAATATTATGCTTCATCTTTTTGAGTTGTGTTGCCCTATTATTAGGCTTACACTACAACAAGAGAGAAGAAAGGCAATAAAACCTTATGGTCAACTAACTTGATGATAAAACCTTATGGCAATAATAACCAGGGCTACACTATCCACCAAAACAGTTTGATGCAATTTTTTTTAAAATATTGAGTGCAGGGTTGGGTTACAAATAGAATAGTGGTGGGGGGAATTAACAATTTTTCATATATGTAAGGTTAAGAAAAACTAGTGTTCCCCAATAATTCGAATAGTAATGTATTTCGATAATAGATTGTAGCTACATTTAGTAACTTGTATCATATGACACTGCTCATAATTAATAGGAAAGTCCAATAAAGAAAAGGCTTATATATTGTGCTTGGGCTGTTTACCTCGAAATCACACACTTAGGCAGCAAAGTAGAAAATATCAATGAAAAATCATGATTCGGTTTTAACTGGTTGATAAATTGAAGGATGTTATCGTTTACCTGGAGCAATCATCGCAGTTTCCCTATCACTTTCCTCAAAAAATTTAGAAAAAACTACCATTTTTGAAATTTTACATTAACACTAAACAACAGTTATATTCTTTGGCTGAAAGTTTTCATGTTAAAAAAAATGAGGTAAGGAATCTAATAATGAAGCTAGAGTGTTTGCTCCAAGCCCTTTTTATCAAAGTAGTAGTTCTCTCAGTTTTGATCACTTATAAACATGAACTAATGAAGTAACATAATTCATAAGTAGTTAAGTACCAATCCAATAAAAAAAAATTGTGCGGCACCTAATCCCGCTGTCGATCTCGTCGACCACAAGGCAGTGGGGTTAACCGAGAAAAAGATTGGTTTGCGCTTTATTTTGGGAATGTTTTTACCCACAAAATATCAATTCACCCTTAAATGTTTGCGATGCTCCTTCTTTTATGCACATATCTCTGTAAATATAATTTAAGTTAAACAGCGGGCCCCACAGCCATATAGGCAGCGGGATTTTCAACGGTATATGCATCGGCACAGCTAGTCTCACAGATTCTCATTTAATATTACGGTAAACATAGTTGACAGTCCTTAGTTTCTATCTTTAATGCACACGCGTATCCGACATCCTGCAGAAAAGCGAGTTGTATAACTTCATGAGGGGAAAGCAAAACTCTCTATAATCAAACGTGTATTTGAATCATTGATAGACCACTTCATGGAAAGGAATAGGAAGCATAAACATTTTTCTCAGTTGTAAAAAGGTGAAAATTTATCAGATGTATGCGTTACGCAGATTAATAAAGAATGCTGTCACATGTTTCCATCCAGCATTTTTCAGCATTTACCGAGATTGTAAATAGCCAAAAATGATTGTAAAATTGTGGAGTATTTGACAGAAATTTCACTACATTGTTCCACATTGCAGACAATTTCACACTTTTTAATCACTTAAAACATGGTGTTACATCATTAGTTCATTCTTTTGGCGATTTCAGTAAAAACATATTTTAGTTCCGACGGACATTGGTAATGCTAACGTAGTTTGTTACTCTTGCCATGCCATATTAGGATGCATAATTAAAAAAATTACATATTGTGGCAGAATGGTTTCGCTTATTGCATTTTTTTTTGTTTAATCAAGGCCTTACGAATGAAGGCACCACCTTTGTCAAAAACATGTTGATCATTCTTTGACACTTATAGGTTAAGTAAATGACACTAACAACTCAAAATGCATTATCTAGTTGTTGAAACAAATAATTGCCCTTCAAATCTTATCTATGATCTCCTTCTATAAAGGTAAATGAAAACATCCCCACTGTTTATGTGAAAGGTTCAAATCCCTTTTAGGTGGCAAGTTTAAGCATTAACGAAGGAAAACAAAAAGGGGGATAGAATAAGTGGAGTGGGATTTTAACTATGATAAGCATGTACATCTGCATCTACCTTAATGATCAACTACCCTGCCCTACTAAAGGACCAAATCATGTTCAATCACCCCTAAAACAGAAATGTTTTGAGCAGCATTTCGTTATCAAGTTACTGAAAATGAAATCGAATTTTTGCGGTGGCGCAAAGCTATTTGCCAACTTTTAAAGGACTTAGATTTCAAAAGTGCTTAGTTACCCCCTCTAAAGCAACCACTCATCTTTTTGTACCCAGTGGTTCACCTTTTACGTTTTCTTTTTGTACACAGCCATCGAGATATATGACGGTGCTCTATTGCAGCTTGTAAGCTTATTTTTTCTGTTTTTCTCTTGGTTAAGACGTGGATCATATTTCGTTCATTATCTTAAATTACGAGTTCTTTCTCGGTTATTTTTTGGCCAAAAGATGCTAGAAGATTTAGCTTGGTCAGCCAACTCTTTTTTATTTCTGAAATCAAGCTTATTTGAGTGATAGCTGCAACCAAATAAGCTAACAAAAAAATTCTGTTGTTCTCTGATATTGATCGGTAGGCATTGAGATGAAACTAGCATACAATTGCATTATATAACTCATCGGCGTAATCTTTTCTATTTTGTAAATAATATTCTGAAGCATCCTTCTTTTCCCTTTTCAATATCACGGCATCAATATTTGCTTCACAAACGTACATTCCGTAATAGTTACATTAGTCTGAAGGTGTGTGATCTAAGTTCAAAACATCCTTTTCGACAATGAACCAATTGTGGGAAACAAATGGTTAACATCAGTTGACGGCACAATATTAGATTTTAGAAGCAAATGATTTTCACTTTTTCATCCTTGTTGCTGGAGACAGACCATAAATCCATAATATGGTAGCAAATGTATAAATCAGTTTATAAGCATCAAAAGATGTAGTCCCTCGGCCAAGTAATCTTGTGATTTGCTTTAAAAATTACCGAGCGACGTGATTTTGGAGCAGGGGTCCTATTTTGGCCAGAAAAAAATTATGAAGTCTCACGGGCAAAACCCGTTATATATCCAAACTTCAGCGATTTACTCTCCAGAGAAAAATTTGAAAAAAGAAGTAATATATGTACTATGTAGCGTATGCCAATGCGATTATGCTAAAAACTTAGAATTACATATATATAAGTAATGGACTAAAATATCAAATTCACTGCGTTATAAAAGACCGAGATTCGAAACTGAAAAAAGTGATAACATGAGTAGCAAGATAGAAATATGCTAAGAAAAGTAACAAAGTGGAGTATGTTGTAAGATATTATTGGACTATTGGGCTTGTACTTTATGGGCCCAAGTGGGCTTGTAACCCTACCCCTCTATCTATATAAAGAGGGTTAGGGGTCTTCTATTTGATGATTCATTCATACATCCTGATTAATAAAAACCTTGTTGTGTCTCTCTCTATATTCTCTCCCTATATCTATATACATATATATGTGAGCTAATATGTCACACAACACGTTATCGGCACTTTGCTCGCGGAGACTAGGATATACGCTCGTGGGTATTGGAGATTTTGGGTAAACGCACGGATATTGAATATCTATAAACCTTGAGGTTTAACCGGGTTTTATCGGATTATTGTTATATCGACCTTCACCAACATACCGTGAGTACGGTACATAAAATCCTATTTTTTTACTATATAAAACTAATACCAGAGCATCTAAGTAAATGTTACATGAAATACAAACATGACTGTGAACATAATTGGCACGGCTTGTCTGATTATTACTATAGTTTTTAAAATTTTTTTACATAGTACATGTAGTAAACAGTATGACTGAATATGTAGTAAACATGTAGTACATATGGCTTGTCTGATTAATTGTAAACATGTAGTAATCTGCCGAACTGAATATGTTATATACTGAAAACAGTATGACTGTTTTGTAATTCGCTGAAACTTGTCTGAAATTATGGACTGAAACTGTAATAATGCTGTAAATAGATATATAGTTTGCTGTAATTACACGGATAGTCCCTGTAATATATTACATGTATAAAAACAGTATATATGTGTTATAAAAGTCAATGTTCGGTCTAAATATTCACCCACATGCATATATATATATTTATTAAAAAGGCAAGTGAATAAAAAATTGCATGTTAATTGAATAAATTGATATGTTTCCATGTAAATTTAACCTTTTTGCATGTTAAAATATTTTTTTACCATATATACAATTGATTGGTAATTAAAAATATATTGCTTGCTTGCATGTTAAAACTACCATGTATAGAATTACTTATATGGCAATAAACCGTAGATAATTGATTGATATCTTATTAGTATAATCAACATATCTTTTGATATTACCATAGATATAAATATACCATATGGCAGTTAATTGATTTGATTTGATTTGGTATGATATAATTTGTGTGATTGATAATCCTGAATTGATTTAGTTTATCACCAAATCTACTGCATGATTAGATATATATCATGAATATATTTTATACTGCCTTGTATATATGTGGTTATCTAGAAAAGATATACCTGTTATTTATTGCCATGAATGGTAGAATTGCGAAATCATATATTTTCACATTTAAGTTGGAAAAATTATGAACCTTCCCTAAATAGGCTCACCTATTTGGATACGATGTCTAGGAAAGATATAGGCGGAAGTCGATATCCTAATGAGGTCGGGTTTTAAGTGGCATTCGTGCCCTCCACCCTCACCGTCTTTCCTGGTCGTTTTTCAAGTAGAGCTACCGAAAGGGGTTGACTAAATAATAATTTCCCCGAATGTGTTTATATAGTGATGTATGTTTCGCCGAATTGGTGTCTCAGTATCGACCCGTCGTTCGATCAATGAGAACCAATTCACATTAAAAGCAAAACTATTTTCGAACCTGTCGTTTCGAAATTAAAGTTTGTGCTTGTGCAAACCATAAACATATAAACCAGTCGTTTTATATGAAAAATAATCCAGAACTCCCAACACATGTTGGATGCCATCTATGATGAGAAAAATCGCAAAACATACTTGCGAAATGACTGTTTAGACGTTGATGTTATTCCGTCACCACATGTTAGTCACCCTGATGTGTGAGCATGTGATACCCAAATTATTTGGATGTCATCTTTGATGAGTAAAACACGAGTTTGTTGTTACCCTCGAGATGAATGCTAAGGCGTTGATTTTATTCCGCCGCCACATTTGAGACGTGATGACGTCTATGGTGAACAAATGTCTGAAATTGACATATTGGAGCAATCCTTCACCAAAATACTAGCTTGGAAATTGCATTCCATAAGCAGTATCGTGAATTTATATTCACCATGTTCCTTTATCGCCCATCTGTTATTGGATAAGAAAATTACCCCGGTGAGTAGTTTTAATCCTATTGGGTCAATGGCGAATTGTTTGCCTGATATTAATGCTCTTCGTGTACATTTTTTTTTCCACGAATCGAGAACCGAGAAAAGTGTTATTTGTCTCGAACTGTCGCGATCCCGATGAATCGCCTAGCCAAGGGAGATTTTAGACAATCGTCAAAATCGAAAACTTGTGGCTCCAAGACAGTAATTGAAAGGAACAATATGGGCCGTTGTCACAAAGTAAGAGATGATGCTCAAGGAGCCAACTCTATGCTATAAAGACAACGGTCATGCACGGTTACTCCTTAAATAGTTCACAACTATTATAAAGGTGGAAAAACCGATGCTAATGTGGTTAAAGCTAATTGAAAGGAAACTCTTGAGACCCCCGATTTTGTGGCTCAAATGAGTTTGACACCTTTCTTTATTGATTTTGATAAATCATTGAGCCATTTTTTCGATCATCTGGATTATATTTTTCCATTTGGATTATTATTTTTCCATTTGGACATACTTTTGGATTATGGTTTGCCTGTTTATGAAATTTCTCGAAATAATTTAAAGTGTTTTTTGAGCAAATTCCTTTGACAAATGTGACCAAACTTTAAATTATGAAATTTTAGGCAATACTTGTGGTGTAGTTGGTTTTTTGGAAATAGTGGGTAACAGTGTACCATATAATTTCACCAACTACTTGCCTAAAAGAGCACTCAGTGACAACGATTCTGGACCTGTCGTTCCAAAATCGAAATCTTTGGTAAAGCCAAATTGATTTGTCAAATATGAGGCGTTATACTCATGCAGGTCCTGTCGTACCTTGTTGAGTTATAAAATATTCGAGAAAACCAGTGTTATCTGGTAATAGCTCATGAAAGAAATGAAATTTCTTTACATAGCCTCCACTCAAAAACGTATTTTAGAGGAGTTGAAATGTCTTTCAAGTGGTTGCTACCACATTCTTTAAAGCATTTAAAGTTACCTTATCATTTCGCATGTCGTCGAAATGATAAATGACTTAGCTGCTAAGACATGATTGTCTGTACTATCATTCGCCTGTCGTCGATTGATAAGAGCATTTGATATTGTGGCATTGACCGGATGAGATATTCCCGGGTCAAAAGACGATGCTTGATTTATAATCGCATCGCATTTGGATTCTCTCTGAGAATATATTTCGCGATTAATCCGAAATTCATGCCATTAATGCTCACTTTGAAAGACTGGTATGTGTAAAGATCACGAAATGAACTCTTAGAATTCTTGTAAAGAATTGAAGGAGTTATTGTGGACTTATCCAACCATAAGACGGACCATAAATATAAATGGTTATGGTTGATGCATCGACAATATGGTCACATTTTAATGTTGTCCACATAAATGGAGCACTTTCCAAACTTTTATCCCTATCATTAAGTTGATGGCTCATGATCCGGATTATCCTGAAAAGTCTAGTCGACTTGATAATTCCGAAGAGTAAGAATCGAAATTTCGATTTGAATTACTTGAGTTTGGAAATTGAAATTGAACATCCTGTCGATTATGTTCAGACCCAAATGGACTCACGGAAAGTTTGATGATGCGACTGCAAATGATTGCACGCATTTCTTGGTCTTGCGCACCAAGATTTATATTTCCGTGTGGGGTTATGCTATTTTGCTGCATTGGTCCGTCTGAGGCTCATAGTCACTCAAAACACTAAATGCGTACCAGTTGGTTACTGGTTATGAGCCAGACGCCTCATATGAACGCGTGTTTAAGTGCTAATATTTTGATTGAGTCGCTATAGCGTTCAAAATATGGACCTCTGAAGGGGACATAAGTCGATTATGAATCCCCTGCCTATCATTTGATAGAATAACCTTGGCAAGCGATCTCTTTACCGCATGATATGCGAAAGTGACATCGCTAAGACTGTTCTCCCCGTCGTTAGGGGGAGATTTGCACGTTACCGTTGATAAGGAACGACGTGAAGTAACGTGGCATAACCCACTCAGTCTTAGCTTGATCCCCAAAACTGCACTTAGTGATAAGTAAGTGCATAGACTCCCTCAAGTCTAACTAAATGCCAGACGCATTTAATGACTTTATGAGATGTCACGAGATCATTTATACCAACTGCAAAATGCTTGCAAGGATAGACGTCCCTGTCGGACGCCGTGTTCCTGTCGTAACACGTTGCTTTGGCCGAACCCGCCAAGCAAAGGACGCTGCCGTCGGCCGTCAGTCTGTCGTCCTTCCTAAGATATGAGGAAGTTGACCGGTTCTTAATTCGTTCAGCCCCAGAGGTGGTGAACTGTAACTCGTTTGTCGCACGAGATTATAAAGGATCAAGGAGATGTGTGATTTCCTCCTCATCCTAAGAATCTCGAAATATCTGTCGATCATGATATCTTAGACGATATTGAAGCGAAACGAGACTGTCATTGATTGCTTGTTCATATATTCGGTGACGACTGATAATATGAACAAATTATGACAGGGAACCATGTACCGTTGCCTGAAGTCAACGTAGAATAGACTGTACTAATGGAAACTTGCAATCCAAGTAGACTCCTTAACGAAAGTGTGTTCGGACCTGTAGTTCCAACACCACCAATGTTAAACGAGTTCGTTTATTTGGTTATTCGTAAGGAAAAGTGATGAGAATAATGAGATTGTAGAATGCTCGCCTAGTAGCGCAAGGCTTCTCTCACACCTTGGAATTGATTACGAGATGGTTGATTTCCTCGTAATGGACATTATAACAGTCCCCTACTTTACCAGATTAGTAGTTTCCGGAAAACTGAGTCTGCAGCCATGAATGTGGTCACGGTTTTATCTCTATGGGGATTTAGACAAAGAGATATAGATGAAGGTCCCTGTGTGACTTCATGTGCTTAAATCAAGTAGTTTCTGACCACGGAACACGATCTCAATTGACTGAGACGTTCACTATATGGATTAATATAATCCGAGCGGATGTGGTATACCCGCCTAAGTGAGTACTTGATCAGCTTGGGATACTTGAACAAGTATTATGCCCTTGCGTGTTTTATTACGCGATCCATTTTTGGATTTGCCTTCGAGATGAAGGATCTTGGGAAGACACGGTAGTGACTCAACCTGATGATTGAGTCCCGTAAAGATTGAATCTAAGTCCATGATTCAGACTACACCCAGAAGGTGTTATGACGTTTTAGTCATCATGATGCTAAGTCGTCAGATTCTCCCATGATCGTTCGATCACTAGACATTGATATAGACCCAGTCCGTCCCTGATGAGACGATGAAGAGATATTGAACCATAATGTTCATATCTAAGTACAATAAGCGCATCATTGTACTTGGTCTAATGTGCTAGGACGAACATCTCGTCTGCTGTGAATGGTATAGCTCGACACAGCATCGCGCTAACACGCTGCCATCGAAATGGCATAAAAGACATTTTCCCATTACCTTAAGGTAACTGTGGATGAGGGCTTGTTTTATCCCATTTTGCGTCATCGAGTGTACCTACCCCATTCGGTACTCGAATTAACGCAACCCTTTTTCGGTTATACCGATGCCGGTTACTTATCAGACCCGCATAAAGGATATTCCTAACATGGTCTGTCTTTACCATTAGGAATAAGGCAATATCTTGGAGGTCTTGGAATGACTCCAAACGAATCACTCTGATCTACTCGTGCTCTATGAGACGACTAGAGAGTGTATATGGTTTCGAGCTCGTATTAGCCATATTTGAATTACATATGCTCTGTCTCATGATCCAGATAAAACACTTGTCTTATTTGAGGACAACTTGTTGTTATCGATCAAGAGAGACATGACTACATTATGCTATTTAGCATTTCTCGCCGAAATCAATCTTCACAAATGAAGTTTAAGAGCATCCAGTTGAATGCTCGTTCTATTCCACGTTAGATTTTCTTGCATCCAGTCGTGTGCAAGTAAATGAGGCATCGAGTCGAATGCTCGTTCTCTTTCTTGGAATATGAAATCCTTGCACCATGTCGTGTGCAAGTGAGGGAGAGCATCCAGGTGAATGCTTATTGTACTAATTACTACTTAGTCGAAATCCTCGCACCCTGTCGTGTGCAAGTGAGGGGGAGCATCCAGTCGCATGCTCGTGTACTCTTTTTGTCCTTAGACCAAGGTTTTTTCCCACTGGGTTTTCCTTGGCAAGGTTTTTAGCGAGACACGTTCCCATTATATCTCACTTAAGATTGCCGAAATTAGGGGGAGTATCCTGTTGTATACTTCTTACCACTGTGTACTCTTTTGTCCTTCGACTAGAGGTTTTTTCCCACTGGGTTTACTCTAGCAAGGTTTTGATGAGACACCTGTTTTGTGGTTGATCCCCTACTACTACCATTGTTGCACTCTTTTTCCTTCGATCAGAGATTTTCCCATTGGGTTTGCTCTGGTAAGGTTTTGATGAGGCACACTGTTTTGTGGTTAGTTACTTACATGATATTTCGGCCTATATCATTCGGCTACACAGTTTCTCCTAGGTACCGGTTTTGTCCCACACTGGGTTTTTCGGCCCTAAGGTTTTTATGTGTTTAGCACTCCGAATGAACTCGACTCAGATCGACTGCATGAAGACGAAGAATTCAAGACGTCCAAAGGGGGAGTGTTGTAAGATATTATTGGACTATTGGGCTTGTACTTTATGGGCCCAAGTGGGCTTGTAACCCTACCCCTCTATCTATATAAAGAGGGTTAGGGGTCTTCTATTTGATGATTCATTCATACATCCTGATTAATAAAAACCTTGTTGTGTCTCTCTCTATATTCTCTCCCTATATCTATATACATATATATGTGAGCTAATATGTCACACAACAGAGTATATTTTTTTCATTTTAAAGTATTTTGGTAAAAGCGAAAACTGTAACCTTTCAGTCAATTATGACTAGGATTATCATTAAGTCATAACCTTTCAATTTTCTGACTAATTAAAATTTCTTGAGTTCTACACTTTTACTTGGAGGCCATTAATTGGTGTGTTTTGTCTTTGGCTTCATACCACTAAAACAAAGAGACTTACTTTACGTAAATTTAAAGCTAATCTAATAACTGGAAAGATGACCTCCAATAAAAATAGAACTAAAAATGTTATAAGTAAATTTCAATTAATAAAATTTCATTATAAATAATAAACACATGACGTTGGAGTACAGTACTATATAAAATGACCTAAAGTATCTAGTAACATAGAGCTCATGCATTTACTGTTACTTGGAACAAAATAAAATCATAAAAGGTATAAAAAAAAAATGGATGATTAGATCCATTAGCATGTAGCATTCACATCAAATGATCAAATGTAGGTAATGTGAAATATATTCAGCGTAAAAAAATAAAACCATTCTTACTAAATTCAGTGAGTAATATCAAAAGTAGCCTCGCTGGATTTTTTTTATGGCCAGACAACAAATATTTCAATTCACACTAAGCATCATAAGACAGCTAAATCAATAATTTTATAAATAAAAAAAAGCTCAAATCATCAACACGTTCCAATGGTTGAATGGGCAAGTTTTGTAACGACAAAACTGTCAACTATTTTACTCTTCAAATTTATTTATCCCTTTTCTGAACTTTGAGTATAAAATCTCATTTTCAAAGAATCATTCTGGATTTTATTAAATCAAGAACTGTATGGGTATGGGATACCAATAATGGAAATATCATTGAACTATTGAAAGCCGCAACATACAAATATTTCTTTAACTCCAAACTTTGATTTTATCTAACCACCGTTCCTTTACGTGTTTATTATAATTTATTTTGTCGGCATCTTTCCATACCTTAACTCCACCCCCTTTGCAATTCTTTATATTTTCACAGTTTTCATGAGACATTAAAGCTTTCAGATTCATTGGGTCTAGTCTTTTTTAGTAACAATATTAAAAAATAAGTTTTAGTTGTGTTCTTTATGACACATGGCTATGATACATTTTAAAAATAGCGTTTTAAAGCATTTTGTGAGAATAAAATGTCTATGATTTTTCGTTTTTTGGTTGATAAAGCACTATTAATGATTTTTTGTGTTTTTATTACGCTTTTTGCGCTTTGTATCCAAAAAAAACACGCTTTTCAAAACATGTAGTTTTTTTTAATCCAAAAAACTATGAAAGCGACGTTAATTTAGGTTTAGCAATTTTATGCAAAACATAATTCCAAACAAATTCTAGCACATGTGCTAGTGATCTTAATCGCTCATTTTGAAGAACTATAACATTTAAATTTTTTAAGTATTGAAGACTTAAATTCGTTTGTTGTTTTGCTGTTCATGAAATATTTCAATTTTTCTTTATATAGAAAAAAAATCGTAAAATGATATTTTCAAAAAATATATTAAACATGTATATTTTTCCACTATATAAAGTTCACGTTTTAGGCTTCAAATGTATGGTATCAGTACTTTTAACTATATCTTGTAAAAATGTTTGGACCAATTTAACACTTTTTAAAATAGGAAATTATTTTTCTTTACTTTAAGTTTTTTTTTTTTTATATTGTGTATAGTGAAAAGAGAACATAAGTGTCTGTTTTATGGTCAAAACAGTGTATATAGAAAGACAGGACCCCCCAAAATTTGCCACAAATTATGGGTTGACTAATTAATCTTGAATCTAATCAAAGGCATTAATCATTGAAGTAATGGACCTTTAATAAAGATGGATTACCAACCCCTAACAGCTGGTTACAACATTAGCCTAAATTACACGGTTAATACTTCGACATAATTATAGTGTAACTAGGAAAGTGACGTTAGTATGACAGGTTGGTTTGGTGTTGGTTTTTTTTTTTTTGAGTTAATTGTGTTGCTTATTTTATTGTGTATCTTGTGCAAAAATATTTTTCACTTTTAATTAATTGGGAAGAGAGTTTATTAGGCTTGGTCAAATATCATGCATTAGCCCAAAATTTAAGTTGTATTCTAATTTCTAAGTACTCTGTAATTTACCATGGTATTTATTTTGTTACCACCTTTTAAAACAATTTCACGAGACATAAGAAAAATCATCATGTCTTCTAATTTTTTTTTACCACAGATTTTACAAATATCACCACAGGGAAGAATGAATTGGAAATTAGAATTTTAATTAGTAACTTCCCTTTCTAATACAGCTAATTAGTTGCATATAATTTAATTTACAATATGGTTGGTGCTATATATGAGTTTGCACCCGCAGTCTAGGATCTAGGATTTACATACTAATAATAAAACCACCCAACAAAATGATAAGAAACCGAAAAGTTGACAGGAAAAAAAAAGGTTTCGAGGTAACACCGCCTTCTTGATTTCTTGATTAGGCCTAAAAACTGAATAGTTTCCCTGGCATAAGCATCGGAGAAATATCGGAACCTTATTTGTATATACGATAAACTTTTAATGATAGCTCGATGATGTTAGATTTCAAAGCTCAACTTTCATATGAGATGCATCATTGGATCCTGCATATAATTAGCAAATATGCTTGTCTTAGAAATTAAACCAATCATGCTATAAAGTTACATGTTTTATTGGAATTAATATTATTTTTCATACTCAACAACTTACCAGGATAGCCTAGAGTTGAAACTCATATCACGACTAAACCCCATCTGGATTATGTTTTGCAAATCGTCCTCGCATAGTGTTTGGAACTGGAATATTTTAAAAAAAAGATCATTGAATCAGGAATCTGAAAAACAAAGTTGCGAAGTACTTTCGCGACAATTCAAAAGTAGGGGAAAATTGTATGTTCTGAAGCTTTGGGGTTATTTCTGTATTTATCGATACTTAAGTGGTGTCATTATAATTTACATTTTTACTATTTTTAGGAAATTTTTATCTCTTATCCACGGGTACTTCTAAATTCTAATCATAACAAGGTGGCAAAATAGCAAGTAAACACTATCATAGTAATTAGTACATGGAAAATTATAGTGATACATTTTAATTTTATGATAATTTAGTTTAGTTTATGATCTATAATAATCTAAGAGAGTACCTGACTAAGACCATTGGAAATTTCATGAAGCTGAGATGGTTGTGAGCCAATAGTATGTTGAAAAGTGGTATGAACAGGGTCTACTATTGTTACCCCATTGGAAATAAAGTTGTTTTGTACTTCTGTCAATTTTTGGTTGTGTTGGCCAAACAAACCTATTGATGCAGAGGTATCTATTTGATGACCCATGGACCCATTGACTCCCTACATTACAATTTACATCAATTTTAAATACAAACAAAATTTTCATAACATTGTAATTTTACTCTCACTACAATGAAAAAAAAAAAAAAAACGACTTACATCCTTGGGCAAGAGATTATCCATATTGAAGTCCAACCTTGGGTTAACTGTAGCTAATTTCATTGACAAAAACTGCAAAACAATAAAAAATGAAGTCAGATGGAAAATATATTGTACTATATGCTATTGGATTAACAAATAATGGTTGAATAAAGAATGAAATTTTACCTCAACTTGGCGCTGCAATGTTTGTACATAATTTATGATCTCATCAAGCATTAGAGCTTTTCCAGTGACCTAAAAGAAAATTTCCAAAGCAAGTCAAATTCCATGATTCTCTAAAATTTCTAACAACTATTTATCAATTAAAATACCTTATTGCAGCCTGGAACAAGATCTTGAAGGAGCTTCATCCTCTCACTAATCTTTTCTCTTCGAACCTATGGCGAACAAAAAATAATTTTAACACTAACGCGACAATAGCACAATAAAATTTGTATAATAAAAATTAAAAATAAAAGATTTCATACCCTTTCAGCAAGACTATGGCTATCAGTAGCTTGGCCCCTTCTAGCTCTAACATGAATATAGTCCTTGGGTGGCTCAGATGACTTTGTGTTTGCTTTCTCTTCATCTTTTTTCGCTACATTTTGATTACAGTTACCATGTTTTTCCACCTCCGTTTTACCGCTTCTATTTTCACTCCCATCGCCTTCGTTATCTTTGTGTCGTTTTGTTTCCACAGTTACCTAAAATCAGATTAGTTTAACTAATTAAAAAGAAAAGGAAATTTGTAAAGTATTCTGGTTATTGATGTTCTATTTTAGCACTTGCTCAACTTTTTTGTATAATTTCACCAAGCAAAATTGTATTTACATAACTTTTCAAAATCCCCATAGAAAAAATAACCTTTTAACTAAAATTGTATTATGCATATGAGAAGCGACTTTTTTCCTGCACTAAACAATTGTTGTACTTCATTACTATAGCCAAAAATGAATTTTTTGAAATGATCAAACAAAATAAATCTACTTAACAAATGTTATATAATTAAAGACAATACCTTTGTTTCCTGGCATTTTCCTCTGGAAATTGCTTTCCTTTTCTTGGAATTAAATTCAGAAACCATAGAAGAAACATGAGAGCTCTGATTTGGCCAAATATCCACAATTTTTTTGCCTAAATTATCATTTTTCTCACTCATTTGCAAAAATGGACTACTCAAAACCCTATTCATTTTTTGCACTCTATTATTATTACCCATCAAAGGACTCACTCTATTATTATAATCCCCTAACTCACCACCATTATTTAGCATTGTTCTACCATTAAAGCTTCGACTACTAAAACACGAAAACTTAGCAGCTCTTTCGGCGAACCCAGGATCACCCGATATTACAGGCGGAAAATTTCCGATTAAATTCCCTAAATTTGGCAACTTTTCTTTCGAGACTGAAACAGGGGACGAGGAGACTATCGAGCTCAATGTTGACTCCATTTGTGAAAATTGGTCCATTGAACTCTCATAATTTGGGCTAAAAAAGCAACTTGAGGATAATTCAAAGTGCGTTTGAGGTTGAATACTCGAACCAAGGAAGAAATCGTTATCCATCGGGTAAATTAAGGTAAATTCCGAAGAAACACGAAATAAATATCTTGAAAAAAATGGAAATTTCAGAAGAATTTAAATACCCAGAAGTGTATTTAGAGAGATTGAGTGAAAATGAAGTAAACCATATAAATTTGAAGAATGGGTTAAATCGATGCAAATTCGGAGAAACGCAAAAAAATAAATATTTAAAAGAAATGGAGGTGTGAAGAACTTAAATACCCAGAAATTTATTTAGAGAAATTGAGTGAAATTGAAGTACTCCATAATGGGAATTTGAAGAATGGGTTAAATTGATGCGAATTCGGAGAAAGATTATATATATGAAGGATAAGAAATGGGATTAAAATGTTAAATGAAATACCCAGATGAATATTTGAAGACCCAAATGGAAAATGAAAATAATGAGAGTAATGAGGGTGAAAAAATTGAAATATAAGTAGAAAATTTGGTTTTTTTTACAAAGAAAGAAAACAAATTAATGAGGACTGAGAAACAGAGGAAACAGAGTTTGGTTTGGTGAGATTAACAGAGTTTTTGTTAGTTCAAAAAAGGAAAAGCAGAACAAAAATAAATTGAGAGAGGGAAAGTTTTGGGTTGGGTATTGATTAAGTTATATAGCAAAAAAAGAAACAGTTAGTTTGACTTTATGTAAACTCAGTAAAAAAGTGGTGTCTTTATTTTGTAAATTTTTCAATTGTTTACCCAAATAGACGGGCCTTTTAACGTCAAAAATACAGAAAAAATATTTGGATTTACCATTATCTTACAAAATTTGTTTATTTGGTATCGTGGTAGACAAACTTGCTTTTGTATTTTTGCAAGATTTAAGATCAACTAGGAATGATCGTAATAAAAGTGGTCCATTTTGAATAATGAATGAGAACTCGTAATTTGGAACAATCAAGAAATGTTAAATCAATGAATTCGAGTATTCACGACGCACGTAATTAACAACTCCCTTTCGTGATCTGACAACGTACCGATTCTATTAAGAAACCTGACTATTCTATGAAAGGGTGGGTATACAACACAACGACACATTAAGTTTATAGTGTTGAAACATCTCTTGAATTCTCAAATATTTCTTTTGAAGTAAGAAAAAGAGGATCTCAATCTAAGATTTACACTACTAATCGTACTCGTATCTAATACAGAACAGCTTTTATATTCGAAGTGAGACTGAACAAAATATATGTTAGGAAATTTAGTACTCTTAATCATCATAGCTCTAGTGTTGCTTAACTATGAGATACCAACGTCTCGTATATGGATCTACGCCTTTGGTCATATTAGAAAACATAAAAAGATGAAAGAAAAAAAGTTATTAAGCCAACTAAATTTTGAATAGAAGCTAAAAGCCAAGTCTTAAATTATATAGACCCCAAAATAACTGTCTTTGAAACAGAAAACAACCGAGAGTTCTATTGCAATAATTAGTAAAGATTAAATAAAAGAAAAAAGACGATAAATGAATAAGTACTAATTACTTGCACCAAAAAAGTACTCATCCAAATAATAGCTCAAGCTTGTGATGACCACAACCACTGAAAACGGGGATTCGTTATCTGGTGGTGTCCTGGACTCCATTTCGCAATCTATGATTGTTGACTTGCTCCTCATACTTTCTTGTATTGCGCATTCACAATCTTGACCCTTTAAAACGCTGTCTGAACGAATACGATCAATTGAGTTCGATATGCGACATATGCCAGCTTCATCGACACTACTCAATCATTTTGTTCGTGTATGGATGCATAAGAAATCGTGCTTCTTGATGTGTTCGCATCCGTTAAGTTTAAGTGGAACTCTTGTCTAATATACTCTTGAGTAGAAAGACACTTGCAGTGATAATGAATTACGTTCAATATATGGAAATTTGGATGGGAAAATATCAAACATATGCAAACTCGTAATACTATAACATTAGTTGCATAATTTTTACACAGTATATCATTGATTCATTGTCCATTTGATGGATCATGGATGCAAGGGAGTTTTTGTACTTAACAAGGTCATAATTTATAGCTTAAAAGATGGATGGATTATTGCGTACTTTTTCAACGAAACCCACACAAAACTGAAACACTTATCATCAGGTTGTTTCTCAAAAAAGGGGTAAATTTGAACAAAACCATGTTAGACTAAAAACTAAAGACTCAAAAGTGATGTAAACTTGTAAGCTACAAAAGAAGTGTTAGAGCTTCCATCTAGTGTGTTTGCTGTTCTGTGAACAGTTTGAAGTAGCCGGTTTGATGCCGAAACTTCAAAAGATCAATTGTTCTTGAAATTCTGATTACGGGGGTACGACTCATGTTAATCCCCTCAAATACAACATATGTATATATATACCAACTTGGTCTTCTAGACATCACCTTGTGTCTCAACGAGGGAGCACGGTTCTTTTTCGCCACCAAATTTTCTATGAAATGCTAGCTAGCTTTTCTAAGAATGTGACTAGTTTCTCCCCAAGAGCATAAAAAGAAAACCACTGGTTGCCATGCATCCAGGGCCGAAGGCAGGGGTGCCAGGGGTGGCGACCGTCATCCCGGAAATTTTTATTTTTATATAGAAAAATTCGTACATTTAAAGTTTTATATATTAATAGCCCCCAATAAACAAGTTGTAACATTCGGGTCACGTAGTTATTTTTTACTCTACATTCGTTCATTTGGTAAATATAAAATATTTGTATCCAAGGTCTCAAGTTCGGATCACGTAGTTATTTTTTACTCTACATTTAATTAAAATTTATTTACTCTTTGACTTTTCCATTAAGAGTTTGGATTTTTATACTACACTTTTTCTGAAAAAACGCACAAACCGTAGATTTAATCTACGGTTTGCAGTTAATCACTGTAAACCGTAGATTAAATCTACGGTTTGCAGCGTTTTTTCATAAAAAAAATTTACATAAAATAAATTTGGTCAATTTTAACAATTAAAATTAAAATACTGAATATTTTTTTCAAATTAAACATGATTTTTTTAATAAAAAAACTAAATGCCTTATTTTTAAAATTTTACATAAAATAAATTACCAAAATTCTAACAATCTCTCAAAATAAACACAAATTTACACAAAAAAAGTTGATTTGATAAATTTTATGTTTTTGGTTCATGTTATATTTTTGTCAAGTGTATAATTTGATATTTATTTAATCATTAACTAAATCGTTAATTTTTGTGAAGTTTTTTTGGTTTGTTTTTAACACTTGTATAACGCAATATGAAACATTAACTAAGTCGTCAATTTGGTGTCAATCGTCAATTTTCTTGAATGAAACAATCATAAATTATATAAATTTCATAAAAGAAATTAACTCAATATGCAAACATGAACTAAATTTCATAAAACATATTTATTAAACATTTGTTTACATCATATAAATTTACAACAACTTGGAAAAAAGAGTAATTTACATAAAATTAAAAATAAAAAACTTATTATGGACTTGAGAGGTGTATAGCGTCTTCTTCATTTGCAATTTTCTTTCCCGATTGCTTTTCCAGCGCTATATATAACTTGAAATTTAGTCGAAAAAGTTCCTTACATGGCGCAACTGCCTCAGTGCGTGTTTGTTCCCACCGTGCTATAATTCCTGGCATTGGGAAGATCCCTTCTTTTGGAATAACTTGAGCATAATGGCAACTGTTGACGAACACTATTACAGTAGAGATGTAATATGTTGTTCTAGGAGGCGGACCAGTATAAAAGAGGTAAAAAAGTGGCGTTCCATACTTGTACCCCTCCATTTTTATTTTGCCATAAGGACAACAATACAATTGACATATTGTAATGAGAAGCAATTAAAAAACCATAAGACGAAAATCTCATCCATTTGTCAGAAGGTGCGGGATTTGAAGCATGATAAAAATTTAAACTTGATAAAATATAATCATACCGGTAATCTTCAAAATCAAGATTATCAAACAGCTCATAATAAACACCTTTCATTTGTTGCAGCTCTTGAAAAATTCACATCTTACCGCGTACCAATCATCTTCCCCATGCTGTTTACCCGTCACATTTGCAAGTACCCGGAACCCACAGTTACCATCCTCACGCACATCATAAACCGTTTTGATGTAACTATGTAACATGACCCATATTTGGTCACTATACAGGAAGGTTTGCCTATTGGGGGTGAATTTAGGGTTCTGGTTTCGCGGCCTCCTAGTTGGGTTTATCCTTACCTCCGGTGTTTCATCCGCCTTACCTTTGCCCTTGTCCCTACTAGCACCAGCACTCTGTTCCTCCACATACTCTCATCCCGACTTATCTCTCTTACTAGATTTGTCTCCTTTTCTAGGTCTCCCCCTATTTTGTCTCACTTCAGGGTCATTCATGGATGTTCTAGATGGTACGGTTATCTCTCGGAGTTGTGTTTTCATACGCCGTTTTTCAACATTAGTTTTGCTAGAATAAACACTTTTAAACTCTTCGAGATCACCCTCTACCCCATAATCATCGGTGTTCCCATTATCATCAATTACGTCTAATTTTTTCCAGAATGGATGAATATATTCTAGAGGAAGAGGCTTCCCGAATAAAATATGTTCACTCATAATATGATGACAAGGTAACCCATGAGACAATTTGAAACCGCAAGAACAATTCTCGTCAGCCTGGCCACTACATTTTTTGTGTTCTTGAAATAATAAATCAAAGGCATAGTATGTGATATACGACCTAAGATTTATAAATAGAGGTGTTCGTTCAGAATGTGGAAAATAAGACTTGCATTTATCCAACTTCATCTTAATATCCTCAAACTGTTTTTCTAGAATTCTATTCACCTCCTCTACCCAAACATTTTCAAGCGTGGCAGTATTTGTGGAAAGTGATCTTTTTAGCTTAGCATGTTGTTGTTCGGCTCGATTGCTAGTTCTGTTACCTAGATGTGTTGTATGGTTGGTATAGCATGCAACAAACTTTTCAGCATAATTATTTAAAAGCTTGTCTACATACTTAATCACAGCAGGGTACGATTTGTAAGAGGAATTGAAAGAAGCTCGGTTATGATTGCACTCCTCTATCGACTCAGAATCAACTAATAAACTCCAATCATCTAGAAACGTTTGCCACTCCTCGTCCGGGATTTTTTTACGGCAGTTTTTCAAAACCTTTTTGGCAATACGAAAAGTGCACAAAATATGATGAGAATCGGGAAAAACAACGGATAAAGCATTTATCAAGGCCATTTCCCTGTCGGTTACAAATACCCTAGGTAGTATACAACCCTCCGATGTATCTTTAAATTTTTCCAATGCCCATATATAACTTTCCTTTATCTCATCACTCAT
Organism: Primula vulgaris; assembly: GCA_963920805.1. Classification (NCBI taxonomy): domain Eukaryota; kingdom Viridiplantae; phylum Streptophyta; class Magnoliopsida; order Ericales; family Primulaceae; genus Primula; species Primula vulgaris. Next base: position 9,470,244 of record OY987222.1, on the reverse strand, counting down.
GAAAACAAAACCTAAACAATATGTTTGGTTCGTTGATGTCATTCCTATGACTTCTAGAAATGACATATTAAAACGGTTTGTCATATAAGTACAATCCATTAACAAGACATCAGGAAAATGTTTGAACATCCTTATAGAATCGGGGTGTGCAAAAAACAAGTTCTCAAGGCAATGGGTTGTTGGGTTCATATTATAGTAGAAGGTGTAGCAATGTCTATCCAACAAATTAAACAGTTCCTGTATTGGGTTTCTAGCATCTCGTTCTTTAAATTTCAGTCCAGCCAAAAAATTATGTATCGTTTTTGTGTTTGATACATTGTCAGGATTTCAATTTTTTATGGCCTCTAATATTGCACTAACTTTAAAACTATTTTGCCTTAAAGTTTTAACCATTTCTTTTTCATCTTGGGTTAAACGAGCACGTCGTGCTTGTCCTTGGAGGTAAGTTGGAGGTGGGTGGTTATGTTGTCCATTTTCTACTTGACACATCCATTCACCATTAACTACGTAACCTTTAATGAAAAATGGACAATCTTTTTTCTTTGTACCTGAATTTACGGAAGATGGTTTCTTTTTTTTCGTAAACCCCCGATTTATCACACACAATATCAACATATGGTGTTCTGCTCCCATCACCCCCTCCAGACCTACGAATCATAAGAATGAAACCCTAATTTCCAGCCACATCAGCAAGATCAGAAAACATTTCATCCCTTGTATCCCAAGTCAATTCATCAACTTCAAAGTGCTCTGTATAATTAGTTAGCTCATCGTTTGAGCCACTGGATGAATTCGCATTGTTGTTATTCCATTGGTTGTTGTCATAACCATAGTTGTAATTCATTTCCGAAAAGTGTTTGTTTATATTTTTTTTTTGGGAGAAAGGAGTATTTTTAAAGAGATTTTTGAAAAGTGTTTGTGTTTGATTTTAGGGTTTGTTAGAATTGGCAAAAATGAGCCATATTTATAGTGTTAATTTCAGAAACCCCACAAGGTGGTGTCATTTCCAAACTTTAATAATGTATTGAGTAGTCATTTTCGGATAGGGTTGTCAACTCATAATATTTCAAAAGTGATAAGGTGTTGTTGGATTTATTTTGATAGATATGGTATCCAATGTCATTTACACTACAAACCGTAGATTACTTTTACGGTTTGTAGTGTTTTTTTTGGTGTAGTCATTTCCAAACTTTAATAATGCATTGAGTAGTCATTTTCGGATAGGGTTGTCAATTCATAGAAATTCAAAAGTCATAAAGTGTTGTCGGATGCATTTGATGGATATGGTATCCAATATCATTTACACTACAAACCGTAGATTACTTTTACGGTTTGTAGTGTTTTTTTTTTACGTTATTAACCGTGATTCAGTGCACAAAGTACATTTATAAAATGACCACTGCTTAAATCAAGGGTACAAACTGTACATTTAATGTACGGTTTGCACAAAATACATACAAACCGTACATTTAATGTACTGTTTGAACAAAATACATACAAACCACACATTAAATGTACGAATTAAATGTACGGTTTGTATGGATATTTCAGAAAATTACAAATCAGTCCCTGTATTTCATAAAAACTCAATATTGGTCATATCAATTAAAATACAGAATATTTTTTACAAACATACAAATCAAACAAACGAATCAAATTAAACTTACGAATTTATAACGTACAAATCAAACATACAAATCAAATTAAACTTACGAATTTATAATATTCCAACTCAGCTAAGAATAAAACTTACAAATCAAACATAGAAATCAAATACAAAAAACACAAATGTGCATTTTTTTTTTGTAACGACTAAATGATTTAAAGTTGGACGTAGAGAGCATCTTTCCCGCCGATGTTAATCTATCCGATGACGGCTCAGTAGACTCTTCGATTTCGTTTAGCTCCGTACGCCGTCTCCGTCGATGCTGCGATTCTGGATGCGGAGCACGCTCGTGGGATGTAAGTGTCAATCCTCGACTCCAACTGTCGATTGACTGCTGACTAGGATGATGCTCGTACGACCCAAATGATTGTCTATGATGATCGAACGGAACATCGTCCTGAACATAGTCCGACCTAGCAAAAGAAGCACGACGACGATGACCGCTTGAACTCGGACCCTGATCTGTAGTCGGTGGTCGACCTCCACTCGTTCTTCTACCCCCGCTACGCTCGCCGCTACTAGATTCGCCTTCCCCTCTACCTCTTTCGTCGGGATGCCGACAACTTGAAGCCCTAGTATAAGTTCTTGGGTCGTAACGTAGGTCATCATCACCATCGTCGTCGTCGTCGTCATCGTCATCCTCCTCATCCGACTGTTCATCAGCTGACCCATACGGATTCATTCCCATTTCAGCGAACTCCGACCGTAGTAAGTCCACCTCCGTTTTCATTTTCGCCCGTTTGAACGATTTGAAACTGCGGCGCAACATCGCTTTCTGAAAGAAAAAAAAACAATAAAAAACGATTTATTAGTATTGAAATATACAACCAAAAAAATAACAAACAAATATTAATGAACTTTAACTAGTTGTTAGCATTTTATTGAGCACACCCGTATGCTCCCGGAAACCGTGAGATGGCCGGGCAAGTTCAGGTGGGTTTATAAAGATGCGGGTCCTCTCTCTATACCATCTCATGTAATCCGGTGACGTCCCCGTACCAAATTCGCCGTTAATAAGCCGGTTGTGGCGGTCATTACACACAGTTATAAACTCTGCAAAAAGTGCAGGCCAATCGTGTTTTTGCCCAATCCCATATCTTCTATCCTTGCCGTGACCCTGTCTGGGTTTCCAAATATATGTAGGGACCCGCTAAACAAAACCGAACTGTCTCATGAACCTGTCCGCGGGGTGGAACTCAATCTTCTCATTACAAATGAGAGGCACAGAACAATGCCACATATAACGGCCCCGCGTGCAGTATTCCGGATAGTCATCGAGATTCCCGTAAGGTTGCCACACTATCTGTAATCAGCAAAATTATTATTAGAATATGTAAACAAGAGTTTAAAAATATTAGTAATAAATTCTGCGAACATAAGACCAATGCAAACATATACAACATATAATACGTAAGTTGCATGTAGGAAATAAGAAACTTAAAATTTACCTGTTCATGCGACATATTGTCAAACTGGTCACGTATATGGACCACATTATGTCCGTAGACATATGGCTTAAGGTTAGTTTGCCTCCAAATCTTTCATCTGTAATATACAAACAAAACCCGATAAACAATAAATATAAATAAGATAAGTAAATGATAGATGACACAATAAAAAAAAAACAAATCCAATACAAAAACTAAATAATATCATACCTGTAACCGAGGGGGAACCTAGGCAAGCCCTCAGGTGGCTCGATATCTTCCGGCAGCTCTTCACATGGTCTAACCGGCAGTAGTCTGGTCATCACCCACATATCGAGAAACATCACCGCCCCGCTTACTCCGTTTGCCTTACCACGTACCAACTTGCATAGATTAGCCTCTAACCAGGCCAGAAGAGCTGATCCCCAACTATACTCAGCACATGTGTCAAAATCCTCCAGAAATGGCAGATGCCAGAGTGGAATCTGATCACTGCTCTTATCTGAAAACACATGTGCCCCTAGTAATAATAACATGGCAGCCCTAGACTGATATAGCAAACGCTCCTCACTAGGGTTGGGGGGTAATTCACCAAAGGTGTGTAACATCCAATCAAGTTTAACTGTCAAACAGTTTGTATCCACTTGATTGTCAGACGGTCTAACACCCAACAAACTCTCTATCATATCTAACCTGCTCGCCCTGTTATCATTCCACTCTGATCGGGTAACAGCAAGACCATCCACCCTGAGACCAAACATAATCTCTACATCCTGTAAAGATATCCCCAACTCTCCACCGACAAAATGGAACGAGTGCGTCTCATCACGCCACCTATCAACTAAGGCTGTAAGCAAGCCTCGGTCTACGGTATAATTACCTATAATGTGAATACCGTAAAAACCAGCTCTAATCATATTTTGAACTATTCTGTCAGGCGTCGGTATCTGCCAACTATAATTATAAACCCTAATCTTATGGGCATCTCCTCTACCCTCTTCTCTTCCAGCATCCCAAGTCTGATTAGAAATATGACCGGTCTGTCGTAAAATGCCCAACCTGCCTTTAATCTGTGGACCTGGCTCTGCCATCCTAACTATTTTTATTTTTAACAATAAAAACAACATAAGAAATATACACATTTAATGATAACCAAACAATTATTTTAATTATCTAATTAAACAATGATAACCAATTAATGATAACCAAACAATGATAACCAATTAATGATAACCAAACAATGATAACTCAATGATAACCAATTAATGATAACTAAATAATGATAACTCAATGATAACCAATTAATAATAACCAAACAATGATAACTCAATTATAACCAAACAATGATAACTCAATTTTTTAATCATAACCAAACAATGATAACTCAATTTTTTAATCATAACCAAACACATTTAATGATAACCAAACAATGATAACTCAATTTTTTTATAAAACGGATAAAATATCAACAACTCCAATTTTTATTGGTGATTTGGGCAAACAAACTAATTAAAAAACATAATTTTATAAAAACCCCTAATTTTCAAAACGGGTAAATATTAATAAAGCGTAACAATTTTTATTTTTCTCAATCAAAACAAATAACCATCATAAAAATGTAACATCATAACCACACCATTAGTAATAAATATCTAAATAAACAAATTTGAATAAAAACCCTAATTTTTTTATTAAATGGGACAAATATCAACAATTATTATAATTTCTATAATTAATATAAACAAACAACAAAAAATTATATATAGCTAAGTGAATTATGGATTTGCATATTTTATATATTTTTTCCTATTTTACAAATTGAAATTACAAAAAAAAATAATAATAATGCAAAAATGGGACAAATATCAACAATTATTATAATTTCTATAATTGATATAAACAAATAACAAACAATTATATATAGCTAAGTGAATTATGGATTTGCATATTTTATATATTTTTTCCTATTTTACAAATTGAAATTACACAAAATAAATAATAAATTAGAGAATAAAAGAAATACCTTGAATTATGGATAAATTTGATTAATGATTTGGGGTTTTTTGTTAAGAAAGTTGATAGTTATTGTAGTTGATTGATTTTGGTGGTTTTTTTGGATGAAAATTGGGGGTTTTTGAGAGAAAGAGAGAGAGTATAGTATAAAAGTTTATTTTTTATTTTTAAAAACGTGAAATTCTGTTTTCAAGGGACTGTCTGTGTAATTTTTGCGCAGGGACTGACTGTGTAATTTCTGAAAAATGGGGACTGACTGTGTAATTTCTGTAGAATTGTTGCAGACTGTAGATTTAATCTACGGTTTACAGTGATTGACTGTAAACCGTAGATTTAATCTACGGTTTGTATAAAATGTCTGTAAACCGTAATTTTTTTTTACGGTTTGTGCGTTTTTTTTAAAAAAGTGTAGTATAAAAATCCAACATCTTCCACTAATTGCACTCAAATTGCATTTTTTAGGTACTATAACAAAATTTATAAATAAAAAAGGTTTAAATTATAATAAATTCGTGTTCGTAATCAGTTTTTTTGTGTCGTTTATAAATTTTGATTTAATGGACGAATGAGTTGAGTTTTTAATCTCCGGGTTTTTTTGGATTTTTGTACAATTATTGTACTAATGAAAATAAAAAAGTTTAAGAGTAAGCCCATGAATTTGATACTGGTTCAGTCACTCTCACTGCGTGTGCATCCACATTCTACCACTCCATTAGTGTGATTTTATATGGGTACGTACAAATCATATGGTCGAGAACATTAAATAAAAGTCCAAGCAATTTACTAAAGTAATTTTTTTTGACATGTATGTACATGACTGTTGATTTAACATGAAGTTCTTATAAAAAGAACATCGAGATTATCAACAATTATTTTAGCCAGATTAAAGAAATAAATGGAGTGTTTAGCCCCAGAGTCAATGATTGCATTTAATTTCGCACTTCCCGATTATATTTATTTTTGTCGGGTTGACATCTTAAACATCAAAGTTTAGCCCCACATCATCGTAAAACATGTTATTCATAATTTAATGCTTTTCTAAATAAAAATATTTGTATGCACACAGATTAATGTTTGAATAAGGATTAGTTTGTCAACAATTTTTTTAATGAATATTTGGAATTTAAATTATAAAAATTTGCAGGTGTTTGGTTTGGTGTTTGAATAAGGGGTGGATACCGTGGATGTGGTTCGTTTTGGTACGGGTTGAAATCAACCCAAATCAAACCACGTAAAAAATAGCAGTGCGGTTTGGTGCGAGCTGGTCAAATTTCAAATTTCAAATTTTAACACAACTCAATCCAATCCATTTTAAGCGGTTTGGGTGCGGGTTGGGTTAGCGGTTTGTTCATTTTGGTCCTTAAATTAAAAAAAAAATACAAATTCAACCCCAAAAATAGAAAAATGAAACTTGAAAAAATAAAAGTCAAAAAGTTTAAAATTAAATATTAACAAACTAAAGTATAGTTACATAATACATGCACAACTAATAGATTGACATAACATTTTTTTATTCATGTCCATTACGTCGTTAAAATAAGATCGAAACGAGCAATAAAAAATTAAACATGCGACATAAAACCATAAAATAGCCAAACTGTTGTGTGACACATTAGCTCACATATATATGTATATATATACAGAGAGGGAATATATAAATACAACAAACGAAATGTTTATTTATTAATATGAGTGTACAGAGACCATCTAACTCTCTTTATATAATAGATGGTAGAGTTACATATGGTAGAAAAATCCAATATAAGCTCAAATAAAAGCCCATAAAATAAGGACGGAGATAACCAATAATATTCTACAACATTCCCCATTTGCACGTCTTGATTTCTTCGTCTTCATGCAGTCGATCTGAGTCGAATTCATTCACAGTGCTAAACACATAAAACCTTAGGGCCGGAAAACCCATTGTGTGACAAAACCGGTACCTAGGACAAACTGTGTAGCGGAATGATATACGCCGAAAATCTATGTAAGTAACTAACCACAAAACAGCGACTCATCAAAACCGGTTGCGAATCTGTCACTAAATTATGTTTTCAACGACTTAGTGACGGTAGATAAGTTGTCCCTGAATCAAGCGTTGCTAAATTAGTGGCGGCTAGAAGAAGCGTCACTAATAACAGTGACGGAATAGCGAGGGGGAGGTCGTAACTAAATGAGCAACGAGTAGTTATTGTATATCGTTGCAACTACGGTACTAATGCGTTACCGCTCCGTCACTATTTTGTTTTTAAAAGTATAAATTTGGCGTCACGATTCCATAGATGATCCGTCACTATTTAAACAAACAAATAAGTACATTAATTGTTAAAATAATATTGATTTTTAAATCATACTATTTTAATTAAGAAATAATATTTAATAAAATTACTAACAAACAATATTACCATTAATAAAAATATATTCAACTTATATACAAACTTTCAATAACTAAAACTAAAAAACTATCCAACTTATGTACAAATTCTCAAAAACTAGAACTATCTAGCTTATGTACAAAGTACAAACTCTCAAAAACTAGAACTATCTAACTTATGTACAAACTTTAGATCTAAGTTTTAGGATTGTTTTCGATGACCAAAAATCGTCATTCTCGACCCCTACTCTGTTCTCTTCACAACCGGCTATTCCATCATTCTTGTTTGGTGCTTGATCTCCATTGATCTCTGTCATATTTGCAATTTGTTAGTGGTTTAATCTGTTTTTCGTTCTCCTTTGAATTTTTCGGTTTTTTTTTCCATGATTGGTTATGGCAAGACTTATGCGTTTCTACCGGATTTAACAAAACTACTACTCAATGTATCTGCTCTTACATTGCCAGTAACTGTAACTTTTTGCTGATTGGCGTCGATATTTGTATCATAAACACCTGATAATGATTAACAGAAATCAAACACGAAAAAAAAGTGAATAAACATTACACGAACGATCGTTTCTGGAAAACAAGGCTTACTTTATCCGAAATGTCAATATAACAAAAGAGAAAAAGTAAAAAATCTGTTTATCAATTGAGTAGGGAAAGAAGTTTAAGATATGAAAGTTAAAAGTACAAATGTAAACTAAATCAAACTAATGAAGATGCATATTTCTTAAAAGTGGGAATTTCTATGTATCAATTGAGACCAAAATGAATAAAAGATATGAAATTTACCTTCAATGTTGTGAAGCATTTTATTGACCATGTTGTGCAGCCTTCGCTGTGAATCGATACTTTTAACACCCATGTCTGAGAATCCAAACATAAACATTAACATAAACAAAACGAAACAAAAGTTAATGATATAAGATACAAATTACCACCGTTAGTTTTTAGTTGGTGTTTTTTGAGATGAAACGAATTGAACAAAAGCACTAATTGCTTTATAGGTCTTCAAAATAAGTTTGTAAATTACAATTCTAGCTTATAAGTATAAAGCATTTATAGGTTGTAGTAAACCCTTTCAGATTTGAAGAACTACTCTTCAACAGTATTAGCTTACAAAAGTAGACTAACATTTACTTGATAGATATAAAACTCAGTGTGAGCTACAATTTGTACAAAAACCTATTACAGTTATTTTTTATTTTGTGAGCCAACCTAACCAGAAACTAAATGAAAAAACCAACTACGCTTCAGCAATCTCGGCCACAAGGATCACATAGCTCAAACTCGTATAACCGATAAATAATATTGTAACTAATTTTGAAATAGAGAGCAAAATACCATAAATTTAACCTGGAGTATTAATTTACCGCTTTACGCCTACTTAAATCATGAAATGGTACATCAAACCTCAATCATTGAAGAGAGATGGAACTGCTAACATCCTTGAATATATAACTAATAAATAAAAGAAACTAAAATTCTGGTGAATGAAACGTTACCTGATAAACAACACTATCAATTGCTTTTTACCCGGAGAAGCCATCAAATGTCATCCTTAATAATGCAAGGTCAAGAACAGAATGCATAAAAACGGAGTTCAATTGTTGTATATAGAAGTTTAAGCTTAAAAGTAACAACGACAACATCAAGATCTCATGACAATTGTTGTTTGATATCGCAAGGAGAGGGAGAGAGAGAGAGTGTTACCATATTACACAATCAACGATTTCGACCCATCATCAAGAGAAGAAAAACTTCAATCATCTTTTTCTGATTTGTAATAGTACTTCTCCAAAAAGTTGGTGTTTTTAGTGATCAATGTATACCTAAAATCAATCGTCAAAATATATGATTAAATAATTGCATTGATGAGCATGCTTTTATTTAATGGACATACCTGATCTAACTATACATACACATGAAGAAACTTCGATTACCTACAAATCATGTCTAATATTAAACTTCTCGGGAGTTTGTACCGATGTTGGTATGTTAATGGATTTTGAGTCGTTATGTATTTCAGATGATGATCCTTTTGTAGAAGTGTCTAAACAGAACGGGTATCTATAATTATCAATTCAACTATGAAACCACTTTAAACTACAATACAGTCAACTTCTTATAAGTTTTGAAGGAAAAAAGTAACATACTATTTGATTGAAATCAGACTTATAAAACTCAACGACTTATTGTCGTGAAAATGCCCCAAATCCAAATACTCAAATCAATTAGACCATTGATTTACTCAAATCCTAATTCAAAGTAGTAAGATTTCACATCAATTGAAAAAACCTGTAATACCCTTAATCAATTAATAAACTTATAAAACAAACAAAGTAAAAAACACAGTACTGAGATAACAACAAACTTAACAACAATTTATTATGATAAATGTACTTGTCTGTTACTTGTTTTGGCTAAGGACACGACTGGGAATAAAAAAAATTCCTATTAGTTACTGAATTGTAATTGTTATAGATATAGGTTTTTGCAATGACTTTTAAGCATAATTAAATATTACGGCTGGATCATTTTTGTTCCTATAATGATCGTTTTCATTTATACTAGTTTATGTGAAATATTTTATCAAACATCTAGGCTGTATAACTGTTAGAATTATATTATCCCACATCGATATAATATCGATCAAGCCTGTGGTTTATAATGAGTTACCCGTCCTTACCATTACGAGGCCTTTTAATTGTAAATAAATATGGATTATAACATGGTATCAGCGCGGACCATCGATGTTGGGTCTCACCTCCACCCGTTTATTATATCCGCTCGTTGGACCCGAAGATTGAGTAATATAAGTTAGGGATTAAACATTACACAAGTTATTGGAGATATTGAGAGAGGGATACCAATATTACCAATATTTTGGTAGTTTGTGGATACACAAGTAATATGTGTATCTCTATTGGAGTAGTGGAGTTCAAAAATATTACCAATATAATCTAGCGCTTTATTTTGATGCTTTTTTTAGCGCCAATTTGATGAAATTTTTTAAACTCTCTTAAATTATATTATTCAAAATAACTTGAAAATATAGGAAAATATAATGATATACTTGAAAATTAACTACCACCAGAATGCTTTAATTGGGAAAACTTTAAAAAATATTTTTCTAAGATTTTTTTTCATCTGTTATTTTCTCGAAAAATATTAGTTTCCCAAGTTTTATTAAAAATCCACTATTTGTGATAGTATTTCGTAAAGGAAAACGACATCATTAGATTGCTAAAGGTTTCAGTAGAGTTAAAGCAAAATTCAGAAAAGAGGAAATGCTGTTATTTTGTATTATAAGGAAATATGCGTAAATAACAAATCCCATTAGTATAGTGTTAAACGTTATTATCAAATCTTTTGAACATAGAACGAACTGCTAGTACTATTCAATCTTTAATGATTTAGATTTTTTGCTGCATAGATAAATAATTTAGATTTATCTCGACAAGCATGGAAGGGCTTGCCAATGGTCATCCACTTTGTTTTTTATTCCTGTCGCTGGGACGTCGCCAAACCGTTACGGGAAAACTAAAACAATAACAGATCAAACATTCCGTTGTTAGGGTCGTCACCATTCTGGTGGGGAAGAATCTGGCCATATTTAGAGTCATTATTTTGTCGTTACACCATCCCTGAATAGCAACCTTTAAGTGCCGTTGTTAAATGTTGTCTCTGATTGAGCAATTTTTTATAGTGAGAGTAAGGTCTGAGATGGCCAATAAAATTTTACAACACTTCCCATTTGCAAATCTTGATTTCTTCGTCTTCATGCCGTCGATATGAGTCGAGTTCATTCGCAGTGCTAAACGCATAAAACCTTAGGGCCGGAAAACCCAGTATGGGAAAAAACCAGTACATAGGACAATCTGTATAGCGGAATTATATAGGCCGAAATTCCATTTAATTAACTAACCACAAAATAGTGTGTCTCATCAAAAATTTTCCAGAGCAAACCCAATGGAAAAATCTCTGATCGAAGGAAAAAAGAGTGCAACAGGGGTAGTAGTAGAGGATCAACCACAAAACAGTTATCTCATCAAAATATTGCCAGAGTAAACTCAGTGAAAAAAACCTACGGTCGAAGGGCAAAATATTACACAGTGGTAAAAAGTATAGAACATGATACTCCACCTAATTTCGGCAATCTTAAGTGAGATATGATGGGAACGTGTCTCTCTAAAAATTTTGCCAAAGAAAAACTCAGTGGGGACAAAAAATTTGGACTAAGGATAAAAAGAGTACACAAGCATACAATGGGATGTTCCCCATCACTTGCACTCAACAAGATGCGAGAATTCATCTTGAACATAAGACGTCTCAAGATAACTTAGACAAACTATGATAATTGTGATTGATTATGTCTCATTAAAACCTGGACAAGGTAAACCCAGCGGAACAAACCCTTATCTAAGTACAAAAGAGTACACTCACAAGTGTTAATCAACACGAGCATTCATTGGGATGTGTTATCTCACTTGCATACGACTGTATACAATGATTTCAGCTAAGTAGTTATAAGTATTCTTCTGGATGCTCCCCCTAACTTGCACACAACTGGATACAATGATTTCATATTGCAAGAAATAGTATGAACATTCGTCTGCATGCTTCATTTACATGCACACGACTGAATGCAAAAAATCTAACGTGGAATAGAACGAGCATTCAATGGGATGCTCTTAAACTTCATATTGAAGATTTATTTCGGAGATAAATGTTAAATAACATAATCTAGTCATGTCTGTGTTGATCGATAACAGCAAGTTGTACTCAAATAGGACAAGTGTTTCATCTGGATCGTGAGACAGAGCATATGTAATTCAAATATGACTAATACTAGCTCGAATCCATATAAACTCTCTAGTCGTCTCATAGAGCACGAGTAGATCAGACTGATTCATTTGGAGTCTTAATAAGACCTCCAAGATATCGCCTGTTCCCAATGGTAAAGACATAATCATACTAGAAATATCCCTTATGCGGGTCTGATAAGTAATCGGCATCGATATAACCAAAAAAGGATGATGTTAATTCGAGTAACTAAAGGGGTAGGTACACTCGATGACGCAAATAGGATAAACAAGCCCATTTTCCACAATACCTTTAAGGTAATGGAAAATGTCTTTAATGCCATTTTAATGGAAGCGTGTTAGCGCGATGCTATGTCGAGCTATACGATTCACAGCTGACGAGATGTTCGTCCTAACACATTTAGACTAAGTACAATGATGCGCTTATTGTACTTAGATATGAAAATTATGGTTTGATATCTCTTCATCGTCTCATCAGGGATGAATCAAGTCTATATCAATATCTAGTGATCGAACGATTATGGGAGAATCTGACGTCTTAGCGTCATGATGATTAAAGCGTCATATCACCTTCTGGGTGTAGTCTGAATCATGGACTTAGATTCAATATTTATGGGACTCGGTCATCAGGCTGAGTCACTACCTTGTCTTTCAAAGATCATTCATCTTGAAGGGCAAATCCAAAACGTGGATTGCTTCAAAACATACAAGAGCATAAAACGTTTCTCTACATATCCCAAGCCGATCAAGTACTCACTTAAGGGGGATACCATATCTTCTCGGACTTTTATAAAATTGAGAACATGTTCCGTGGTCAGGAACTACTTGATTCAAGCACATGAAATCACATAGGGACCTTCATCTAAGTCTCTGTGTCTAAATCCTCATAGAGACGAAACCATGACCACAATCATAGGCTGCAGACTCAGTTTTTCGAAAACTACTAAACTGGTAAAATAGGGGACCGTTAAAACATCCATTACGAGGAAGTAAACCATCTCGTAATCAATTCCAAGGTGTGAGAGAAGTCTTGCGCTAGTAGGCCAGCACTGATACACTCATTATTCTCATCACGCTTTCTTACGAATAACCAAATAAACAAACTCGTTTAACATTGGCGGTGTTGGAGCTATAGGTCCGAACACTTGTTTTGCTAAGGAAGTCTACTTGGATTGCAAGTTTCCAATAGGCCAATTTGCTCATATTATCAGTCTTCATTGAATATATGAACAAGTAATCAATGACAGTCTCGTTTCGCTTCAATATCGTCTAAGATATCATGATTGACAGATATTTCAAGATTCTCAGAATGAGGAGCAATCACACATCTCATGCGACAAACGAGTTTTAGTTCACCACCTCTGGGTTGAACGAATTAAGAACCGGTCAACTTACTCGTATCTTGGGAAGGATGACAGATTGACAGCCGACGCCAGCGTCCTTTGCTTGGCAGGTTCGGCCAAAACAACGTGCTACGACCGAAACACGTCATCCGATAGGGACGTCTATCCTTACAAGCATTTTACAGCAGTTATAAATGATCTAGTGACGTATCATAGTCATTAAATGTGCCTGACATTTATTTAGACTTGGGAGAGTCTATGCACTTATTTATCACTAAGTGCAATTCTAGGGATCAAGCTAAGACTGCGTGGGTTACGCCACGTTACTTCACGTCGTTCCTTATCAATGGTAACGTGCAAATCTCCCCCTAACGACGGTGAGAACAGTCTTAGCGATGTCACTTTCGCATATCATGCGGTAAATGATAGGTAGGGGATTCATAATTGACGTATATATATCCCCAATTTCTAAAGGTCCATATTTTGAACGTTTTAGCGGCTCAATCAAAATATTAAGCTCTCAAACACACGTTAATTTGACACTTCTGGCTCATAACCAGTAACCAGCTGGTACACATGCTGTTTGAGTGTCTATGAGGCTCATAACGGACCAATTCAGGAAAATAGTATAACCCCATATGAAAATATAAATCTTGGTGTACAAGACCAAGAAGTGCGTGCAATCATTTACAGTCGCATCATTAAACTTTCCGTGAGTCCATTTGCGTCTGAACATAATCGACAGGATGTTCAATTTTAATTCCCAAACTCAAGTAATACACATCGAAATTTCGATGTTTACACTTCGGCATTATCAAGTCACTAGACTTTTCAGGATAATCCGGATCATGAGCCATCAATTTAATGATAAGGCTAAGAGTTGGGAAGTGTTGCATTTTGGTGGACAACAATACACATGTGACCATTTGTTGATGCATAAACCATAACCATAACCATATATTTAATGGTCTGTCTTATAGTTGGATAAGTCCACAATAACTCTTTCAATTCTTTACAACAACTCTATGAGTCTATTTTGTGATATTTACACATACTAGTCTTTCAAATAGAGAATTAGTGGCATGAATTTCAAATCAATCACGAAATTATTCCTCAAAGAGAATCCAAACGCGATGCGATTATAAATCCAACATTGTCTTTTAACTCGGTTATATCTCATCCGGTCAATGACACAATGTCAAGATACTCTTATCAATCGACGACATGTGAATGATAGTACAGACAAACATGTCTTAGCATCTTATAGCTCTTATCAATTTACGTTAGAAGAAATGATAAGTTAACTTCAAATGCTTTTAAAAACGTGGTAGCAACCACTTGAAATACATTTCAACTCCTCTAAAATACGGGTTTGGTCGTATTAAGTGCATGCTATGTAAAAAAAATTCAATTCTTTCATGAGCTATTACCAGATAACACTGGTTTTCTCAAATATCTTATAACTCAACAAGGTACAACAACACCTGGAGTATAAGGCCTCATTACATATCAATTTGGTTTAACCAAAAATTCCGATTTGGAGTGACATGTCCAAAATCGTTGTCAGTTAGGATTATTTAGGCAAGTAGTTAGTGAAATTATGTGGTAAACTGTTACCTACTATTTTCAGACAACCAACTACCACACAAGTATTACCTAAAGTTTAATAATTTAAAGTTTGGTCACATTTATAAAGGAATTTTGCTCAAAAATAATTTAAATTATTTCGAGAAATTTCATAAATAAGCAAACCATAATCCAAAAGTATGGTCCAAATGTAATAATCATAATCCAAATCGAAAAAAATAATCCAGATGAGCTACAAAACGGCGCAAAAATTAATAAATAAAGGTACCAAACTCATTTGAGCCACAAAACCGGGGGTCTCAAGAGTTTCCTTTCAGTTAGCTTTAACCACATTAGCTTCAACTTTTCTACCCTTATAATAGTTTTGAACTATTTAAGGAGTAGCCGGGAATGACATTGGTCATTTATAGCAGAGAATTGGCTACTTGAGCATTGTCTCTTGCTTTGGAACAAAGAGCCATATTGTTCTTTTCAAGGATTGTCTTAGAGCCACATGTCTTCGGTTTTGGTGACTGTCTAAACCTGAATTCGCTAGGCGAGCGTTAGGATCATGACAGTTCGAGACAAATAACCATTGTCTTGGTTCTCGATTCGAGGATAAATGTCCATGAAGAGCTTTAGTATCAGGCAAATAATTCGCCAGTGACCCAATAGGATTAAAAACTGATCATTGGGGCAGTTTTATTATCCAATAACAGATGGGCGATGAGCTAAAGGAATAGTGAATATAAATTCACAATACTGCTTATGGAATATGTTTTCAAGCTAATAATTTTGGTGAATTATCACTCCAATTTATCCATTTCAGACAATTGTTCACCATAGACGTCATCACGTCTCAAATGTGGTGGTGGAATAACATCAACGCCTTAGCTTTCATATCGCGAGTAACAACAAATTCGTGTTTTACTCATCAAAGATGGCATCCAAAAAATTTTGGTATCACATTTTCACACATCTGGGTAACTAACATGTGGTGACGGAATAATATCAACGTCTAAACAGTCATTTCGCAAGTATGTTTTGCAATTTTCCTCATCATAGATGGCATCCAATATGTGTTGTGAGTTCTGGATTAATTATCATATAAAACGACCAGTTTATATGTTTATGGTTTGCACAAGCACAAAATTTGTTTCGAAACGACAGCTTCGAAAATAGTTTTACTTTTAATGTGAATAGGTACTCGTTGATCGATCGACGAGTCGATACCGAGATACCAATTCAGCGAAACATACATCACTATATAAACACACTCGTAGAAATTATTATTTAGTCAACTCTTTTGATAGCTCTACTTGAATAGGGCCAGGAAAGACGGTGAGGGTGGAGGGCACGACTGCCACTTAAAACCCGACCTCATTAGGATATCGACTTCCGCCTCTATCTTTCCTAGACATCGTATCCAAATAGGCGAGTCTAGTTGGGGAAGGTTCATAATTTTTCCAACTTAAATGTGAAAATATATGATTTCACAAATTATGATATTGTACCCATGTTACATGGTTGTAAATAAATAGTAAATGGGTGTGATTAAATAATTATTTAGATTGCAATTGTTTCATGATTAACTAACATGGCAGTACATATTTATTTACCAATTTACAATATACACCCAAGTTACATGCATGGTAATTCACAAGATTCATTATATTATGAAAGGAATAAGGCTCTGTTTGTTTCTTTGGAAAATAATTTCTGGGGAAAAAATTTTCTAAGGAAAAGATTTTCATGTAAAACAAAAAATTTTGCATGATTTTCTTGGTGTTTGTTTGCGTGAAATTTTTTCATAGAAAATCTATATACTTTATAATTTCTTTAACAAACATAATAATAGAATTACGTAATATTAGTAACGAAATCAACATATAACAACTTAAAACCAAAAAATTAGAATGATGAAATCTGAAAGATATTTCAAACACAAGAAATCATATTTATTAATAAAACTTTAAGATTAGTGTGTAGTCTCGACCAATGTTTATTTTGACAGCCATGGAGACTCCATTAATCCCATGAGCAATTTTTCGTAAATATTCGAAAAACTCTTCCGAAAAGGTATACTAAGATTAGTAGAAGAAGGTAATTTTTTTTTATAGTTGGACAACAAAAATCAAGACCAATACCAAGTTGTAATTAAAAATATGATCAAAGAATCAACAATAATATATTAATATATTAGACAATATAAAGAGAACGGGTCTTATTAGAACCAAAGTAGGGAGAAGGAGAATTTTTTTGCATTGCTATAATTTTAATAGTAGATTTTTTTTTTTGTGTTATAATGTATAATAATTTGTATACACATGATGTAGAATAGTAGTAGACGTGACTATAGGAGCGCTCTTATCTTCTTTCTTTGGAAAATATTTTATCACCAAAATTAAGGGGAAATATTTTCCTATCTTTTCCATGGTTTAAGGAAAATCAAACAAACAAACATCAGAAAATCTTTTCCTTGGAAAATATTTTACTTAAAAACAAACATAGCCCAAATATTAACTACTAATTACATTAATAAGTTCCAAGATTACATGTGCATGTATTGACCAACTATTAGACAGATTATAACATGTATACTGTTTTGTACTTAGGGATATAATGGTAAAAATAAGTATCATTGGTTTAGATGGAGAAAACTTTGTAGACATGTGAAAGAAGCGGGCTTGAATGTTAAAAGTTTTCATGACATATCTAAAGCTTTTGCAATGAAACTCTGGTGGAAGTTCAGAACAAAAGACACCTTGTGGACTAAATTCATAAAAGCAAAATACTGTAAAAATAAACAATCAGAAGACATCCCTGCTAAAAGAGGAGCTACTACTTGTTGCAGAATGCTACAAGCTAGAGAATTGACTGAGAGTAATACTATTCTAGTTGCAAATTGGGCAAACCAGCCTATATGGAAACCTACTAATCTAGGGAATTTTACTCTAAATTCAGCTTGGGAAAATTCTAGAGAAGCAGGTACTAAAAATTGGAGAAGTAAATTTATATGGAACAAAATGGTACCTTTAAAAGTCTCTTGCTTCATGTGGAAAATATTTACAAAAGTTGTTCCCTTGGATTGCAACCTATATAATTTTGGTATTAGTATGGCTTCTATGTGTGTTTGTTACAAAATTTCAAAAGAGACATTTGACTGTCTTTTTAGTACTGATATTGTTGCTAATGAGGTTTGGAACTTCTTTGAAAAAAAATGGGGTATAATTATTCAGAATAATTCTTTATATGGAATAATCAACAACTGGTGGTCTTATATTATTAAGAAAAAGTATTTCTCAGAAAGAAAAATATGTCAAGTTCTACTTTCTATCATTATTTGGCTCATTTGGAAATCCAGATGTTCATGTAAGTTTGATAGTATCAAAATGAGATCCTGCAATATTATTCGAAAGTCTGAATAGTTGATTATTCGAAAGTCTGAATAGTTGATTATTCAGTCTGGTTATAGGGAGAAATATTTCTCTTATCCTGACCATAGTTGTAAGAAGAAAATTTATAAAGCTACCATTATTAAGTGGCTTCACCCCATCTGGGTATATGAAATTTAATATCGATGGTTGTTAACAAACAGAGGTAACTAATGGTATTGATGGTTTAATTAGAGATGAATTGGGCACTATGTTACAAGTGATTCAACTCTCTATTCAGAGTTCAAAGCTCTTTATTGTGGTCTACAAATTTCCCCTAAACAAAATATAATTATTGAGAGTGACTCAATACAATTAATAAATATTATAGAAGGTAAACAAAATTGCCCTTGGAAAATTATAGATCTATTTAATCAAATTAAAGATCTATTAAAGGAAGGTGAGTACCTGTTCAAGCATGTGGCTCGAGAGGGCAACAAAACTGCTGGTCTTTTTGCAAATTGGGAGGGTAACATCATTTCTTCTTGTATTGATGAATTCCCTCATGTATTGAAATGGATTATTAACAGTGAAGTGAAAGGTATCTCTAACCTAAGGTTTCGATGGCAGCAATAATGGAGGTTGGACTTGGAAAGGGGAGAGACAGATTTCTCTCTTTTCGTATCTTTTCAGGAGAAAATGAAGCGGTGCAAGTGGACATAAGACTTATTACATCAGTATTACAGTTGCAGTCCTCTAAGTTTTGCTCGCCAGTCTATTGGAACCTGCTTAGCAGCTTCTGGAATTTTATTTTTCAATTGACTTTTGAAGTTTCCTGTTATTTCTTTTGGGTCTCATTGTTTGAGACTTTATCTGTAATCTGTACTAATATTCATTTTTCTTTCTGTGGGGTTTTTCACCCGCGTTTTTAATTAATAAAATATGGGTTTTCCCCACCAATTATATAAAAAAAACAAAAAAAAACTTAGGGATATACTTCAGGACCAATAGTGTAAATTTCAATAAACTATACTATCCAGGTTTAGGGTTATTACCGTGACAGTCCATAAGTTACTGCATAATCTCATATCAGTCCCTATTATTTATACAAGTACATGTTTAGTTTATCAGATTAATACAGGTGGATTATTCTCAATTTACAAAAATAAATCGAGTACGTTTGTATACAATCAATTTCTTTCGGTGTACGCACTAACACAATCATCTAATCAGATGTAGAACATTGCATGCAATACTATTGTAATTTATCTTAATTCAAGTTACACATGCGAGTATAATATCTCATATTAATCAAACATGGTCATGACTCATGAGTTGTATGTAATTTTCTACTAGGTAACTTAAAGAGTATTTCTAAGAAAAAACATTAGCAATTTGAGAGTACATAATTCCATAGGCCCGGTTATATATACAAACTTTCTATGTACCAATCTAGGTTTTATATACTAGCATGCATGTGAGAAAAGCAGACCAAACCGCAACCCAAACCAACCCGCCATGGGTTGGGTTGAATTTTTTAAAATATCAGCCTGAATCAAACCGCACCGCATTTATTATAACCGGGTTGGTTCGGATTTAGATTTTCAAACCGCGTACCAAACCGTTGAACCGTAAAAAATATAAATTAGTCAAATAAGCATATGAATGAATAAAAATACATATGAATAATCAAATATACATAATAAAACATTTAACCTCAATAGATTGTGATCGATCAAGCATATAAGTTTTCGCCTTACACTGTCTTGTAATTTAAAATTTTAACTTGTTTGTGTTGTAGTATATTATTGACGGCCTTACTCTATGTGTATTTACTTGAGTCTATATTAGGCTTTCTTACCATATGTAACATTATCCTATATTATATAAACTAACATGTGTTATGTGGTCTCTTGAAGTATGTATATACACTCATATTAATAAATAAACAATTCGTCTATTATCTCTCTATATATCTATATGCATACTAGTAAACGATACACACACGTTGTTTGTGAGATACTATAAATTGTAATGACTTTAGAGAGAGAAAAAAAATAAGATATAAGAAAAAAAGATGATATAAATTATGATAATGATACAAATATTTAGAAAAAAAAAATATAGGATATAAGAAATTTTGTGTGGTTAAGGAGGCGGTAAGAGTTTAATTAGTCTTTATTTTTCTATTTTTTATAAAAGTAGTTAATGGTAATTAAGAAAAAAGTGTAGGAGGATTTTTTTGAAAAAAATGACTAAATTCCTAAGCTAAATTATTCAGCTTCTGAAAATATGATTTTTTTAGGCTGAAAAACCTTAAAAAATCCAGATTTTAAAATCTAGCTTATCTTTTTAATGGATTATCAAAATAAATTTTTAAAATCTAATTTTGAATAAAAAATCTGTTACCAAACATAGCCTAAATAGCTGGAGAAAAGGTTAAATAGTACTGTAAAACGTTTGGAAAACACATCGCGATAATCATATTTTTAAAAAATTATAATAACATGAAAATAATGGTGGTCTTTCACTATGAAGATTAACCGTGTGAATTTATGGTAATTAATTATGTCCAACTACATATTTCTCAATAAAATTCTTCTTTAATAACAGGTGTGTGTGTTTCTTCCTACGAGGTGAAGAAAAATTACAGATTTTTATGAGGAGTTGAGTACAAAACGATTGACTAAAATACATTGCCTTTTTAGTATTTGTGTTAGAAGACGGAATAAAATATTGGATTATGGATATAAAATATTTCATCGTAATGATACATGGCTTAAAAGATGAAGTAGGGGCGCAAGATGTATAGTTTTATACAAAAAGGGAACCACCCGGCCATTTGACTTATTAAAGGGGCGCAAGATAAAATTATATTGGAAATAAGTTGAGATAAGATTTAGGTTTAGGTGTAAGGCCCAAGTAAATTTGTTAAGGTACTTTTTTAGGCCATATGATACAAATGAAAAACAGCAATTAATATTGCCCTCCTTAAAATAACTTGGTATAGAATCTTTATGAAATCAGACATTAGTTATCTTTTTCTCTCAATCAAACAGTATCTTTTTAACCAAACAAATCTGTACAATGTAGATTAACGACGATCTAAACCTTAAAATAAGACTTAATTACGTATTTGTGCCCCAGCATGTAAAAAGTTTTAACTGGATCCCCCAAAAAACTATATTTATCGCTAAAATAAAACAAGTATTTATAGGTTGCGAAGAAATTTAGAAAATAAATATATATATATGCATGTTTATGATACAGAATTGTATATAATATTGTCTTCATAATTAATAACGTAGTAAGTATCTACAGATTTTATAACCATTTTTAACCATTCAGTACAATAAATTTATTGGTGGCTTGGTGAACAAATTTATAAATAACTTACGAAATAAAAAGATAAATCGTACATTTTTTTAAATTAGAGACTTTAACATTTTAAAATTTAATTTACACTAAACGAACATAATCAATACCTAGAATCACTACAAAATATTATCAAATTGGTGAGAGTTAAAAACTGTCACAAACTATCACAAACTCCGTAGCTAATAAAGTCATCAAAAAAAAGTTGTCACTAACTACGTCGCTATTTATATAGTTAATGGAGTATTAATGAATTAGTAAATATAGTAGAACTTTTTTGTGTAACTCTCAAAACAAATAAATAAATAAGCAGGGATTAAATGAGAAATATGAAGATCTTATGCGTATTGCCAAAGTAAAAAAAAAAACCTAGGTTTAGTTTAACTAAGCCGCTTCATAACTCTATAAATATACCACGTCTCTTCAAGAAAACAGAAACCAAAACTTAAGGCCCTAAATATATATAAGAGATATAAAAAATATATATTACGTATTAACACACGAGGGAACTATAGAGAGATTAATATATAATCTCAACAATGTGTTTAGGCTAAGTTTGAATATAAATCTCTTTCTCTAACTCTCTCTCGGAGTTGAAGTTGTGCGGTGTGAATATGGCGCGTCATAAATACTCATTTTCCTTGTTTATTGACAATGAGGAGACGGAAGACGTAGCCGAAATAGTGGCGCAGTTGAATAAAAAGTTGGCTATGGAAGCAGAAGAGGCTATGATTGTCGAGGCTTTGAGCATGGACGCCGCGGAGACTGAACGTGTCAAGACTGAGAAACTTGCCCGTCAACGGAATCAGCCTGATGAGGGTATAAATCTTTTTTTGTGTGTGAAGTTTTTATGATCATAATATGCATGTTTATGAATTGAGTACTTGATGCATGGTGTTGTTTATTAAGTTGAAGAATTGTTTTTTTTTAAATACCTTTTATGTATCTGTAGTGTATATATGTATGTATGATTCTTGATTTCTTGAGTATATCTTACTGCCAGTGTCCATAATATGTGATTAGTGTATCTTTTTTTTTTTTTAAAGTTATTGAATAGTTACAATAGTATATGCATGTATTTGTATTTGAAAACCTTACAACATGTATTTGTATATATGTGATCAGTAAATTGATTAAGGATCTTTGAACAATATCCTTCACCGGGTAGAAATTAATTTAGCATCATTGGTTGATCATTTAAAAATAGAAACTTTAGACTTTAATATATCTAAGTTTATGTAGCAATTCTTACAAATAAGATGTGTTTAAGTCACTAGTTCTTGTTGGAAGTTTTATTCGTGTATGAATATTATTAAATTTTTGTAGAAAGGGCGAACAGATCCCTAATTTTAATTCGAATGACTTGTATTTGTGCTATTCTTCCTTAAATTTTCAAGAACAGTGCAATCTTTGATTGTTTCCTTCAATTAGTTATTATTTTATTTTCGATTATTTCTTAAATGTTGCAATACTTTTGGAGATGATGTTGGCTTAAGATATGCAGGTGTTATTTTTAGTTAACTCTGGGACAATTGGGTAAAACCCTTGAATTTTTCTTTTAGTTTTTGCCTTTATAGTTTAACTTTGTTATAAAGATGTACTTAAGGAAATAATATTTGTTCGTTTGTGTAGAAGATGTACTTAAATTTTACTAGTAAATAATACTTTGCCTGTATTGGGCTGTATATTATATCAGTTTGTTTGTGTTTCTCTTAGCACAGCTCTTACAAAAAAAACGCTTTAGCTAAGATTTTGTTTTTTAAAACACCGATAAATACGAGGTAGAAGTTATTTGCTCTGCATCAACGTTTACTATATTGTTCAATCCTTACATCATGTGATTTCGTAATGTAATGAGATTCTTTTTGTCCAGGACATGATTATCCAATGGTAATAGCACAATGCCATGATTTTCTGGTTTAAAGACATTTAATATCGTAATAGTTTCTAGTGTAATTTATACATCAAGTATGGGTTTGGAGAAAACCCACAAATATACGCTTTCAGAATAGGAAAAGTTAATAATCAATGCCATTCTTTGTTTTGCTTTAGTCTGCTACAGAACTCTAATAGCAAATTTATCTTAGATTACCAAAATCTTTTGTGACAAGTAGACCAACATATGTCGAAGCATCATTTGTTATTTCAATCTCTAATTGATTAAAACAATGTTAAAATTTCAGAGGAAGAGAAAGTAGAAAGAGACACTAAGGGCAGTTACAAGCCGAACAAGCCGAACAAACGGTACATACAAAAAGGACATTCCACGGTGTCTGATGGGAATGGAAGTGCCAAAAGTCAGTCGAGACCTTCTTCTTCTCATAAATCCCAAACCTCTGTGCATAGCAACGCTAACAATGGGTAAGGAAAAGATATAAGCGTTTTTGTTTCACCTTAGCAATTCTTTTGATGATCAATAGTTCATTTAATTATAATTTTTTGGTATAGGAATATTGTTGAAAACGCTGTGGCTGCTAATGGTGCCTCTGAAGTCCTTGATAATGGTGCCTCTGAAAAGAAGGCTGAAACCAAAGAAGAAAGAAAGGCCCGATTAGAAACCGAAAGAACAGCAAAGGAATGGGAAGCTGAACAGGAGCATAGGCGTAAAGAGCGCGAGATTGAAGCAAAGGTAACAAGATTAATTTTTGCCAAAAATAACATACATTGTATATTTTGGACGTGTGACGGCTAACTATTTTTCCTTATACTAGCAAATGACCCTTGAAACGTATTTGAAGAAGAAGAAAGCTTTGGAAGATAAAACTAAGAAGGAGGTAGAGGTAAGGACGGTGACACTCGACCAGGATTTCGAGAATATGCACCTAATTGGGAAAAAGAAAGACCTTTCAATTAAGCAGGTATGCAAAAGTTTAAATTCTAAAATTAGTTTCGTATTTGGCTTTATCATCTTTAGTTGTTACACGTTGTGATTAACCATCTTCTTCCTGATTCGTATTAGGACGCTGAAAAAGAGAAGATCAGCAAGTTGAAGAAGAAGGCAGACAAAGCTAAAACGGTTAGTATTGCTTGATTTATAAGTTCTTTCTGAAAAATTTAGTTCGAGGATTCATTTAACTTTGATATGAACAACATGACTAATATTCGAAGTTTATTGCATAGTACACTCTAAATCCACCGGCTTACTCAGGTGTATCTAACTAAGCTATACCGGAGATTGTTTATGCATGTCTAGTATTATATAATATTACTTACATGATCTCATTTAATAACAGTAGATAGAAATCATCCCTTTCACCCTTTAAATCCCATTGTGCATGATATAATTTTCAACAATTCTAATCCTTTATAGTCGGGAAGTTTTTCTTTTATATCTTTCAATCATGATTGACAATGATACCTTTGGTCGTTCTAAAAGTTCTTCTGCTTCTAGATTTTTATCTGTACATGCATAACATTATTAAATTAGTAACGTCTTATGGATAACATTGTTCCTCTGATTTGCAGGTTTCTTAGTTCTGTATTAATAGCCTGTAATATTTTGTTAATTGTTGGGTTTTTTGCCAAACAGATAAACATTTCAGAGTTTCAGAAATCATATGGTGCTAAAACATCACAAGGTGCATCTAACGGTGGTGTTGTACAAAGTCGTGGTGCTTTTAATGCTCATCTCAAGAACGGCGTAAACTCTTCCGGAGATGGTGCTTTCAGAAAACCAATTGCTAACAATCGCGGTCGGGGTGGATACCAAAAGGAGGCTCCTCATAGAGATGATGCTGATAAAAAACCAATTGATGACCGAAACAATAATGGGAACAACCGCAATGGACAAGGCGGATACCAGAGGGCAACTACAAATGAACCTGCAACCAAGAGTGTTCAGTTACCTGCAAAATCCGTGCCACCCCCTTCCATTAATAATGAGGAACAGTTTCCGGGCCTCCTAAAGCACTAAGCACTGAAGGCTTATTTTTTACTGTCTTCTGTTTTTTCCTTTCTGTTGGATTCTTCATTTTTTTTATATTTAGAATGAGATTTTGTTTACGACGATCATTTTGCGAATTTTGGAACTCGTTCTAGAAATTTGTTTTGGAACTCGGCTTGCTTTAAATTTAAGGTTGCTTTTTGGATTATCAATACAGCGTGTTTTTGAGGTAATATGCCTCGAGTGTGTTATAAATGATAACATTGGATTGGTTGATGATCCTACAAAAATACGTGAGCTTAAACCTTGTACTCTGTCAAGAACATATATTTTGAATGGGAGACATTTAACACGTCACTCTGACAAATTCATAGTTCAATTAGATGTTAAGTGCAAAACTAATAAGGCTAATGTTCTGATTACAATACGTGATTGGATCCGAAGGGCTTGGTGAAGTTGCAACCTAGCGGCTAAGGTTCTTTCATGGACCATATGATCCTCGACATGGCTCTCAAGTTTTTGTTTCTAGGTGTAAAAAAAAAATTGTGTCATTTTTTCAATTGTAGTTCCGTTGTATGAATTTAATGAAGTATTTTAACGGTAAAATAATTATAAATTAACTATCAAACGAAAGAAATCATCAATATAAACAAAATATCATCTTATCTAAAAATATTTTAGTCAAATTATACAAAAATTTATGTCATGAAAATATTTTTACTTCAATGCAATCATTTAAATGCATTTAATGGTCATTTTTTGTGCGGACATTATACACATATAATTTTTTTTTATCCATATAGATAAATTTTAATTATTTATTTATCTGCGTCGTGTGGCCCTGAAAGATTCTTCAAAGTCATGAGCCCGGTGCGGTAGCACCTCTTTCGCCTTTTCAGGGCCATCCCTGTAAAATTGGTTAAAAAGACTTATCAATAAAAACAAGTTAGAAGTCGCTTATAACTAAGAAAACTTAAATCAACATACATAGTAAATTGTGAAGCAAACTTTTTTCCTATTTTTCTTAATTATCTTTTTGACAAAAAACTCAGATGCCAAACACACCCTAAACCGAACAAAGTTAGGATGGACGAGTACACGTATTAAAGTGACATCACAATTTTATAAGAGATTTTTCACTTTGATGCTATTTTTATTTGGAGTTGTAGAGATTTAAGCAAATAATGCAATAAGCTTCTAATCAAATTTGATAACACACTTAGCTCATTGTGTCTCAATTAAGATTAAGGACATGTTTGAGTCATTCTAATTCTAATTAGGGATCATCCTTTCTTTCTTCGAAACATTGTACTGTATCTTTTGTTTGACATGCAGTGCTTCTATTTTCTACAATATATTGTTAACTTGTAGTTGCTATTCTGGGGTATTATTTTCGATATTAAGTTCCCCATGCTGTTATATTAAAGTACTCTCCCAAGCGGAATCATGGCATTTCAAGTTTAATCAAATGAAAATTCACAAATTTATTTATTCATATACAAAGACGTTG
Source organism: Primula vulgaris (assembly GCA_963920805.1). Taxonomy (NCBI): domain Eukaryota; kingdom Viridiplantae; phylum Streptophyta; class Magnoliopsida; order Ericales; family Primulaceae; genus Primula; species Primula vulgaris. The sequence goes on along the minus strand of OY987222.1, from coordinate 9,442,884 downwards.
TATATTTGGTATTTCCAACGTACTTTTAAATTTTCTAAATTCTATATTATTACTAATTAACGGCTAACGTTACCCGAAACGAAATGAAGATGTCACATCACCTTATAATCTTCTATTAGTTTGTTGAGAGTACGTACTACCACTCGTTAAATAAGATTTTGTAGGGATACCAATCTCCTACTTACTCATAATATATAAAGAAATGAATACAATAATGTTACACAAATAATGTAAATTTTCTACAAAATATTGCATTTACAAAATTAATATCACATTTAATTTTGCATTTGCAAACAGCACCAGCCCCACTCATCCAAAAAGCTACATCACAAGCAGGTTCATAGTTGTGGATACAAGTTGGCTTGAAAACTGGTCCCAGAACAAAATTAATCCATCTTAAGTTGTTTTCTTGATATCGACGCATTAACGATGGTACGATCTCGACAAAATGGATATTTCTATTCATATAGATTTTTATTGAAAATAATACTACTAGACTTATTTTGGGTTATGATGCATGTACGTAAGCATGTTACAAAACTTAATTTTCATACTACTAGGTCCGACTTGTCCACATCTATAACCGGGGAACTCATTTTCATCGCCAAGCATAAAGCTACGTTATGTTCTTATTCATGTTTGACTCGTTTCATTTGCTCCAAATTTAGTCGGTTTTTTTTACTTACCGAATATAAAAATAAGGGCCCAAACAAAAAAAAAAATCATTTAATATTTAGACCAACTCCAAAAACATATGTAAAAAAATAAAATGAAATCATTTAACTCTAGATGAATAAGGCATTTAAGAAATGGAACCTCAATTGTCCTGGGATCAGTCAATGTAGAATAACGACAAAAGTCGAGTCGATTGCTCGGTTATCACGGTTGGTTTTGGCTGCTTTATTTTTTTTAAAGCAGATTGTCATGTTTTTTTTAAAACCATTAGATAAAATGTAATTTAATCCAATGATCAACAAAAATTTTGGAAAAATTTCTATATTGTCTCGACATAGGAAAAAAAACAATTATATGAACCTGGTGCATTATTATTTAGACTGTGTCAACCAATATTATTTTTTAGTTTTAATTTTGAATTAATTTTAGCATATATATTTTTGGGTTCATTAACATGTGCTAACTTTTTAGTATTTTTTTAGTTTGAATTTTGAATTAATTTTATGTTATATATTTTTGGGTTCATTAATAAGTGTTAGGTTTTTAGTAAGTGACACACCCTAGATAATAGTGTACCTGGTTTACGGTAGCATTACTCGTTCGGTTTTCATTCCAAAATATTTTTTCATAATTTTTTTTATATTAGATTGGATTGATTTTGATTCAATGATATTCAAAAATGTAGGACAGTCTACCCGAAAAATGTTAAGGCATAAGAGCAACTGTATCTGTATCATCAAATACCAATTTCTCCATAAACTTTTACATATTTGTTCAAAAAACTTTATGCATCAGGTTCCCTTTGTATTACCCCATATTTAGAAACAGATGAATTGTCCTTAAATAGAATGAGAGTAATTGTTACATCAAAAGTTTAATTATATTATTTGTCCCATCAATTCTCTTTTATTTAGTACAAAAGTCTTAGCTCACATGGATAACAGCATGGAATAAATTTGTTTTATAAACAAAAGTAAATAAATAATAATATATAATTGTTATAGAGAGAAAAGAAATAATGTAGGGTTATTATAAGCAAATTAATAAGAAGGTTGGAATTTTGTGTAAATATAAACGGTTTATTAAAATATATAAAATACGTTAGATTTAAGAAAATTGTTGAGTTAGCCGATGCGGATGCTCTAACAAAATGGATCCGGTTATTGCTCATTAAAATCTTATATGGCAGAATTGACTATTGAGGTCATATTGGTCATATTTAATACTCCATATGACTGGAAAAAAGGGTCATCATGACTTTAGCCAGAGGCTTCGTCGACCAGGCGGTACCATGCGGAACACACAAAACCTATGCAAGAACCGAGCATGCAAAGATATTGGTTCCACGAGAGGTCCAACCGTTACAAAAAATGTGATACTACATAAACAAGAAAATTAGCTATGTTTTATCAATATAGGTGGATTTAGCCATTCCTTAAAATTTCCCATTAACCTTACTTTTGGGCAAACTTTTAGCTTCTCATTCGGTTATGGGCAAACTTTATACATCTTGATTCAATTCGGCAAGCATGTACGGATTCGTAAATTTTAATTGTTCCAACACAGTCCATAAATTTGGACAAAACTGGATTATGTATAACTAAAATTCCAAAAAAATACATGACAAAAGTTTGTTTCAACTTTCTACGAACACAGATAGAGAAATCTTTCAGAATTAAAGTTTAGCTTATCATATGATACAAAAAGACAATTTATTTTCTGAATGGTTATTTTATCTTCCTTGATTTTTTTACCTTATGTAAAATTAGGCATCGCCAAATGTGAGGAGTTAATGCAGCTAGTACTTGTGTACTGCAGACTTGTGTACTGCAGAAGATTCATTATTAAATTGAGCCCGTTTGTCAATCATCCAAAAATCTATAGAAAAGGACCGTTGATTTTGGTTTTGTGAAAATTCTAAATATTCGGACAGTTACTTAAATACACGACATAAATGTTGTATTTTATAAAGGTGTTCATTTTTGTCAAACCCTAGCTCAGACCATGTTGAAATGAGTTAAAAAAAATAAACCCAGACCAGACCAATATAATATTCAAGCCCGAACCAGACGGTCCGGTACGGTTTTGCACTGACTTACGGATTGAATGCTTCTTTTCGGTTATGGGTTGAGTTTCTGATGATCACAGTTTCATATTAAATACGCCGTGGTAAATTGTATCCGAATATGGAAGAGTAAAGATAAATTCAAATAAAACTCAAAAAAATGTTATAATTCAAATGACAACACAAATAATCTTTATACAAATTGTATACAATTAATTTAATGACTATGATTATTTTTTAACTAACGTTAAAAATCAATGACCGAGATAATTTCAAATGTATTATACTTAATTTGTTATATAATTTGTTAATTAACATATATACTATAGTGGTTTTAGTGGGTTAAAACATTTTTCACGGTTTGATTTAAACGGGTCACTACGGTTTGGTCTGGCCTGATCCGGTATGGTTTTTGATTAGCTAGATCTAGTCCAACCCGTTAATAACGGTTTTGAATTTTTTGAACCCTAGCCCAAACCAAATATGTTAAAAACCCATATCAGAACAGATCAAAACACCGGTTCGGTCCCGGTTCACGTTTCACCATTATTCTGGGTTATTTTTGTTTTTGTTACCTGTACTAACACCCCATTTCGTTTTTGAGTCATCTACTACCATTTTTTTCTTCCGCTTCCCTCTACTTACAATATTTCTCTTTTTTGGAAACCAGTTGTTAAATACTTAACAGAATTGACAACGCGTGTAATCACATGACCCATTTCCGTTATCGACAGGGGCAAATATTGTCAATTAAGAAAAAAAATTTAAAAAAATTGTTGGATAAACTTAAAAAAAACGCCAAAAAAGTACGTTTTAGGTGTAAAAACACGTCGGACCGGCCCTAACACTACAAAATAATGTGTAATTTAGTGAGAGTCAAAAGCTGTCACAAGCCTGTCGCTAATTTCAAAAGTTGTCACAAATCTGTCGCAAATTGACTAAACTGTCACAAAACCGTCACAAAAACCGTCGTTAATAAGCTCGTAACAAAAAATACCGTCACTAATTCCGTCGCTATTTGAGTATTTTTTTGTAGTGTAATTTAGATCCAATGTTAACGTTTTAACGGAAATGGGTCACGTGATAGCACGCGTTGTCAATTATGTTAAGTATTTCACACCTACTTTCCAAAAAACACAAGAATTATAAATAGAGAGAAGCGAAAGAAAAAAATGGTAATAAAAGGCTTAAAAACGAAATATGATGTTAGTATAGGTAATAAAAACATAAATAACCCCAAATTCTTCACAACCATAAGCATAGTGGTATAACACATATATAGGAAACAAACATAATTAACATCAAGTAACATAGCAGTACGTGGTAGTCTTCTATTAATACGTGCATATCTCAAGTCTAATTTTATGAGTTCTTTGAGATTTGAAGAAATAATATAGCAAAAGTCGATACAAAAAAGTAGTAGTTTACTCAAGAAGTAAACCCTCACATCGGCTGCTCGGCTTCTACACTTACCCAACGCTCAAATTTTTTTATTGCCTATAGTGATATTAGTAAGCAAAAAATGCAGTTGCATTTCTCTTTCATTTGAGTTAAATTTCATAATTTTAACAACAAATAAATAAAATTAAGCTAAACAAATAGTGTGTTCATAGGAATAAAACAATTAAACCAAATAAATAGTTTAAAAGGCATAAAACAATTGTTATTATATTAAAAAGACATAAGATTAGAAATGTCAAAAAAATAAAGTGTTGTTGGAAAGGTTTGAACTTAGGTCTTTCAAGAGTTAGGATAAGCTCATAACCATTTAGGCTACGTATACATGCAAAAGGGGAGCCACCACCACTACAAAAAAATACTCAAATAGCGACAGGATTAGTGACGGTATTTTTTGTTACGAGCTTATTAGCGACGGTTTTTGTGACAGGTTTGTGACAGTTTAATCAATTTGCGACAGATTTGTGACCGTTTTTTAAATTAGCGACAGGCTTGTGACAGCTTTTGACTCTCACTAAATCAAACATTATTTTGTAGTGCACCAGCCCTCCCACCCCTCCCACCCCTCTCATGTTAGCCATTAGATTTGATTCATTTTTATCGAATGGGTAAATTTGAAACATTCTAATATGAGAAAATAACACCAGAATATTTCCCTCAATACTTTTAGTTTTTTTTTCCAGCTACGTACATACTACATAATTTTTGAATTTTGTTTTTTTCTTCATAACGTTTAATGTAAATAACAATAATAATTTTTTAATAAATAATTTACATTAGGCTGATATCAAATAGGGTTTTCATTTTTATTTGAGTTTTTATTGGGTCCTCCCATCTCCTCCAAATTAAAATAATTATATACATAAAAACTACGATAATGAGAGAATTTTTTTTAAAATTTAAAAACATTATTATTTTTATTTTAATTAACGGTAGGCTAAACAAGGGTCCTCCAATCTTTTATTAGGGTTTTATCAGTTAATATATTTTAATGTTATATTTTTAATTTTATTTAACGGTAGACCACACAAAGTTTCCTAATCTTTTATCAAGATTTTATTGTTTGTGATCACCGAATTTTAAAAAGATTTTCATATACATATCTATTATTTTGGTTGATAAGATCCAATGGTTCGTAAAGGAGGAGTGTGAGGACTCACCTAGAAAGAAGGAGTATGGTACTCCCATTCCCATATACATATGATAAATTTAAACGATATACATTATTTGTTCCATGTTTGTCCTTAAAAAAATTATTTTACCTCATTATCCAATGATCAAGTCTTACTCGGGTTGAGCTTACACTCTCCAATGATAACGAAATAAATTAACCTAAAGGTATGGAAAAAAACCAAGAAACAAAAATGTATCATTCCTAGATGAATCAACTTTTCACACATTCAAAAAAAATGTTTAATGCTTAGTTCCAAGAATAATGGCATAGTCATGATGACATTGGTGGTTCGCTTAGACTTGATCTTTAAAAGGAAAAGGAGTGGACCTCAAGTTCGACCAACTTATCATCTAAAAGTCGAATTAGTTGCTTCAATATTGATAGCTTGGACCAGGTTGTTTAACAATTTGAGTGAAAATTCATGATGCATCACGTGATGACATGAAAATATAAATAATTTGGTAACAAAAGAAAAAGTGGTCTAACGTATTCATAAGCCCACCCCGACCTCGGAGTTCTGAACCCGCAGTCAGAATTCAAAACTTATCTTCAATTAAGTTCTGGAGTTGGGGTTAGTTTACTTAAGGTTTTTCCGTCTTGGTGAGTAACCAAGTTTACTGGAGCGACTATATATATTTTTTCTTGAATTTATCAAGGTGAATATTCTCCTTTATATATAGAAATAAACATTCTAGTAAAAAAAGCTGGATTCACAGCTCGATTAAAGCTTGATTCAGAGCTCGAAAAAAGCTTGGTTTTCTTTTTTGTAGCCCGCTAATAGCTTACGCTTCATACGTTCTTAGTGTAGGGTTTTTTTTGGCCATTATACATAAAAGAAGAAAAAATACAACAAACGCCAATACTAAATCATCGTTAATCAACCCACGCCTTTTTTCGGAGCATCATTCAAGTGAAATCATAGATAAAACGTTTTACAAGAGATACGCTAAGAAATGGTCATACTCTATTCTTAGCATAGGCTCTTCTAAAACGTTTTAGCTCATTTCACTTACTTAAAACACTGAAAATAAATAGTTGCAATTAGAAAGGGAAGTTGATATTGGCCATATGGGCATGGGCTATGTTCTTGGTCCAAGAAAATATCACGCCAAACCTAACTTTTTGAAACAGTCTCATCCTCCTATGTGCATGAGATAGTAATGATGAAATTATGAGGTCACACATGCCACAATTTTCTTTTATTTTACTTATAAAATAAAGCCTTGTAAGTTGTGACCACTTATTTTATCGTAGTATCTATTTTAGTCGCATTAGCATCAAATTGACATAACAGAATGCCCACCATGATAATGATATGAGCTTCTCATACTCATTGAATCACACTGGACCACAACTTAATTAATTTAAAAGCACACTAGTAAATTTTTAACATTTGATATTTTTACGTATGTGGTCACTAACGGAATAATAGCTTGCCATCGTAACCGGCGCTATTATACTATCACGTTTGACTATTAAGCTATCAAATTTCATAATTTCATTATCATCGTAAATCGATGAAATTGATGTCGTTATATCTTATATTTGGAGAACTATTTGTTATAAACAGAATTGCACTCAACATGTGATAGGTAAGAGAACGTGAGTTCAATTTCATCATTTTGTTTAACGATGAGTACTCAATTGTGACAAATTTAGTAGATTAATACCTCAATTGTTAAAATAGGTAGTACACTACATAAATCGTTAAACACTGATAGTACAATAGACTAAACATATTTGTTCCCTAATCAAAGTACTAAAGTTATGACAGCAATAGAATAACAATTTTTACGATGTATTTCACCAAAATAAAACAGACTTTAAACTTTTGGCACTGTAAAACAAATAAAACACACACACAAAATCCAGTTTGTCCCAAACAATTTTCTTTATTTTGTGAGGATACAGAACAGGAAGTATTGGAAAAAGGAAAACGAATTATAGGGAAGAAAATAATACTGTTACTGAAATATTATAAACAAATTAACAATCACAGGCATTTCTTTGTTTTGCTTTATCTTTTAAAAAAGAAACTGTTGATTTGATTTAAGAATTAAGATAAATGCGTGTGGGACTTACATCACAATCATCGTTTTCTTATTTCTATAAACGCACTTAATTAGTGTTTTGTCATATTAGAATCCTAAACCAACATATAAACTACTTTTCTAAGATAGTCCAGAGATACACTCTACCTGTTTTATGCAATAGCCTAACTAACACCGCCTAACCAACTATAAATTGGTATATAAATACGTAAAATTTCAATAAAAACTATGTATATTAGTATATATTCTTATTTCACTGAACTCATTAACATGAAACCTTAATGATTTTTGTTTAGTCTTAACCCATAAACTCAAAACATCAAAGGCTTGTTAAGTTTGAACTTTTTACAATGAAATGCTTATGCATACATGTGGAGACAACAAGTTATATGATCAATTTAATATTACCATTTACTAATCGAAGTGTAACATTTAGACATTTTCACCTCGGCAAGAAGAACCATCCAAAAACTATTTGACATTGCACTAAAAAAAAAAAGTGTTAATTTAGTGAGGGTTTAAAACTATAAAAAAAGATGTTTATTTGAAAAATTTGTAACAAAACTGTCACAAATCAACTAAAATGTCGCGAATATGTTACAAACGCCGTCACTAAACAACTCATCACAAAAAACTGTCACTATTTCCGTCCCTTACTTAAACATATTTTTTGTAGTGTTGGTGTCACGTAAAATGAACATTTTTAATTCATAATTGCACCAAATAATTGGAGATCTAAAGGACTATCTGTGGTATCAATTAAGTTTAAAAGACGTTATTATTAAACATTACTAGCTTTTTGGGTCGAAAGCATAATAATCTCCTAAAAAGCTGAGTAAGAGCTGTATTGAAGTAACATGTTTTTATTCCTCTTTTTCAATAAATAAATAAAAAGTGTCCTCTGGTGAAAGGAGTTGATACCTACTTAATTCACTTGTGGAAGGGAACATTAATTTTTAACAACAATATTGTTTTTTTTTTTGAAATGATAACAACAATATTGTTGCATAAGCAAAAAGCATATGGAGCATACTAGGCAAAAAGCATAGACGTACACAACAGATAACCGGAATACAAGGTCCCCTATCTGGCTATCTTTACTAAAAGACAAGAAGGCTAAATAAATAAAATAACTATTCTATAAAGCTAGTAAAAAAACTCGATCAAAAGCTTAAAAAAAAACTTTAAAAGCTCGGTTTACTGCTATTTAGACTTACGCTTTTAGCGCAGAATCGGTAGCTTTTGCAAAAACGTTTTAGCTATGTTTTCGCTTTTTAAAACACTGAATGAAATAGATTAGTTATATAATTGTTAATCCTGTTAAGCTATATTTGATAGATAGGAGAATGAATTGGAAGGGGTTTCCGATCGTTGTTTCGGCATAGTATCATTGTATCCCACAATGGAGCTATAGTCTGGAGTGTTTAACAACACGTCTTAGCATTTGATAATCATAAAAGTCATCAAATCACATAATTAAACACGTCATCTCATGGATTTATTGTTTGAACTCACAAGCAAAAAGCGCTCAATAATGAAAGCGAAGCAGAATGAGCGACACATTAGTTGGTTTTGACATCCATTGATTCATAAGTCAGTTTTTTCATATATTTGGTTTTTATTTTCACATTCTATATAGATTTCACGACGACCCAAAAAAGAGCGGTTCTGAATATTCTACGTACATCAGTAAGACAATTCTTGTGCACTTTTGACGTATTATAAATTCATCCTACTTCTGAAAAGCGCTTAAAGGTCTCCAAAATACAGAACAATTCAAATGCAAAGCACTACTCTTAAATATACAACGGTAGCGTGAAGTGCAAAACAAACATATACCGTAACTTATACATTACCTGAACTAAAATTCAAGTAATGAAAGGGAAAACAGAAGATACACATGAAAGTAACACAAGCGACAGTCTCCTAAATTCCTAATCTTTATCAAACAATCCTCGTGACATACTAAACAATAGAGGTCACAAAGAAAATAAAATCCGAAGAAACTCTTAGCGTCTAACAGATCATACGTTGAGAGGCTGTTGCCTTGCTTGTCCATTGTTATATCCATCGTAGGGCTTTGGCGACTTAGATTTTCTTCTGCACACAATAACCCAAGTAATAACTTCTAATACAACTGCAAAGGCACCCAAAGCGATGATAACCCCTGTGTAAGCCGTTTTCCATTTTTGTGCGGGTTGTAGTATGTCGAGACCCTTGAACACGTTGATGATACCAAGGACTATAACAGAGTATCCCATACTGTGATGGTATATATTCCAGTAAAGTCGCAGTTTGTGATCCTTTTTTGGTCTCAAGAACAATGCAAAAACCTATGATTACAAGAAAATAAACATTTAGAATATAGTATAGTAGAAGAAGAATAAGTAAACTTGTCAAAGATCAAACACAAGTATATAACCATTCTACTGAAAAAAGGTAAAGAAATACACAACCATTATTTAAGTCTTGCTTTGAGCTCCTAAACTATATTTGAACTTTACGACTTGCACATTTTTTGCTGGAAACAAACCTCTGACAGTTTTCACATATTAAATATAACAGTGTCATTCACTTTTGATTTAGATTTAGTTATATTTAAGCATTTTAACTGGAATTGGGCAACTCATAATAATAAGACTTGAGGCACAAAATCTGAGGAAAAAATATACCTGCACGGTGGCAAGTGTGAAGAGAGCGATTCCAATGTTGCGATGGCTTGAATATTCAACACCCTTGGATTGGCTACCGAGTTTCATTCCTGTTCCCCAACCAGCAACGCCGATAATGTATGCAGAAATTTGACATGCTACGTGGAGATAGAACCATGTGGGGTCTGCGGATGGGAAGGTCTTCAAGTATCTAGCGATTATTATTCCAATCGGAAACATAATCCCCCAGCTCACAACGTTCAGTATTCCGTGAATCTGTCACAAGAGAATTAGTTTATACATTATTAAAGGGAAAATTTTGGAATACTAGACAATAGTTTTTTATCAAACTAGTATTGATAGTCAGCTGTATTTGGAATTTATTAAAGTGAATTTAGTATACGTAGCTTGACTTAGCATATTGGATTAATGAATTACATGTGTATGTTTTGTATACTACTCCTAATAAATTGTTAACATAAGTACTATAAGATCTGCATGTTCGAAAAGCTTGATATACATGTGAGCATGCTGAAATCAAATATTTCTAAAATCAAGCCTTATTCAACTCTAGAATCCAGCCTATAAGTACTTCTGACACTATCAAAATATATTGTTATAAATTGCCATTCAAAGTAGTAACGGTTACAAACCAAAAAACTTAAATTAATATTGAAAACTAGTACAAAAAGTCAGCAATTGATGGCCTTCCTATTTCAGTTCGGTAGTCCAACTCCTATGACAGAATAATTTTGTCCATAAGTTCTCTCAACCATATTTAGTATTTGGCCAAAAAGTTTGCTCCAAATTAGATTGTTTCACCAAAAAATATCTTTCTAATTATTATTGAGATTTTTTTTGAATCTTTAGCTTATCTAATCAGCTTAAAAGTCCTGATTTGTATTTTGAATGCCAAAATAATAGCCAATCTATAACTTTAAAGCAAATAATTGACAAATCCTTAGATTCTGCTGCAGGCTGCAATTCAGATAGTATTCTAAGTAAGGATAGATACTGTTTTTCTTATAAAGCATTGAAGTAACATAACAGTAACAAAAAAACTTCTGGCTTTTTTATAGCAAATTAGACAAAGCTCTGAATTCACTAATTTAGTTGCAGTAAAAAGACAAAAAAACTTAATTCTAACTATAAAATAATTCCTTAACAGATCAAGACCTGTAAGTGCAGTTCTTAACAAACATAAGCATATAAACAATTTAATTACTTGTTTGGTTGCATATTTTAAATTGATGTTATTCTTTGTTTGGCCTACAAATTCCAGTAAATTCATTGATCTGCTCAAATTACTTTTACCCTAAAGAACTTTAGAAGTATCAAACTGAATATCAAAAAACTTTTATCTCAGACAAAAATAAGCCAGCAGCTTATTTGTTCAAAAGTTTAGCCTTTTGTTATCTGATCTATAATTTCAAGATATCTAAAATTTCAAACTTGACCAAAATTTCTTCAAGACTCAAACAATTCAGCTTATCAGCCTAACACCCCAACTAAAACAGAACGCGACAAGCGATTAATAGATAGAATATATAGATATATAAATTACATACATTCTTATTCCTGGACCTCGAATCGGATCCGGAAGCAATGGCGCTTTCCCCCTTGAGCAAATCCAGAGTCCCCTTAGCATTCAAGTTAGCGGTCGCGAACTCATGTTTCCCAGGAAATCCTCCGTTCACCGTTCCTCCAACCTGCCAAACCTGGTTCACGCTTGTCCCCATTCCTTCCGGAACCTTGAACGTCGCAAATAACCTCATGACACTATTAATATTATCCGCAGACATATCCGTAACATCAACGGAAAGTTTTCCAGGAACGATGGAGTTGTAGGATTTTAAATCGTAAGTCTTGACAACCATGACTCCGGTGGTGTCCTTGAATGCGACGAGAGACTGTGCACCAACCATTCCGTTCCCAGTTGGGTTAATGGCCCAAGAAATCCATCCATCAGGTTTTGCAGGTGGGGCTACGAAAGCAATGGAAAGTGTCGAGTTTTTCTGGTTGTATGTCCAATGGATTTGTGAGTTTAGTGTGGATAAATCTGAGCAATTGTTGTAAAGCTTGTTGTTTGTGAATTTCTGTGAAGTACATGATGTTTGGGATTTGGAAAAAGGGATTAAAAGTGAGATTGTTAAGAGGGTTAATATCAGTGAAGATTTGTTATAAGCCATTTTGTGTATTTAGAAAGAGAAGAATATATGAGATATATATTTAGAAAGTTAATTATAATGAGCAATGGACGTGTGGAGGGGTGATAAGAGATATATAGTGAGAAACACCCTAAACTACTGAATCCTCAAGAAAATAAATTATTATTTATCATTTTTAATATATACTCACTCCCTCCAACTTTATTTGTCCACATGATAAGTAAAATATGCATTTTAAAATGAAAAAAAAATTGTATATAAATTGCTTAAATGATAAATTTGAAAAAAAATTGATACAATCAAATTAAATTTTACTATGTAATAGTTTTTTTAAATTTATTATTTCGACTATGTAATTACGCACGTAAATTCATGTACACTTAATATGAATGTGAGGGAGTAACAACTAATTATATTTTATTCGTGAGAGCACCAAGTATGGGGCCAATTTGATGAACTCAGCTATAGGCCGGTTATTTTCAAACAAACAAAAATTACTGTAATATAATTTTTATTTTTTTATCAAATACTGTAAGATAAATAATCCTACTCATAGTTACGGTAAGCTTTACTTAGATAGAAAATACGTTTTCCCGTACGTTTGTTTTGAAAAGTGAGACTATACTTTTTTAGAATTAAACGGACAGGTTTGATTAAAATGGATGTACAAACCCTATTCATTAACATGAGAGACACATATTCACAAATTAATAAACACACGAGGGGCGAGTGCCTGCGATTATTAATAAGTCCAACAATACTAAATATACCAATTAGCTTGTCCGTTTAATAACAATAAAAGAACGAAGTTGTCAAATAAACTGATAGCACCTAAGATCATGCCGCGGATAGGTGCGTATCAGACAATTGCCCTTTCTTCGAGACCGACCTTGCCCTCAAAGTCCTTTTTTTGACAATTTCTTCTCTTATTCACCCGTTTTCCATACATGGTAAAATATGCAATGATAGAAAAATATTGCCACAAAAAATAAGCACGTGAAGCAACTCCCAAAACTTCCCTTCTCAATAAGTGCGCCTCCTAAAAAACAATAAATTATAACTTCCCAAAATGTGTCAAAGTAATAGTTTTATGGCTTTCCTTTTACGAATATATCATGAAATGTTGAGATCCGCTCAATCATATCAAATGAAATCGACATTGAAGAGAGAGAAGAAGCTTTGTTAATCGAGCTAAAATTACTATAAACTGATCTCATTTTTATTAAAATGTAGCTGGGTATTAAATAACCCAATAACACCGTAGACATGTGTAACCAATCACAGCGTGACAGCTGGAGTTAGTTACAACTGACTTTTCACTAAGTACAATAGTTTCATATTTATTACATATCAGTCTATTTCATTCTCAAAACTAACAGATAAAATCCTAAGTAATTACAATCACAGTATCAATACGTCAACACGTCCACTCAAGGTGGAGTGTGGAGATTAAAAAGCACCCAACTTGAAGTTAAGAAACATGAATTGTTGAGCAAAAGGTCTGCTAACCGATTTCTTGTATAAACATGAAGAAGATGAATTACACCAGCTTGTAACTTTTCCCTCACAAATTGGCAGTTAATTTCTATATGCTTTGTTCACTGATGATATATTGGATTGGCAGCAAGAGCAGACTTGCTAGCACTGTAGATAGAAGCAGAGCCAGAAGAAGAAACACCAAGATCTTTCAACAATTGTAATAACCAAACAACCTCACAAGGTAGAGGCAACAGCTCTATATTCAGCCTCTATAGAGCTTCTACAGACAACCTGTTGTTTCCTGCTTTGTCAAGAAATCAAACTTGTACCTAGAAAAACACAAATACCAGATACTGATCTTTTAGTATCAACACAAGAAGCTCATTTAGCATCTAAAAAAGCTTTTAATTGAAGAGTATTATTACTAGAATAAAACAACCCTTGACTTGGTGTATCCCTCAAATACTTCAACATCCTAAAAGCTGCATCCATATATGATTGACTAGGTGCCACCAAGAACTGGCTTAAACAGTGAACATCAAAGGCTATGTCAAGCCTTGTGATAGTGAGGTACAACAATATCCCAATAAGTCTTCTATAACAAGAAATGTCTGAAAGAGGATCAGTAGGGTCAGCACTTAATTTGAGATTTTGCTCCATGAGGAAAGCATATGATTTTCCATCTAATAAGCCAACTTCTGTTAATAAGTCCAAAGTATATTTTCTTTGACAAAGAGATAAACTATTCTTGTTTCTTGAAATTTCAAGGCCAAGAAAATATATCAAATTATCCAAATCCTTGATATGAAAAGTAGTACCTAGGGAGTTTTTCACTCTAGCAATATATATAGCAACATTATTTTCACTGAGAATAACATCATCAACATACACTGGAAGAGCAAGTAAAACACCATCCTTTTGGTAGATAAAAAGTGAAGAATCTGAGCTGGTTTGAATAAAGCCAAAATCCAACAAGCCTATAGAGACCTTGGAAAACCACTTTCTACTTGCCAGTTTAAGGTCATAAAGAGACTTTTTAAGATGACAAACTCTAGAATCATCTGGTTGAATAAAACCAGGAGGAGACTGCATGTAAACCTCTTCATGAACATCACCATGAATGAAGGCATTATTGACATCCAATTTTGTCAAAAAGCATTCTTGAGCTACTGCTATGGCAAGCAAAACACTTACTGTTGTCATCTTGGCTACAAGGGGAAATGTAGTTTCATAATCTAAATCTTCTGTTTGAGTGTAACTTTTGGCAACCAAACGTGTCTTATATATTTCTACATAACCATTAGCTTAGTATTTGATTTTGTAACCCATTTACAACCTATAATAGACTTTCCAGGTGCTAAAGTAGCAAGTTCCCAGCTATTATTATCTTCAAGTGCCTTAACATCAGCTTTCATAGCTTCTACCCATTTTTCATCTTTGCTAGCAAGCTTATAAGTAGTAGGTTCTTGGTCAGTATGTATAGCCATACAAAAGTTTTTATAAGTAGGAGAAAAATGATCATAACCAACTATTATAGAAGATAGAGCAACATTACCCAAAGTACAATTGTAATCCTTAAATTTGGCAGGCATGTGAATTGGCCTTTTTGATTTTCTAACAATATTTGGTGGTGATGGAAAGACAGGGTTAATCACATCATTGTCAGAATGTACAATGGGTGAATTAGATGATGACATTTGTGGAAAGTTTTCTGGTGATAGAAGAAAAGAATTAATATCACTACCATTGTCACAATGTACAATGGGTGTACCATGCTCATTATTAGTAGGAATTGAACCTGGTGTTTGTAAAGAAAAAAAAGTATTGTCTAGATATAGTGGCAAACTTATGACATTCTTGTCATGAGAAGTGTGAAAAGGGAATACATTCTCATAAAAATTGACATCTCTGGAGATAAAAGTGGTATTAGTGGCTAGATCAAACAACTTGTACCCTTTAACAGAGAAATGATAGCCTAAGAAAATATATTTGCGAGCCTTTGGATCAAATTTTATCCTAGCTCTAGCCAAGGTTGAAGTATAGAATAAAGAACCAAGCACATTCAAGTGTGTGAATGTAGGCACAACTTTATGTAACAACTCATAAAGACTTTTCATATGCAATGAATAAAAGGGTACTCTATTAAGCAAATATATAGCAGTTAAGACAGCATCCCCAAAAATGAGTAGGATTTTTAGACTGAAAGAGTAAGGCCCTTGCTATACTAAGTGTCGTTGCTTTCTCTCAACTATACCATTCTGTTGAGCTGTTAAGACAACTGGAGTTAGTTACAACTGACTTTTCACCAAGTATAATAATTTCATGTTTATTACATATCAGTCTATCTCATTCTCAAAACTAATAGATAAAATCCTAATTAATTACAATTACAGTATCAATACTTCAACATGTCGGCATGCTTGACCGATTCCATAATGAAAATATCATATATAGCAAATACAGAATAAGATCGAACATACTAGATCTACCAAACTACGCAATAAATTGTGAACGACTCATACAAAAATGAACTACTAAACTCTAGTTCAACAATTTGTCACGCAATACCTCATAAATCCAAACACTCCCAACCAGATATTTTGTCTCCACGTGAATAACCTAATTGACAACCCCCGTCTTTCTCACGACACCCATCTCTATAATTATGTCCTCCCTCAAGATCAATTTTTGTATTTCTAGCATAACAATTGCTTTAGCATGTATGTGTCCAACTTTTTTAATCATTATTAATCTTTTTTATATTTTTCTAGTAGACAATTAATCATGCCGACCAATATAAAATGACCCTTATAAATAAAATTTACATCACTATTACAAGCTTTTCTTGTATACAAGATCCATAAAATTTGACCAATATTTTTGCTTAAGTTGTCATACATACATAAGAAAGTGATCGTCTTCAAAATATCATAATTAAATATTCATATATCGCCAAATAAGTAGACAAAACTTTTTAACATCTTCTTTATTCTCATGCAAAGCTCGGACATCATAGAAAAATATGTGCTATATGAAAATCTCCTTCGCATCATTGTTGTTCGAATTTGTTCAAATAAAAACGCCAGGATATAAGGTTTACTTCAAAAAATCACAACTTCACATACACCGTATTTCTGAATTGAGTGATTCAAATTGCTAAATGTATATATGCATCCCTCATACACCTACGTAAAGCGGAACTTTTGTATGACAATGCACACTTTAGCAAAACCAAAATTTCGTACAGCGAAAAAAACCTTATGTAAGCAAAGTGTTGAATTGAAATATCATAACTATTTACCTCCTCGTCCAAATTGATCGATTCAAATTGGAGAATATACATATACGATCCCTCTATGCCCCCGTAAAATTTTGTTCGATTCGGATACCGTTTAATATATGAAATTGCATTATTCTATAGCTTGACATATTTGGGATAAATAAAAACTACATAGAAAAACCAATCTCGAAAATTCATAGCTGATATTCTGCATACTCAAATAAGTCGATTCAAAGTGGATAATGTACACACACATCTCTTTTATCTCCTTCAAGTCACCTTCTTTAATAATTCAACTCCACTTGCTATATTAAATTTCTATTTTCGTATGGTTTGACGAAACACCAAAACAAATGAAAATAAGCAAATTGCTCAAACTTAAATATAAGAAAGTCGTTAATTGTAGATTCGAAACCGTTGGTCGAAGATGAAACCCACTTCTACCTACAGTATCTCCATGTTCCCAATAACATCAGGAGATAAGTAAGGATTGCTCTATGAAAACAAAACTATTTAAGTATCGTTCATCCTACAAAATTTAATTAAATATTGATCAATTATTTCTAAAACTAATTAAGTATTGGTCTATTACTCATGAAATATAAAAGGCCTACAATTGAAAACAAATAAGAAATTCAAAAAATAACAAAAATATCAAAACTGTTGTAAGATTATTGGACTCTTGGGCTTTACTTATTGGGCCCAGGTGGGCTTGTAACCCTACCCCTCTATCTATATAAAGAGGGCTAGGGGTCTTGTATTTTATCATTCATTCACATATTCATTCATAATAAAGATCATATTGTTCTCCCCTCTCTCTACTTCTGTCTCTCTAAATACCTAGCTAATAGTGTATTACAACACGTTATCAGCACTGCTCTCGGAGATCGAAGTACGGATTATAGATTCAATAAACCTGATTTTGCTATATCGACCTTCACCAACATACCGTGCGTAAGGTACCCGGATATAATTTTTTTGTACCGTACACGTTACATATTACATGTTTGTACTGTTACTGGATGTTTGTATGTCACTATAGCATGTTTGTATGCTACTGCCATGTTACAAATTTGGAAATTGTAATTGAAATCTTATGCATGATTACAATTCCAATGGTTATAGATTGCATGATTACAATTCCAGTAAATAGAAACAGCTTATGCATGATTACTATTCCAGTGGTTATCAAATTGCATGGAAAAAAAAAGCTTATGCTACTGTGACCTTGTTTAAAACATGTATAAATATAAACAGGACCTATGTTATAATTTTGTTTATTAAACATACTAATATGCATCTGTCAGACTATATATGTTATATACTGAAACGCATGTACTGTTTTGTAATTCTCTGAAAGCTGTAAACTATTCTGTAAATTACTCAAAGACTAAACTGAAACTTGTCTGAAATTTTGGACTGTATATGTAATAATGCTGTAAATAGATATATAGATATAATACTTATACGAAAATAGTACATATGGTTGATAAGTTATAATATTTGGTAAATATACACACGCATGCATATAATTTTTTTTATTAAAAGGCAAGCGAATAAAAAAATTGCATGTTAATTGAATAAATTGATATGTTTCCATGTAAATTTAACCCCTTTGCATGTTAAAATATTTTTTTTACCATATATAGAATTGATTGGTAAATTAAAAATATATTGTTTGCTTGCATGTTAAAACTACCGTGTATAGAATTATTAATATGGCGATAAACATAGATAATTGATTGATATCTTGTTAGCATAATCATATCTTTTTGATATTATCATATATATAAATATCACATATGCCAGTAAATTATTGGATTAGATCTAATTGATAATCTTAAATTGATTTGATTTGATATGTTAGAATCTTTATGGATTGATTGATAATCTTAAATTGATTTGTTTATAACACCAAATCTACTGCATGATTAGATAGATCCTAAAATATATTTACTGCCTGTTTATATATGTGTGGTTAATCTAGATAGATATTCTCTATGCTGTTAATATTATTGCCATATATAAAATGCGAAAATCGTATATATTCACATTTAAGTTGGAAAAATTATGAATCTTTCCCAAATAGGCTCACCTATTTGGATACGATGTCTAGGAAAGATAAAGGCGGAAGTCGTTCTCCTAATGAGGTCGGTTTTTAAGAGGCATTCGTGCCCACCCCCCTCACCGTCTTTCCTGGTCGTGTTCAAATAGAGCTACTGAAAGGGTTTGAGTAAATAATAATTTCCCCGAATGTGTCTATATAGATATGTATTCGCCGAATTGGTGTCTCAGTATCGACCTGTCGTTCGATCAAAGAGAACCACTTCACTTAAAAGCAAAACTTGTTTTTCGAACCTGTCGTTTCGAAATAAAGTTTATGCTTGTGCAAACCATAAACATATAAACCAGTCGTTTTATATGAAAAATAATCCACAACTCCCAACACATGTTGGATGCCATCTATGATGAGAAAAATCGCAAAACATACTTGCGAAATGACTGTTTAGACGTTAATGTTATTCCGTCACCACATGTTAGTCACCCTGATGTGTGAAAATATGATGCCCAATTTTTTTGGATGCCATCTTTGATGAGTAAACACGAGTTTGTTGTTACACTCAGGATGAATGCTAAGGCGTTGATTTTATTCCGCCGCCACATTTGAGACGTGATGATGTCTATGGTGAACAAAGGTCTGAAATTGACATATTGGAGCAATCCTTCACCAAAATACTAGCTTGGAAATTGCATTCCATAAGCAGTATCGTGAATTTATATTCACCATGTTCCTTTATCGCCCATCAGTTATTGGATAAGAAAATTACCCCGGTGAGTAATTTTAATCCTATTGGGTCAATGGCGAATTTTTTGCCTGATATTAATGTTGTTCGTGTACATTTTTTTTTCCACGAATCGAGAACCGAGACAAGTGTTATTTGTCTCGAACTGTTGCGATCCCGATGAATCGCCTAGCCAATCGAGATTTTAGACAATCGTCAAAATCAAAAATATGTGGCTGCAAGACAGTAATTGAAAGGAACAATATGGCTCGCTGTCACAAAGCAAGAGATAATGCCTCAATGAGGCAACTCTATGCTATAAAGACAAAGGTCATGCACGGTTACTCCTTAAATAGTTCAAAACTATTATAAAGGTGACAAAAACCGATGCTAATGTGGTTAAAGCTAACTGAAAGGAAACTCTTGAGACCCCTGGTTTTGTGGCTCAAATGAGTTTGGGACATTTCTTTATTGATTTTGATAAATCATTGAGCCATTTTTTCGCTCATCTGGATTATGTTTTCCATTTGGACCATACTTTTGGATTATGGTTTGCCTGTTTACGAAATTTCTCAAAATAATTTAAAGTGTTTTTGAGCAAATTCCTTTGACAAATGTGACCAAACTTTAAATTATGAAATTTTAGGCAATACTTGTGGTGTAGTTGGTTTTCTGGAAATAGTGGGTAACAGTGTACCACATAATTTCACCAACTACTTGCCTAAAGGAGTACTCAGTGACAATGATTCTGGACCTGTCGTTCCAAAATCAAAATCTTTGGTAAAACCAAATTGATTTGTCAAATATGAGGTCTTATAATCATGTAGGTCCTGCCGTACCTTGTTGAGTTATAAAATATTCGAGAAAACCAGTGTTATCTGGTAATTGCTTATGAAAGAATTAAAATTTCTTTACATAACCTCCATTCAATACGACCAAAAGCGTATTTTAGAGGAGTTGAAATGTCTTTCAAGTGGTTGCTACCACATTCTTTTAAAGCATTTAAAGTTATCTTATCATTTCACCTGTCGTCGAAATGATAAATGATTTAGATGCTAAGACATGATTGTCTATACTATCATTCGCCTGTCGTCGATTGATCAAAGCATTTTGATATTGTGGCATTGACCGGATGAGATATTCCCAGGTCAAAAGACGATGCTTGATTTATAATCGCATCGCATTTGGATTCTTTCTGAGAATATATTTCGTGATTAATCCGAAATTCATGCCACTAATGCTCACCTTGAAAGACTAGTATGTGTAAAGATCACGAAATGAACTCGTAGAATTCTTGTAAAGAATTGAAGGAGTTATTGTGGACTTATCCAACCATAAGACGGACCATAAATATAAATGGTTATGGTTGATGCATCGACAATAGGTCACATGATTATTGTTGTCCACAGAAATGCATCATTTCCCAAACTCTTAGCCCTATCATTAAGATGATGGCTCATGATTCGGATTATCCTGAAAAGTCTAGTCGACTTGATAATTCCGAAGAGTAAGAATCGAAAATTCGATTTGAATTACTTGAGTTTGGAAATTGAAATTGAACATCCTGTCGATTATGTTCAGACCCAAATGGACTCACGAAAAGTTTGATGATGCGGCTGCAAATGATTGCACGCATTTCTTGGTCTTGCGCACCAAGATTTATATTTCCGTGTGGGGTTATGCTATTTTGCTGCATTGGTCCGTTATGAGGCCCATAGACACTCAAACACCATGTGCGTACCAGCTGGTTACTGGTATGAGCCATAAGTCTCATATTAACGCGTGTTTAGAGTGATTAATTAATATTTTGATTGAGCCGCTCTTGCGTTCAAAATATGGACCTCTGAAGGGAACATAAGTCGATTATGAATCTCCTGCCTATCATTTGATAGAGTAACCTTGGCAAGCGATCTCTTTACCGCATGATATGCGAAAGTGACATCGCTAAGACTATTCTCCCCGTTGTTAGGGGGAGATTTGCACGTTACCGTTGATAAGGAACGACGTGAAGTAACGTGGCATAACCCACTCAGTCTTAGCTTAATCCCCAAAACTGTACTTAGTGATAAGTAAGTGCATAAACTCCCTCAAGTCTAACTAAATGTCAAACGCATTTAATGACTTTATGAGATGTCATGAGATCATTTATACGTGCTGCAAAAGGCTTGCAAGGATAGACGTCCCTGTCGGACGCCATGTTCCAGTCGTAACACGTTGCTTTGGCCGAACCCGCCAAGCAAAGGACGCTGCCGTCGGCCGTCAGTCTGTCGTCCTTCCTAAGATATGAGGAAGTTGACCGGTTCTTAATTCGTTCAGCCCCAGAGGTGGTGAACTGAAACTCGTTTGTCGCACGAGATTATAAAGGATCAAGGAGATGTGTGATTTCCTCCTCATCCTAAGAATCTTGAAATATCTGTCGATCATGATATCTTAGACGATATTGAAGCGAAACGAGACTGTCATTGATTTCTTGTTCATATATTCGGTGACGACTGATAATATGAACAAATTATGGCAGGAAACCATGTACCGTTGCCTGAAGTCAACGGAGAATAGACTGTACTTATGGAAACTTGAAATCCAAGTAGACTCCTTAGCGAAAGTGTGTTCGGACCTGTAGATCCAACACCACCAATGTTAAACGAGTTCGTTTATTTGGTTATTCGTAAGGAAGAGTGATGAGAATAATGAGATTGTAGAATGCTCGCCTAGTAGCGCAAGGCTTCTCTAACACCTTGGAATTGATTACGAGATGGTTGATTTCTTCGTAATGGACATTATAACAGTCCCCTACTTTACCAGTTTAGTAGTTTCCGAAAAACTGAATATACAGCCATGAATGTGGTCACGGTTTCATCTCTATGGGGATTTATACAAAGAGATACAGATGAAGGTCCCTGTGTGACTTCATGTGCTTAAATCAAGTAGTTTCTGACCACGGAACACGATCTCAATTGACTGAGACGTTCACTATATGGATTAATATAATCCGAGCGGATGTGGTATACCGCCTAAGTGAGGACTTGATCAGCTTGGGATACTTGAACAAGTATTATGCACTTGTGTGTTTTATTATGAGATCCATTTTTGGATTTGCCTTCGACATGAAGGATCTTGGGAAGCAACGGTAGTGACTCGGCCTGATGATCGAGTCCCATAAAGATTGAATCTAAGTCCATGATTCAGACTACACTGAGAAGGTGTTTTGACGTTGTAGTCATCATGACGCTAAGTCGTCAGATTCTCTCATGATCGTTCGATCACTAGACATTGATATAGACCCACTTCGTCCCTGATGTGACGATGAAGAGATATTGAACCATGATGTTCATATCTAAGTACAATAAGCGCATTATTGTACTTGGTCTAATGTGCTAGGACGAACATCTCGTCAGCTGTGAATGGTATAGCTCGACATAGCATCGCGCTAACACGCTGCCATCGAAATGGCATAAAAGACATTTTCCTATTATCTTAAGATAACTGTGGATGAGGGCTTGTCTTATCCCATTTTGCGTCATCGAGTGTACCTACCCCCTTCGGTACTCGAATTAACGCAACCCTTTTTCGGTTATACCGATGCTGGTTACTTATCAGACCCGCATAAAGGATATTCCTAACATGGTCTGTCTTTACCATTAGGAATAAGGCGATATCCTGGAGGTCTTGAAATGACTCCAAACGAATCAGTATGATCTACTCGTGTTCTATGAGACAACTAGAGAGTGTATATGGCTTCGAGCTAGTATTAGCCATATTTGAATTACATATGCTCTGTCTCATGATCCAGATAAAACACTTGTCATAGAAGACAACTTGTTGTTATCGATCAAGAGAGACATGACTAAATTATGCTATTTAGCATTTCTCGCCGAAATTAATCTTCACATATGAAGTTTAAGAGCATTCAGTTGAATGTTCGTTCTATTCCACGTTAGATTTTTTTGCATCCAGTCGTGTGCAAGTAAATGAAGCATCCAGTCGAATGCTCGTACTCTTTATTGAACTATGAAATCATTGCACCCTGTCGTGTGCAAGTGAGGGGGAGCATCCAGGTGAATGCTTATTGCACTAATTACTACTTAGTCGAAATCCTCGCACCCTGTCGTGTGCAAGTGAGGGGGAGCATCCAGGCGCATGCTCGTGTACTCTTTTTGTCCTTAGACCAAGTTTTTTTTTTCCCACTGGGTTTTCCTTGGCAAGGTTTTTAGCGAGACACGTTCCCATCATACCTCACTTAAGATTGCCGAAATTAGTGGGAGTATCCTGTTGTATACTTCTTACCACTGTGTACTCTTTTGTCCTTCGACTAGAGGTTTTTTCCCACTGGGTTTACTCTAGCAAGGTTTTGATGAGGCACCTGTTTTGTGGTTGATCCCCTACTACTACCACTGTTGCACTTTTTTTTCCTTCGATCAGAGATTTTCCCATTGGGTTTGCTCTGACAAGGTTTTGATGAGGCACACTGTTTTGTGGTTAGTTATTTACATGATATTTCGGCCTATATCATTCGGCTACACAATTTCTCTTAGGTACCGGTTTTGTCCCACATCGGGTTTTCCGGCCCTAAGGTTTTTATGTGTTTAGCACTGCGAATGAACTCGACTCAGATCGAATGCATGAAGACGAAGAATTCAAGACGTCCAAATGGGGAGTGTTGTAAGATTATTGGACTCTTGGGCTTTTACTTATTGGGCCCAGGTGGGCTTGTAACCCTACCCCTCTATCTATATAAAGAGGGCTACGGGTCTTGTATTTTATCATTCATTCACATATTCATTCATAATAAAGATCATACTGTTCTCCCCTCTCTCTACTTCTGTCTCTCTAAATACCTAGCTAATAGTGTATTACAACAAAAACAAGATAAACAAAAACAGAAAATACCAAAAAACCTGAAAAAAACCTTTAAAAAATCGAGAACAGGAAAAAACCCTGAAAAAATGGTAAAAAAACAAAAAAAATAATTAAAAAAATATATATATGAAAAAAAGTTTTAAAAAGTTGGGAATCAAACAAATCAGAAAAAAAAATCAGAAAATAGCAAAAAAGTTGAAAAAAACCTACAAAAAAGTCGGGAACCCGAAAAAACCATGAAAAAATGGCTAAAAAAACGAATGAAAATCCAAAAATCCAAAATCACAAAAAAAAAAATGAAAAAAAGTTCAAAAAAAGTAGGGAATCCAAAAAAAGTAAAAAAAATACAAAAACACTAAGAAACTCTAAAAAATCCAAAATCACAAAAAAAACAAAAAAAATTCAAAAAACTCAAGAACCCGAAAAAAACTCAAAATTTTTAAAAACTAAATAAAAAAAGCTAGAAAAATTCAAAGAATTCAAAATCACAAAAAAAAAATGAAAAAAAGTTCGAAAAAGGCGAAAAAAGCCGGAAAGTCAAAAAAATGTTAAAAAATTTAAAATAACTTGCAATTGTTTTTAAATGACTTAAAAATGAAACAGACTGTTTTTAAAATTACTCGAACTGTTTTTAAAAATGACTCGGACTATTTTTAAAATTATTTAATATGACTCAGATTGTTTCCAAATGAGTTAAAAATGACTGACTATTTTTAAAATGACTCGAACTGTTTTTAAAATTATTTAAAATAACTCAGTCTGTTTTTAAAATGACTCAAAATAGATCATACTGTTTTTAAAATGACTTAGACTGTTTTTAAAATGACTCAAAATAACTCAAACTGTTTTTAAAACGACTCAAAACTGTTTTTAAAATAAATTGAAACGGCTCAATCTGTTTTTAAAATGACTTAACATGACTCAAAATATTTTTAAAACGACTCAGACTATTTTTAAAATGACTTAAAATGACTCAAACGGTTTTTAAAATCACTTAAAACGACTCAGACTATTTTTAAAATGATTTAAAATGACTCAGACTATTTTTAAAATCATTTAAAATGACTTAGACTATTTTTAAAATGACTAAGACTGTTTTTAAAATGACTTAAAATGACTCGGAATGTTTTTAAAACGGGATAATATCACTTTAGTGCCCTGAGTTTTGGGTCATATTTACTTTAGTGACCCGACTTTCGAAAATGTTGAATTGGTGACCTAGGTTTCACATATACTTTGATTTAGTTACCTCCTTTAACTTCACAAGTTTTAAACAATTGCAATACAGCCCACTTAGTTTAAAAATTAATAAAATAGACACCGATTTGTTGAAAATAATAAAATTAACTCTTTAATTTTACAATTTTTGTAAAATACACGTTTTCCAATAAGCAAAATTTTCTTTATAATTACAATGTGAGAAATAATTTTTGTTTTTTTAAGAAAGGTTTTAATCTGTAAAAAATTGTTTTAATCAGTAAAAATGACACTACATCCCTAAATAATTTTTGATAATTAAAGAAAAGTGTACGGATTAATATTAATTATTTGGTCAATTACATAAAATTATTAAAGAAAATTACACAGAGTTATCGCACATAAAATTTTACGTTTCCATGAATTCAGCATGAAGTTATACTATTTTTTTCGTAACAAAAAGGTTCACAAAAAGACAAATTGACACTTTTACCAGACTATCATATAATCAAGATATGCGTAACGTTATTTTCTTTAATATTAATCAGTAAAATTTCCTTTAATTACTAACTTTTTTTTACGGATGTAGTGTAATTTTTACAGATTAAAATCTTTCTGAAATGAAAAAATAATTAAATGTAGTGTTTATTTTGTAGGAAAAATTGTATTCAAAGTCGTTTTTTTTTTCAAAAATTATGTCTAAAATTGTATTTATTATAAAGAAAAGTTTTCTTAATGAAAAACGTGTGTTTTACAAAAAATGTAAAATTAAAGAGTTAATTTTGTCATTTTCAACTAATCAGTGTCTATTTTATTAATTTTTAAACTAAGTGGGCTGTATTGCAATTTTTTAAAACTTGTGAAGTTAACGAGGTCACTAAATCAAAGTATATGTGAAACCTGGATCACCAATTCAATATTTTTGAAAGTCAAGTCACTGATGTAAATATGACCCAAAACTCAGCGCATTAGTCGTTATAGTAGCTAGTTTTTCGTTTCGGCATTTTAGTAGGATACAAATGTCGTTATAGTAGCTAGTTTTTCGTTTTGGCATTTTATCGAACATCTTTAACTCTAAAATAACTTTTTTCAATATCAGTAACTCGTTTTCTCACATGAACATTTGTATTATGTTCAAAGTTCAACCACATATACATACCCGGCATCAAATTTTTCAAGAAATAAATCGCTAATCACATTTATAGCAATTATTTTATCATGTCACTTGTATAACACGTTCACCCAAATCGGATTAACATAATCATTTGGTGACTTATAAAATTTCTAACCAATTTATCCTTATTAACACAATAGTTATTCATTGATTTTTAAGGGATAAAGTTTGATTCACTATCTTGATTTTTCCACCCAACATAAGAGCAATGATAGTTACCACAAATTTCATCGATACGCGGTATTAGGGTGGCACGGGGCGGATTGGTGTAGGTGGTGCTTAACCGAAACAAAACCCGCAAAAAAGTATGCGGTGCAAATTTGTGGGGGTTGGTGAAATTCAAAGGCCAACCTATTACAATTCAAAACCTAACCCAACCCAAAGCCAAACGGATTGGGTTGGTTTTGGACCGATTGTTGAAATATCGTTTTAGTATTTGATTTTTCATAAATTGCATAATCAGGCTAAATCTTGAAAAAAATGAATCTTTCAAAGATAAATATAATATATTAAAACAATATATATATATAGGGAAGCATATATACACACATATAAAAATAAATTATGTTTACACTCTAATATCAGCCACACATATTCATTTGTTTTTAATGATACTAGCTAATTAAATAACAAAAACTCTTTACATTATTTTTCCCTTTTTTTCCCACGTGAAACTAAATAGTCCCTCTGCACAACAAACCAATCTTGGCAAACTACTACTATGAGTGATTAAAAGTCTAAACCCATCCCCTTTTATCATATATTCTTTGTGATTTTTATAACAATAAATTAGTTGGAGAGTTTCAAAATTCCTTGAGTTTTTTCTTCATCAAGTTTTTTTTATTCCAATACGTATCTCTATACTTAGACAAATTTTTATTAATGTTTTTTAAAAGAATGTGTTTTACGAGAAACATTTATATAAACCCGGTACACTATAAATAAGGGTGTGACAAGCAATAGAATTTTTTTATTTTAATTTTGAATTATTTTTAGTGTAGTTATTTTGAGCTTTATTAATACATATTTATTGTGAGAATAATTACCTCATATATATATTATGTAGGAGAGATAGAAAGAACATAGAGAAAGAGAACAGTAGCTCTTTATTTATTCAAATGTGTAGAGATATATCCATCAAGGGATCCCTGACCCTCTTTATATAATAGATGATAGAGTTACATATGCTAGAAAAGCCCAAAATAGGCCCAATAGAGTAAGGACCGAGATGACCAATAATATCCCACAACACTCCCCCTTGGGACGTCTTGATTTCTTCGTCTTCATGCTGTCGATCTGAGTTGAGTTCATTCGCAGTGCTAAACACATAAAAACCTTAGAGCCGAAAAACCCAGTGTGGGACAAAACCGGTACTTAGGAGAAACTGTGTAGCTGCATGATATAGGCCGAAATTCCATGTAAGTAACTAACCACTGAACAGTGTGCCTCATCAAAAACTTGCCAGAGCAAACCCAATGGGAAAATTTTTGATCGAAGGAAAAAAAAGAGTGCAACAGTGGTAGTAGTATGGGATCAACCACCAAACAGGTGCCTCATCAAAACCTTTATAGAGTAAACCCGTGGGAAAAACCTCTAGTCGAATGACAAAAGAGTACACAGTGATAAGAAGTATACAACAAGATACTCTTCCTAATTTCAGCAATCTTAAGTGAGATATGATGGGAACATGTCTTGCTAAAAACCTTGCCAAGGAAAACTCAGTGAGAAAAACCTTGGTCTAAGGATAAAAAGAGTACACGAGCATGCGACTGGATGCTCCCCTTTACTTGAACATGACAAGATGCGAAGATTTCGGCTAAGTAGTAATTAGTGCAGCAATCATTCTTCTGGATGCTCCCCCTCATTTGCACACGACTGGGTGCAAAGATTTCATATTCCAAGAAAGAGTATAATCATTCGACTGGACGCTTTATTTTTACTTGCACACGACTGGCTGTTGTAAAATCCACATATGGAATAGAACGAGCATGCGATGGGATGCTCTTGCGCTTCATATGTGAAGATTTATTTCGGCAAGAAATGCTAAATAGCATAATCTAGCCATGTCTCTCTTGATCGATAACAACAAGTTGTCCTCAAATAAGACAAATGTTTTATCTGGATCGTGAGACAGAGCATATGTAATTCAAATAAGGCTAATACTAGCTCGAAGCCATATACACTCTCTAGTCGTCTCATAGAACATGAGTAGATCAGAGTAATTCGCTTGGAGTCATTCCAAGAACTACAAGATATCGCCTTATTCCTAATGGTAAAGATATACCATGTCAGGAATATCCCTTATGCGGGTCTGATAAGTAACCGGCATCGGTATAACCAAAAAAGGGTTGCGTTAATTCGAGTACCAAAGGGGATATGTACACTCGATGACGCAAAATGGGATAAGACAAGCCCTCATCCACATTTACCTTAATGTAATGGGAAAATGTCTTTTATACCATTTCGATGACAGCGTGTTAGCACGGTGCTCTGTCGAGCTATACCATTCACAGCAGACAAGATGTTCGTCCTAGCATATTAGACCAAGTACAATGATGCGCTTATTATACTTAGATATGAACATAATGGTTCAATATCTCTTCATCGTCTCACTAGGGACGGACTGGGTGTATATCAATGTCTAGTGATCGAACGATCATGGGACAATTTGGTGACTTAGCGTCATAACACTTTCTGGGTGTAGTCTGAATCATGGACTTAGATTCAATCTTTACGGAACTCGATCATTAGGCCGAGTCACTACCATGTATTTCTAAGATCCTTCATCTCGAAGGCAAATCCAAAAATGGATTGCGTAATAAAACACGCAAGAGCATAAAACATGTCTCTACGTATCCCAAACCGATCAAGTAATCACTTAAGCGGGATAGCACCTCCGATCAGATTTTATAATCTATATAGTGAATGTCTCAGTTAATTGAGAACATGTTCCGTGGTAAGAAACTACTTAATTCAAGCACATGAAGTCACACAGGAACCTTCATCTACATCTCTTTTTCTAAATCCCCATAGAGATAAAACATGACCACATTCAAAGCTGCATAATCAATTTTCTAGAAACTATTAAACTGAATAAGTAGTGGAACATATAAAGTCCATTATGAGAAAACGAGTCATCTCGTTATCAATTCCAAGGTGTAACAAAAGCATTGCACTACTAGGCGAGCACTAATATAGTCTCATTATTTTGATCACTCTTCCTTAAGAATAACCAAATAAACGAACTCGTTTAACATTGGTAATGTTGGAGCTACAGGTCCGAACACACTTTCGCTAAGTAGTCTACTTGGATTGCAAGTTTCCATTAGGCCAGTCTGTTCTTCATTGACTTCAGGCAATGGTATGTGGTTCCATGTCATCATTTTCTCATATTATCATTCGTCACCGAATATATGAACAAGTAATCGATGACAGTCTCGGTTCGCTTCAATATCGTCTAAGATATCATGATCGACAGACATTTCAAGATTCTCCGGATGAGGAGGAATCACACATCTCCTAGATCCTTTATAATCTCGTACGACGAACAAGTTTCGGTTCACCACCACTGGGCTGAACGAATTAAGAACCGGTCAACTTCCTCGTATCTTGGGAAGGACGACATACTGAACAGCCAACAACATCGTCTTTTGTTTGGCGGGTTTGGCCAAAGCAACGTGTTACGACAGGAAAACGGTGTCCGACAGGGACGTCTATCCTTGCAAGCATTTTTGCAGCAGGTATAAATAATCTCGTGACATCTCATAAAGTTATTAAATGCGTCTGGAATTTATTTAGACTTATGGGAGTCTCCACACTTACTTATCACTAAGTGTAGTTTGAGGATCAAGCTAAGACTGAGTGGGAATGCCATGTTACATCACGTCGTTTCTTATCAATGTTCACGTGCATATCTCCCTAACGACAGGGGGAACAGTTTTAGCAATGTCACTTTTGCATATCATGCGGTAAAGAGATCGATTGCCAAGGTTACTCTATCAAATGATAGGGAGATGATTCATAATCGACTTATGTCCCTTTAGAGGTCCATATTTTGAACGTTATGGTGTTTGAATGTCTATGGGCCTCATAACGGACCGATGTAGCAAAATAGCATAATCTCACACGGAAATATAAATTTTGGTGCGCAAGACCAAAAAGTGCATGCAATCATTTGCAGTCGCATCATCAAACTTTCCGTGAGTCCATTTGGGTCTGAACATTATCGACATGATGTTCAATTTCAATTCTTAAACTCAAGTAATTCAAATCGAAATCCGATTATTACTCTTTGGCATTATCAAGTCGACTATAGTTTTCAGGATAATCCAGGTAAGCAGCTATCAATTTAATGATAGGGCTAATAGTTTGGAAAGTGCTGTATTTCTGTGGACATCAATAAAATGTGACCTTATTGTCGATGCATCAACCATAACCATTTATATTTATGGTTCATTTTATGCTTGGATAAGTCCACAATAACTCCTTCAATTCTTTACAAAAATTCTACGAGTCCATTTCGTGATCTTTACACATATTGTTCTTTCAAATAGAGCATTTGGAATGAATTTTGGATCAATCATGAAATATATCCTCAAAGAGAATCCAAATGCGATGCGATTATAAATCAAACATCGTTCCGGGAATATCTCATCCGGTCAATGCCACAATATCAAAATGCTCTTATCAATTGACGACAGACGAATGATAGTATATACAACCATGTCTTAGCATCTAAATCCTTTATCAATCGACAACATGCAAAATGATAAGGTAACTTTAAATGCTTTGAAATGTGGTAACAACCACTTGAAAGACATTTTAACTCCTCAAAAATACGCTTTTGGTCGTATTGAGTGGAGGCTATGTAAAGAAATTTCAATTCTTTCATGAGCTATTACCAGATTACACTGGTTTTCTTGAATATTTTATAACTCAACAAGTTACGACAGGACCTGTAAGAGTATAAGGCCTCATATTTGAAAAATTAATTTAGTTTTACCAAAAATTTCGATTTGGAATGACAGGTCCATAATTAGTGTCACAAAGGACTCTTTTAGGCAAGTAATTGGTGAAATTACGTGGTACATGGTTACTAACTATTTCCAAAAATCCAACGACCACACTAGTATTGCCTAAAATTTCATAATTTAAAATTTGGTCACATTTGTCAAACGAATTTGCTCAAAACACTTTAAATTTTTTCGAGAAATTTCGTAAACATTTAAACCATAATTCAAAAGTATGTCCAAATGGAATTTTTTTTTATCCAAATGGCAAAACATAATCCAGATGAGTGAGAAAAAACGGCTCAATGATTTATCAAAATCAATAAAGAAATGTATCAAACTCATTTGAGCTTCCTTTCAGTTAGATTTAACCACATTTAGCATCGGTTTTTCAACCTTTATAATAGTTTTGAACTATTTAAGGAGTAGTCGAGAATAACATCGGTCATTTATAGCAGCGATTGGATCCTTGAGTATTGTCTCTTTCTTTGAGACAACCGGCCCTATTGTTTTTTTCAAAACTGCTTAGGTGCCACATGTCTTCGGTTCAAATAATTGTTTAAACCTCACTTGGCTAAACGAACGTCAGACTCGCGGCAGTTCGAGATAAATAACATTTTTCTCGGTTCTCGATTCGTGGAAAAAAAATGTACACGAAGAGCATTAATATCAAGCAAACAATTCGCCATTGACCCAATATGATTAAAACTATTCATCGGGGCAATTTTCTTATCCAATAACATATGGACGATGAATGAACATGGTGAATATAAATTCTCGATACTCCTTATGAAATGCAATTTTCAAGCTAATATTTTGGTGAAAGATTGTTCCAATATGTCAATTTCAGACATTTGTTCACCATAGACGTCATCACGTCTCAAATGTGGCGGTGGAATAACATCAGCGCCTTAGCTTTCATCTTGCGTGTAACATTAAACTCGTGTTTTACTCAACAAAGATGATATCCAAAAAAAAAATTGGGCGTCACATGCTCACACATTAGGGTGACTAACTGATTAGTTGTAAATATTGTAGTATTTTATTACTATTGTGTAATGTTTTAAGAACAAATCTATAATAATAAGTGCAACTTAAATACTATTATGTAATTATTGTTTTGTATCATTTTACTTGTTTTTGTATTATAATTGCAGAAATAAAGAGACCGGAGCTATGAGACAATATTGAACGGGGTGTTATAAATTCGGATACATAAAAAGTTTAGTTTAGTATTTCTATGATTAAAGAATCTACGAGAGTGGGAAAATTACGATATTTATATTTTCGGAAAGCTTGAAGAATTTCTTACAAATTTCAATCAGAAAGTTTTCGCCAATTTTATCATCTTAAGCACGTTAATTGAGCTATAAAAATTCGGAATATGAATAAAGAAAAGAAAAGAAAAGAAAAGGAAATAAATAAAAAGAAAAAGAAAAAGAAAAGAAAAGGAAAGTAAGTCAACAAAAATTCAGAGAAATCAATGCAAGCATTGATTGCATGTTTCCAAACTAGCTTCAATGTCAAAAAAATTATCAGGAGGTTTAAAATTTGTGCTGTATCACGTGGAGAAAAAGAAAAAACGCTGCTGCTAACTGTTGATCTATAGTTTTATTGAAAAAAAACAGCAAATTCGTCATGCACACTGCGCTATAAATAGATGTCAAAGCAAACCAAAAAAGGAGGTGGAGAAAAAGAGAAAAGAAAAGAAAAAACAGAGAGAAGAAAAAAATCAGTAGTTGAGAAATATAATAGTTTCATGATTTGCATTACTATATGGTTCCTCCATCCGAGATTTGTAATATTTTGTATCACCATTCTATCCCTCTTTAATTAATATATTTAAATTTTATTATTATGTATTGTTCATTATTATTATGTTATCTTGATATTAATAAAAGGTTTAGGGGGTAATGCCCCGCTTTTTGTTAAAACGTTTGTATTAATGATGATTACGATCTTTTTACATATTGATTAGAAGAAATTCTATAAATAACAATGGTTATTTACTATTAAGAAAAGTTTGTTTTTATTGTGACTTTATCAAGTTTTGACTAATTGTCGACAAAATTACTTTTGTCACATTTAGTAATTAGTAAGAAAACACTCTAATTTTCAAGGTAGTTTAACATTCTTATATAATAACCATAGCTCATGTTCTACTAGTTATTATCACCCGTTTGTAAAAATTAGACTATTTTTACAAATGTGGAGATTTTAAAAAATAAAACATTTATCTCTAAAACTAAAAATAAAACACTAACCATTGATAAAAATATATGTTTTGTTATCTAAATATAAGATTCGAATATTCTAAAAAGGCCTTCTAAGTTACAAAAATTATTAAAAGGTTCCAAATTATAAGATTGTTATACTTTACTCTGTTAATATTTTATTTTATTTTGCAGCATTTCGTTTTGAAGTACCTTAAGTAAATTCCCTTTGGACGATATAATTGGGTTATCCCGAGAAGATAATACTCAACTACCACCTAAACTTGTGTGTGTTTTTAGAAGAGACACTAACATGTGGTGACAGAATAAAATTTACATCTAAACAGTCATTTCGCAAGTATACTTTGCGAATTTCCCCATCCTGGATGGCATCCAACATATGTTGTGAGTTCTGGATTAGTTATCATATAAAACGAGTGGTTTATATGTTTATGGTTTGCATAAGAACAAACTTTGTTTCGAAACGACAAGATCGAAAATACTAGTTTTGCTTTTCATGTGAATTGGTACTCGTTGATCGATCAACGGATCGATACCAAGACACTAATTCGACGAAACATACATCATTATATTAATACACTCGGAGAAATTATTATTTAGTCAATCACTTTCGGTAACTCTAATTGAACACGACCAGGAAAGACGATGAGGGTGGAGGGCAGAAATACCACTTAAATCCCGATCTCATTAGGATAGGAACTATCCGCCTATATCTTTCCTATACATCGTATCCAAATATGTGAGCCTATTTGGGGTAGGTTCATAATTTTTCCAATTTAAATATGAAAATATATGATTTCGCAAATTTACATATATTATACATAACAAAAGTAATAATATTACATAATAGATATTATTAACATGGTAATTCATAAGTTAATTCCATGTTATCATAAGTTAATCCAATTAACATGGAATGTTATTAACATGGCATCCTACAACAATTCATTAATAATAATAATTCAATAGTTTAAACTTCTATCTCTATAATTTGTGCTTATAGCGCTGAGAAGAGAGAGTTATGATCAATGACCGTGTTAAGTTGCCTCAGATTTTAGGTTTTTCACCACTATTAAACCCAATTATGTTGGAGATTAATCCATGAAGTAATAAGCATACGGTAGGTCAATTTTTATTTTTATTTTTTTATTTGAACAATAGATCTGGAAACAAGATTTACAAAAATTGGGCAGTCCTTGTAAAGGTTGGCGGAATCACAACAAAAAAAAATCAATGAACAATAAGAAGATCATGCCAAAATTGATGAACTAAAGGGTTTAAGGTTTCGGGTAGGCCTCACACCCACGCCGCCAACGGGATATCAACGGAGATGCACAACTAGGTACGAGCAGCGGAGTCATCAGGCTGTGGTTCAGCTTTCCAGCTAACGACTGCAGTGTGTATACGGGCGACGACTATGCATGTCTGAGTTTGGACCACTTCGCCTTCCGATGAACATTCGAGTTGGTCTAGAGAAAGGGGCTTGCCTAACTGTTTACCTACGACTCAAAAATTATGAACTTAGACTTTCAGCGACCGTAAATAGAAAAAAAGGTATTTTAATCAAACATTATATGTCATGTGATAATTAAGATAACTAACCGATTTACTATGATTATGGTGACCCCGAGTTGAATGAAAACGAGACTTTCAGTTATAATATAATAATTTATAGATTGTTGTGTGACATATTAGCTCGTTATATAGATATATGTATAGATATAGAGAGATAGGAGAAACAACAGACGAAGTGTTTATTCATTAATATGATTGTAGAGAGATACATCAAGAGACCTCTGGCCCTCTTTATATAATAGAGGGTAGAGTTACATATGCTAGGAAAGTCCAAGATAGACCCAATAATATCCTACAACACTCCCCCTTTGGACGTCTTGATTTCTTCGTCTTCATGCTGTCGATGTGAGTCGAGTTCATTCGCAGTGCTAAACACATAAAAACCTTAGGGCCGGAAAACCCAGTGTGGGACAAAACCGGTACCTAGGAGAAACTGTGTAGCCGAATGATATAGGCCGAAATATCATGTAAGTAACTAACCACAAAAAAACAGTGTGCCTCATCAAAACCTTGACAGAGCAAACCCAATGGGAAAATCTCTAGTCGAAGGAAAAAGAGTGCAACAATGGTAGTCGTAGGGATCAACCACAAAACAGGTGCCTCATCAAAACCTTGCTAGAGTAAACCCAGTGGGAAAAATCTCTAGTCGAAGGACAAAAGAGTACACAGTGGTAAGAAGTATACAACAGGATACTCCCCCTAATTTCGGCAATCTTAAGTGAGATAAGATGGGAACGTGTCTCGCTAAAAACCTTGCCAAGGAAAACCCAGTGGGAAAAAAACCTTGGTCTAAGGACAAAAAGAGTACACGAGCATACGACTGGATGCTCCCCCTCACTTACAGACAACAGGGTGCGAGGATTTCGACTAAGTAGTAATTAGTGAAATAAGCATTCACCTGGATGCTCCCCCTCACTTGCACACGACTGGGTGCAAAGATTTCATATTTCAAGAAAGAAAACGAGCATTCGACTGGATGCCTCATTTACTTACATACGACTGGATGCAAGAAAATCTAACGTGGAATAGAACGAGCATTCAACTGGATGCTCTTAAACTTCATTTGTGAAGATTAATTTCGGCGAGAAATGCTAAATAGCATAATGTAGTCATGTCTTTCTTGATCAATAACAACAAGTTGTCTTCTATGACAAGTGTTTTATCTGGATCGTGAGACAGAACATATGTAATTCAAATATGACTAATACTAGCTCGAAGCCATATACACTCTCTAGTCGTCTCATAGAGCACGAATAGATCAGAGTGATTCACTTGGAGTCATTCCAAGACCTCCAAGATGTCGCCTTATTCCTAATGGTAAAGACATACCATGTTAGGAATATCCCTTATGCGGATCTGATAAGTAATCGGCATCGGTATAACCGAAAAGGGTTGCGTTAATTCGAGTACCGAAGGGGGTAGATACACTCGATGACGCAAAATGGGATAAGACACGCCCTCATCCACAGTTACCTTGAGGTAATGGGAAAATGTCTTTTATGCCATTTCGATGGCAGCGTGTTAGCGCGATGCTGTGTCGAGCTATACCATTCACAGCAGACGAGATGTTCGTCCTAGCACATTAGACCAAGTACAATGATGCGCTTATTGTACTTAGATATGAACATCATGGTTCAATATCTCTTCATCGTCTCATCAGGGACGGACTGGGTCTATATCAATGTCTAGTGATCGAACGATCATGGGAGAATCTGACGACTTAGCGTCATGATGACTAAAACGTCATAACACCTTCTGGGTGTAGTCTGAATCATGGACTTAGATTCAATCTTTAGGGGACTCGATCATCAGGCCGAGTCACTACCGTGTCTTCCCAAGATCCTTCATCTCGAAGGCAAATCCAAAAAAATGGATCGCGTAATAAAACACGCAAGGGCATAATACTTGTTCAAGTATCCCAAGCTAATCAAGTACTCACTTAGGCGGTATACCACATCCGCTCGGATTATATTAATCCATATAGTGAACGTCTCAGTTAATTGAGATCGTATTCCGTGGTCAGGAACTACTTGATTTAAGCACATGAAGTCACACAGGGACCTTCATCTATATCTCTTTGTCTAAATCCCCATAGAGATAAAACCGTGACCACATTCATGGCTGCATACTCAGTTTTTCGGAAACTACTAAACTAGTAAAGTAGGGGACCGTTATAACGTCCATTACGAGGAAATCAACCATCTCGTAATCAATTCCAAGGTGTGAGAGAAGCCTTGCGCTACTAGGCGAGCATTCTACAATCTCATTATTCTCATCACTCTTCCTTACGAATAACCAAATAAACGAACTCGTTTAACATTGGTGGTGTTGGAGCTACAGGTCCGAACACACTTTCGCTAAGGAGTCTACTTGGATTACAAGTTTCCATTAGTCCAGTCTATTCTACGTTGACTTCAGGCAACGGTAGATGGTTCCCTGTCATAATTTGCTCATATTATCAGTCGTCACCGAATATATGTACAAGTAATCAATGACAGTCTCGTTTCGCTTCAATATCGTCTAAGATATCATGATCGACAGATATTTCGAGATTCTTAGGATGAGGAGGAAATCACACATCTCCTTGATCCTTTATAATCTCGTGGGACAAACGAGTTTCAGTTCACCACCTCTGGGGCTGAACGAATTAAGAACCGGTCAACTTCCTCGTATCTTGGGAAGGACGACAGACTGACGGCCGACGGCAGCGTTCTTTGCTTGGCGGGTTTGGCCAAAGCAACGTGTTACGACAGGAACACGGCGTCCGACAGGGACGTCTATCCTTGCAAGCATTTTGCAGCAGGTATAAATGATCTCGTGACATCTCATAAAGTCATTAAATGCGTTTGGCATTTAGTTAGACTTGAGGGAGTCTATGCACTTACTTATCACTAAGTGCAGTTTTGGGGATCAAGCTAAGACTGAGTGGGTTATGCCACGTTACTTCACGTCGTTCCTTATCAACGGTAACGTGCAAATCTCCCCCTAACGACGGGGAGAACAGTCTTAGCGATGTCACTTTCGCATATCATGCGGTAAAGAGATCGCTTGCCAAGGTTACTCTATCAAATGATAGGCAGGAGATTCATAATCGACTTATGTCCCCTTTAGAGGTCCATATTTTGAACGCTAGAGCGGCTCAATCAAAATATTAATTAATCACTCTAAACACGCGTTAATATGAGACTTCTGGCTCATAACCAGTAACCAGCTGGTACGCATATGGTGTTTGAGTGTCTATGGGCCTCATAACGGACCAATGCAGCAAAATAGCATAACCCCACACGGAAATATAAATCTTGATGCGCAAGACCAAGAAATGCGTGCAATCATTTGCAGTCGCATCATCAAACTTTACGTGAGTCCATTTGGGTCTGAACATAATCGACAGGATGTTCAATTTCAATTTCCAAACTCAAGTAATTCAAATCGAAATTTCGATTATTACTCTTCGGAATTATCAAGTCGACTAGACTTTTCAGGATAATCCGGATCATGAGCCATCAACTTAATGATAGGGCTAAAAGTTTGGGAAATGCTGCATTTCTGTGGACAACAATAATCATGTGACCTATTGTCGATGCATCAACCATAACCATTTATATTTATGGTCCGTCTTATGGTTGGACAAGTCCACAATAACTCCTTCAATTCTTTATAAGAATTCTACGAGTACTTTTCGTGATCTTTACACATACTAGTCTTTCAAGGTGAGCATTAGTGGCATGAATTTCGGATTAATCACGAAATATATCCTCAAAGAGAATCCAAATGCGATGCGATTATAAATCAAGCATCGTCTTTTGACCCGGGAATATCTAATCCGGTCAATGCCACAATATCAAAATGCTCTTATCAATCGACGACAGGCGAATGATAGTAAAGACAATCATGTCTTAGCATTTAAATTCTTTATCATTCGACGACAGGCGAAATGATAAGGAAACTTTAAACGCTTTAAAGAATGTGATAGCAACCACTTGAAAGACATTCCAACTCCTCTAAAAATACGCTTTTGGTCGTATTGAATGGAGACTATGTAAAGAAATTTCAATTCTTTCATGAGTTATTACCAGGTAACACTGGTTTTCTCGAATATTTTATAACTCAACAAGGTACAACAGGACCTATAGGAGTATAACGCCTCATATTTGACAAATCAATTTGGCTTTACCAAAGATTTCGATTTGGAACGACAGGTCCAGAATCGCTGTCACTGAGTACACTTTTAGGCAAGTAGTTGGTGAAATTATGTGGTACATTGTTACCCACTATTTCCAAAAAAAAAAACAACTACACCACAAGTATTGCCTAAAATTTCATAATTTAAAGTTTGGTCACATTTGTCAAAGGAATTTGCTCAAAACACTTTAAATTATTTCGAGAAATTTCGTAAAACAGGCAAACCATAATCCAAAAGTATGTCCAAATGGAAAAATCATAATCCAAATGGAAAAACATAATCCAGATGAGCGAAAAAATGGCTCAATGATTTATCAAAATCAATAAAGAAAGGTGTCAAACTCATTTGAGCCACAAAATCGGGGGTCTCAAGAGTTTCCTTTCAATTAGCTTTAACCACATTAGCATCGGTTTTTCCACCTTTATAATAGTTGTGAACTATTTAAGGAGTACCGTGCATGACATTTGTCTTTATAGCATAGAGTTGGCTCCTTGAGCATTATCTCTTGTTTTGTGACAATGGGCCATATTGTTCCTTTCAATTACTGTCTTGGAGCCACAGGTTTTCGATTTTGACGATTGTCTAAAATCTCGCTTGGCTAGGCGATTCATCGGGATCGCGACAGTTCGAGACAAATAACACATGTCTCGGTTCTCGATTCGTGGAAAAAAATATACACGAAGAGCATTAATATCAGGCAAACAATTCGCCATTAACCCAATAGGATTAAAACTACTCACCGGGGTAATTTTCTTATCCAATAACAGATGGGCGATAAAGGAACATGGTGAATATAAATTCACGATACTGCTTATGGAATACAATTTCCAAGCTAGTATTTTGGTGAAGGATTGCTCCAATATGTCAATTTCAGACATTTGTTCACCATAGACGTTATCACGTCTCAAATGTGGCGACGGAATAAAATCAACGCCTTAGCATTCATCTCGAGGGTAACAACAAACTCGTGTTTTACTCATCAAAGATGGAATCCAAAAAAAAAATTTTGGGCATCACATTTTCACACATCAGGGTGACTAACATGTGGTGACGGAATAACATCAACGTCTAAACAGTCGCAAGTATGTTTTACGATTTTTTTCTCATCATAGATGGCATCCAACATGTGTTGGGAATTCTGGATTATTTTTCATATAAAACGACTGGTTTATATGTTTATGGTTTGCACAAGCATAAACTTTATTTCGAAACGACAGGTTCGAAAAATAGTTTTGCTTTTAATGTGAATAGGTTCTCATTGATCGAACGACAGGTCGATACAGAGACACCAATTCGGCGAAACATACATCACTATATAAACACACTCGGGGAAATTATTATTTAGTCAACCCCTTTCGGTAGCTCTACTTGAAAAACGACCAGGAAAGACGGTGAGGGTGGAGGGCACGAATGCCACTTAAAACCCGACCTCATTAGGATATCGACTTCCGCCTATATCTTTCCTAGACATCGTATCCAAATAGGTGAGCCTAGTTGGGGAAGGTTCATAATTTTTCCAACTTAAATATGAAAATATATGATTTCGCAAATTACCATATCATAAACATGGCAATAAATTAAATATAGATTGTACCTGTCTATATTAACCATATATATATAAACATGCAGTAAATATATTTTAGGATCTATCTAATCATGCAGTAGATTTGGTGTTATAAACAAATCAATTTAAGATTATCAATCAATCTATAAAGATTCTAACATATCAAATCAAATCTATTTAAGATTATCAATCTATCCATAAAGATTCTAACATATCAAATCAAATCTACGTAAGATTATCAATCAATTCATGAAGATTCTAACATATCAAATCAAATCAATTTAAGATTATCAATCAATCCATGAAGATTTTAACATATCAAGTCAAATCTATTTAAGATTATCAATCAATTCATGAAGATTCTAACATATCAAATCAAATCAATTTAAGATTATCAATCAATCCATGAAGATTTTAACATATCAAGTCAAATCTATTTAAGATTATCAATCAATTCATGAAGAT
Source organism: Primula vulgaris (assembly GCA_963920805.1). NCBI lineage: Eukaryota > Viridiplantae > Streptophyta > Magnoliopsida > Ericales > Primulaceae > Primula > Primula vulgaris. Next base: position 9,400,842 of record OY987222.1, on the reverse strand, counting down.
TCTAACATATCAAATCAAATCAATTTAAGATTATCAATCAATACATGAAGATTCTAACATAATCAAATCAATTTACATGCAATCTTTTTTTTATTCGTTTGCCTTTTAATAAAAAAAATATATATATATGCATGTGGGTGAATATTTAGACCGAATATTGACTTTTATAACACATATATACTGTTTTTATACATGTAATATACTACAGGGATTATCCGTGTAATTTCAGCAAACTATATATCTATTTACAGCATTATTACTGCTTCAGTCCATAATTTCAGACAAGTTTCAGTTTAGTCCTTGAGTAATTTCCAGAATAGTTTACAGCTTTCATAGAATTACAAATCAGTACATACGTTTCAGTTTGTTGCAGATTTAATCCGACAGATTAATACATGTTTTACAATTACATGATTTGGGTTATTTGTATGATCTTATCAACAAATATGATTTTATAATCAACAATATGTGTGTTACGATCATATATAGTTATCCATACAAGTAACAAACCTTAATACACATGGATTATATACTACGGGATATTTATCATGTTTTAGTTATCCATAAAATAATACGTGCGATCACATATATGGAATAAATTAAGTTTTGAATTCGGTACCTTACGCACGGTATGTTGATGAAGGTCGATATAGCAAAACCCTAAAATCCGGATAAACCTCAAGGTTTATAAATACCCAATATCCATCCGTTTACCAAAAATCTCCAATATCCGTGAGCGTATATCCTATTCTTCGCGAGCAAAGTGCCGATAACGTGTTGTGTGACATATTAGCTCGTTATATAGATATATGTATAGATATAGAGAGATAGGAGAAACAACAGACGAAGTGTTTATTCATTAATATGATTGTAGAGAGATACATCAAGAGACCTCTGGCCCTCTTTATATAATAGAGGGTAGAGTTACATATGCTAGGAAAGTCCAAGATAGACCCAATAATATCCTACAACATAGATAAAGAAAAACTAATCAACAAATCACATGGAGAGGAAAATAGAGTTGAATTTGGGCTTACAAAAAAAAGAAGCAAGGCCATAAAGATTACAAATATTTATATGCTCGAAAAGAAGTTACAAAGTTAAATGGTAAAGCGTAAAAATTCTTTGTGCGCCCTAATCGTCATCCCGGCCTGAGTGAACAATTATTTTAGTTGACTGGTTACATTCAACTTAACCATAGTTAGATTATAAAATGTACGGTTAGATAAATTTTTTAAATAACTAATTTATTTTTTTTATTTTCAATAAATTAAAATTTGATAAATTAAAAATAAATTATACGACACACTAAAAACTCAAATAAAAATATAGAACCTTTGGACCTACCATAAACTTAAAAATTAATCAAAATTTAATTTTTTTAATCCATTTGACATATTTTTATACAAACGGATTGTGAATCAGTCATATATGCTGACTGTTCCCTAATAATTTCCCCCGCGGCCTACTTAACAATTTCCATACTAACAGGAGTTTAAATTGTTCATTATAACTTTACTCTTTAAATGCATACTGATTATTGAATCAAACGTTATTGAAATAAAATAAGGGAAAAGTTAAGTATCAAATGACAAATCATATCCAATACATATTATATCTTTTAATTATACTAATAGTATGAAAATGATTTCATATAGCATCAATTATATAAAATTTTGTAAATAGTGCATTGAATATTATTTTGCATTTATTATATTGCTACAATATTAGATAGTAAAATATATTGTTAGACGGGACAATGTTCCGTCACGTAAAATATATTAAAAAACTTTTATAGTATATTATTGGTCATTTTGGTTTTTACTCTATGGGTTTTTAATTGGGTTTTTCTATCATATGTAACAATATCCTATATTATATAAAGAGATTAAGTGGTCTCTTGATTTATCTTTGTACACTCGTAAATAAATAAACACTTTTTCTGTTGTCTCCCTATATCTATATACATATATATGTAAGCTAATATGTCACAAAACATGTTATCGACACTTTACTTGCGAAGATTGGAGTTTGAAGATTTTGGGTAAACACACGAATACTACATAATTGTTGGATAATAAGATTGATTATGAACTAATACGTGGTGTAATTCGATCACTAGAATTGTAAATTATCTTGATTATGAACAAGAATAAAATCAATTTGGTTAAATTTGCTATCCACGTGTACATAGTGAAAGTTGTAAAATCATGACAAATTCCATTGGAATAAAACATACGGGGAAAGTGAAATTAAGTATGGTAAGAAATCACGTTATAGTTTCTCATGACTTAGTATACTTCCATGTTAAAAGATCTAATAGAAATATATTTATCAACTATAGTACCTCCTTAGAAATTCACATTGACAAGCTATAAATGAGTCGCCACTACCATCTTTATATTTGATAGTATGATTAGGAGTGTCAAAAGACCTGATACCGAAAAACCGTACCGTAAATACCCAAAAACCGTAAGAACCGACCCGTCACGTTATTTTTAATTCAGTCTATCTTTCTTAGTAATTTAGGAAAATCATTAATAATAAAATGGATAATTAAGAAAATAAAAAATAAAACCATTAGTTTGTAACGTTTAAGCGATTGTGTAATGTTTACGTGATTCGTTAATCAATCAAACACATTGTTGACCAATATAAATCAAAAAATTTGATAGCATCTCATTACTTTATTTATTTTTAACAAGTAAGTTAAGAAATAAGTTGGAAAAATATATTTATTATCAATATGTAAAAATACTATTTAGAAAAGAGCATGTACAAAAGTAAAATAAATTTTACGAATTGTAGATATTTTTGGTAAATACCCGTACCGAGAACCGTTATAACTATTACAAATACGGGTATGAATCGGTTAAAATAAGTAAAAAAAGTTATATAGACCCGACCCGACCCGACCCGTAGATGATGAGAGAACCGCTAAAACCGTTACCCGAATATCCAAAAACCGTTGGGTCGGGCCGGGTCGGGTAAAATTGACACCCCTAAATATGATTAAGCAATATAGTTACCATGCATATAATTTACACGTAATAAATTAATAAAATATTGAGTTATATCTTGCTAGTGTAAATCGGTAGATTTAGATTGATGAGTTAATTAATTTTCTTGTTAGGAAGCATATTTGCCATGTTATAATCATGCAAACAGGGACAATCTAAATATTTAGTTAATCATGTCCATGTACTATTTTATTTACTGTCATGTACAAATGTGTACAATATGCTAATTTGCGAAATCCTAAATTTTCATATTTAAATTGGAAAAATTATGAATCTTTCTCCAACTAGGCTCACCCAGTATGTTACGATGGCTAAGGAAAGATTTGGACGGATATTTGGTATCCTAATGAGGTCGGTTTTTAAGTATGTTCGCGCACACCACCATCATCCTCTCTTTTCTGGTCGTACATATTACAGCTAACGAAAGGAGTTAGAGTACATAATAATTTCTCCGAGTGTGATTATATAGTGATGTATGTTTCGCCGAATTGATGTCTCATTATCGACATGTCATTTGATCAATGAGAATCTATTCATTTGAAAAGCAAAACAAGTGTTTTTGAACATGTCGCTTCGAATTTTTTTTTGTGCTTTTGCAAATCATAAACATATAAACCAGTCGTTTTAATATGATAACTAATCTATGATGAGGAAAATCGCAAAAGCAAACTTGCGAAGTGAATGTTTAGACGAGCTATTTTCCGCCACCACATGTTAGTCACCCTGATGTGTGAACATGTGATGAAAAAAAATAAAAAATTGGATGTCATCTTAGATGGGTAAAACACGAGTTTTTTGTTATTCACGAGATGAATGGTAAGGCGTTGATTTTATTCCGCCGCCACATTTGAAACGTGTTGACGTCTATGGTGAACAAATGTTTGAAATTGACCTATTGAAGAGATCATTCACCAAAATACTAGCTTGGAAAATGTATTCTATAAGCAGTAACGTGAATTTATATTCACTATGTTCATTCATCACCCATCTATTATTGGATGAGAGTTTACTCGTCCTATTGGGTATATAGCAATTTTTATGTATGATTATAATGCTCTTCGTGGACGTTGTCCTCGAATAGAGAACCGAGACAAGGATTCTTTGTCTCGAAATGTCGCGAGCCTGATACTCGCCTAGCCAAACAAGGTTTAGACAATCGTCAAAACCAAAGACATGTGGCCCCAAGGCAGTCCTTGAAGAGATAATGTTCAAGGAGCCAACTCTATACGATAAAGACAAAGTTTATGCACGGTTACTCCTTAAATAGTTCAAAACTATTATAAATGTAGAAAAGCCGATGTTAATGTGGTTAAAGCTAACTAAAAGGAAACTCTTGAAACCCCCGATTTTGTGGCTCAAATGAGTTTGTCAAATATCGAAAATTGAAATCTTTGGTAAAACCAAATTGATTTGTCAAATATGAGGCCTTATACTTCTGTAGGTCCTGTCGTACCTTGTTGAGTTATAAAATAAACCAGTGTTATCTGGTAATAACTCATAAAAGAATTGAAATTTTTTTACATAGCCTCCACTCAATACCACTAAAAGCGTATTTTGGAGGAGTTGAAATATCTTTCAAGTGGTTGCTACCACATTTTTTAAAGCATTTAAAGTTACCTTATCATTTCGTCTGTCGTCGATTGATAAATGATTTAGATGATAAGACATAATTGTCTATATTATCATTCCCTTGTCATCGATTGATAAGAATATTTTGATATTGTAGTATTAACCGGATGAGATATTCCTGGGTCAAAAGACGATGCTCGATTTATAATCACATCGCATTTTGATCATCTTTGAGGAGATAATTTTGTGATTAATCCAAAATTCATGTCATTTATGCTCTATTTGAAAGACTAATATGTGTAAAGATTACAAAAATGGACTCGTAGAATTCTTGTAAAGAATTGAAGGAGTTATTGTGGACTTATCCAAGCATAAGACGGACCATAAATATAAATGGTTATGGTTGATGCATCGACTATAAGATCACATTTTATTGTTGTCCAGAGAAATGCAGCACTTTCCAAACTTTTAGCCCTATCATTAAAATTATAGCTCATGATCCGAATTATCCTGAAAAGTCTAGTCGATTTGATAATGCCGAGGAGTAAGAATCGAAGTTTCGATTTGAATTACTTGAGTTTGGAAATTGAAAATGAACATCCTGTCAATTATTTCCAGACCCAAATGGACTCACAAAAAGTTTAATGATGCGACTGCAAATTATTGCAAGCACTTCTTGTTCTTGCGCCCGAAATTTATATTTCTGTGTGAAGTTATGCTATTTTGCTGTATTGGTCCGTTATGAGGCTCATAGACACTCAAACACCATATTTGTACCACCTGCTTACTGGTTATGAGCCAGAAATCTCATATTAACGCGTGTTGGAGTGCTTAATTAATATTTTGATTGAACCGCTATAACGTTCAAACTATGGACCTCCGAAGGGGACATAAGTCGATTATGAATCCCTTGCCTATCATTTGATAGGGTAACCTTGGCAAGCGATCTCTTTACCGCATGATATGCGAAAGTGACATCGCTAAGACTGATCTCCCAGTCATTATGGGGAGATTTGCACATTACCGTTGATAAGGAATGACGTGAAGTAACATGACATAGCCCACTCAATCTTAGCCTGACTTTAAAACTGCACTTAGTGATAAGTAAGTGCATAGACTCTCCCAAGTCCAACTAAATGCCAGACGTATTAATGACTTTATGAGATGTCACAAGATCATTTATACCTGCTGCAAAATGCTTGCAAGGATAGACGTCCCTGTCAGATGCCATGTTCCTATCGTAACACGTTACTTTGGCCGAACCCGCCGAGAAAAGTACGATGGCATAGGCCGTCAGTCTGTCGTCCTTCCCAAGATACAAGGAAGTTGACCGGTTCTTCATTCGTTTAGCTCAAGAGGTGGTGAACTGAAACTCGTTCGTCGCACGAGATTATAAAGGATCAATGAGATGTGTGATTCCTCCTCATCCTGAGAGTCTCGAAATATCTGGCGATCATGATATCTTAGACAATATTAAAGCGAAACGAGACTGTCATTGATTACTTGTTCATATATTCGGTGACGACTGATAATATGAGCAAATTATGACAGTGAACCATGTATTGGTACCTGAAGTCAACGTAGAACAGACTGGCCTAATGGAAACTTGTAATCCATTTAGAGTTTCTTAGCGAAATGAGTGTTCGGACAAGTAGCTCCACCACCGCCCAAAGTTAAACTGTTTTGTTTATTTGGGTATTCGTATGGAAGCGTGATGAGAATAATGAGAATGTATAAGTGCTCGCCTATTAGCGCAAGTCTTCTCTCACAACTTGGAATTGATTACGAGATGGTTTACTTCCTATTAATGAACGTTATAATGGTTCCCTACTTTACCAGTTTAGTAGTTTCTAAAAAAACTGAGTATGCAGCCATGAATGTGGTCATGTTTTATCTTTGTGGGGATTAAGACAAGATTTATAGATGAAGATCCATGTGTGACTTCATATGCTTGAATCAAGTAGTTCCTGACCACGGAACACGATCTCAATTGACTGAGACATTCACTGTATTATTCCCTTGTGTGTTATGAAGAAATCCACGTTTGGGATTTTTCCTTCTAGATGAAGGATCTTGGAAAGACACGGTAGTGACTTGACCTGATGATCGAGTCCCGTAAATATTGAATCTAAGGCCATGATTCAAACTACCCACAAGCTGTTATGATGCTTTAGTCATCATGACGCTAAATCTTCAAATTCTTCCATGATCGTTCGATCACTAGATATTGATATAGACCCGGTCTGTCCCTGATGAGACGATTAAGGGATATTAAACCATGATTTTCATATCTAAGTACAATAAGCACATCATTGTACATGGTCTAATGTGCTAGCTATGACAAATATCTCGTCTGCTGTGAATGGTAAAGCTCGACACAGCAACGCGCTAAGACACTGCCACCGAAATGGTACTAAAGATGTATTCTGTTACCTTATGGTAATTATGGAAGTAGGTTTGTTTATCTCATTTGCGTCGTCAAGTGTACCTATCACCTTTGGTACTCGAATTAATGCAACCACTTTTCGGTTATACCGATGCCGGTTACTTATCAAACCCTCCTAAGTGACTTTTTCTAGATGGTTACGTCTTTACCATTATGAATAAGGCGAGATCTTTGAGTTATTGGGAAGAATTCATACCAATCACTCTTATCTACTCGTTATTTATGAGACAACTAGAGAGTGCATATGGCTTCGAGCTGGTATTAGCCATATGAAGTACATGTGTTATGTCTCACAATCTAGATGAAGCCTTGTCTTAGGACAACATATTTCCATCGATCAAGAGAGATACGACTAGACTATGCTATTTGGCATATCTCGCCAAAACAAATTTTCACATATGAAGTACAAGAGCATGTCGTCTCATGCTTGTTCTATTGCATGTTTGGATTTTACTGCACCCAGTCGTGTGAAGTAAAAATGAAGCATCCAGTCGAATGCTCGTAATATTTCTTGAAATATGAAATTCTTGCACCCAGTCATGTGCAAGTGAGGGAGAGCATACAGGAGAATGCTTATTGTACTAATTACTACTTAGTCGAAATTCTCGTACCCTGTCGTGTGCAAGTGAGGGGGAGCATCCAGTCACATGCTCATGCACTCTTTTTGTCCTTAGATCAATGTTTTTTCCCAATGGGTTTTTCTTGGCAACCTTTTTATTGAGACACGTTCCCATTATTTCACTTAGGATTGCTGAAATTAGGAGGAGTATCCTGTCATATAATTTTACCACTGTGTACTCTTTTGTCCTCCGACTTTAGGTTTTTCCCGCTGTGTTTACTCTAGCAAGGTTTTGATGAGACACACTATTTTGTGGTTAGTGACTTACATGGTATTTCGGCCTATATCATTCGGTTACACAGTTTCTCATAGGTACCGGTTTTGTCACATACTGAGTTTTCCGGCTCTAAAGTTTTTATGTCTTTAGCACTGCAAATGAACTCGACTTAAATCGACTGCATGAATACGAACAAATCAAGACGTACAAAGGAGAGTGTTGTTGGATATTATTGGTCATATTGGGCCTTACTCTATGGACCTTTACTTGGGCATATCTTGAGCTTTTCTATCATATGTAACTCTAACCTCTATTATATAAAGATGATCAGTGTGTCTCTTGATATATCTTTGTACACTCATATTAATGAATAAACACTCCGTCTGTTGTCTCTCTATATTTTCTCTGTATATCTATCATTCTATTATAATAATACCATGCTGCCCAATTTAGCCACTTTTTTTCCAAAACTACCCCTATATTTTTTTATTAATTATAATAATACCATGCTCACATAAAAAATTAAAAAAATAAAATAAAAAATAACAACTAATAACATTATGTGTCCCTCTTTAACAACCAAACATTTTTTTAAGTTTTATATTATTATTTTTTTGTATTATCCACGTATTTGTATCATAACTACACTTATTTTTTATATTTTAATTGCATTGCGCGTCACACACGCAACGCGTGATGCATGATTACTAGTATACATATATGTGAGCTAATATGCCATACAACAAAAACAATATTTTATTATTATGTTAATTAATATTTAATTTAGAATAGTCTCGACTAAGTTTCTATAATTTTATTTGAGTTTTTATTGTGTTGCAAAGTTATATGTATTTGTTTTGTATTTAAACCTTTTGATTAAGTAAAATTTTCAATTCCAAATATACAACACCATATGTTTAATTTTGAAATCCCATAATTATAGTGATAGTTATTTCACAATATTGTTACGTTAAATTTTATTATCATGTTAATGATTATTTCTATATTAGATTTAACTTAACATGTGCCCCAAGCATAACCGAATAAATTTGCAACATGTTTGTCAATCAAGATAAAAAAAATGAATCAAAATAAATTAGTAAATTACAATTCGCAACATAGAAATTGTTAATCAAACGTTAATTTACAATACCGAGTAATATCCAAACTAATAAAAATCAGATGAATAACTAGTGACATTTACGCTTATCGTAGGTAGAAACTAATTGATCCATTATAAGTTCAAATATTATATATTAATTTAGTAAAAATTAGTTACCTCCCAATTCATTCATTACAAGCAGGCGCGAAGATAGCAACTGAAAATGAATGGCGCCAAAATTTGGACAAAATAATAGATTAAAACAGAATAAAATTTTGCACTTAAGCATAAGCTATATATCGTCTAAGTGTTAGGGAATTTAATATTTGTCAATTCAAAAAATATTAAAACCCAACATAATATCACAAATAATTAACACGATAGCTAAAAAGTTTTAAAAAATAAAACCGATGGCTCCTTTCATTAGCGAATACATCAATGATGGATTTCTTGCTAAATTTTGAAGCAATATTTTTCTCTATGTAGATCATCATATAATATTCAAGATAATTGGGTTCCATTTTATTATGAATACTAGTTTTGATAATATTCATATCTGAAAATGATCGTTCCCAATAATTGGCTTCCATTTTATTTAGTTCCGTGATTGGGTCTTTATTTTTATTTAATCTAACTCCCAATAGAACAAAAGTAATAAAGAAACTAAATGGGTCTTTCGGCCCAAATGAAATTTTTATATAGATCCCTTAAAAACTATTAAAACATTGAATGTGCACATAAATATAAATATTAATAAACAAAATGATATTTGGACACTAAAAATTAATCTTAGGTAGAACTTTTGGACGGTGCCAATATATTTTTATGTGGGGTGTCAAATGTATAATTTTAAAAAATTTGTACTAAAAAAATTGCGCTACGTGCAATTTTTAAAATTATGGGGCTGCCGTTGTTACGCGGTTCTGGAGTTTCTCCTGATATTGTTTTCTTTTGATTTCTTTTGGTGTTTAATGAGTTTTTTTGATTTTACAATTGGACATATATTTGAGTTTTTTTAAGAAAAAATGACTCATAGGTCACAATTTTCAAACTTAATACCAAATAAGTCACACATAATATCACTCTCCCCAATTAGTCACACTTTCTTGTTAATATAAATATCTTAAAAATTCTATTTTTTACTATTACTTAGCGATTACCTATCTAACGTGAATAGACTCTCTCTCTCTCTCTAAAAACTCCATTAACAGAGGTGAAAAGATCATCCCGGAGCTCTGACCGGTGTCGACGGAGACTGGCGGCAGGGTCGTGGATGGGGGGTGGTTGAGCTGGCGGACGAGTGACGACTCCGATCACCATGCTCTTCAGCAATCCAGCAACGAAATGGTCACCTCCAACCCCTCGTGGTTGGTGGATGAGATAGCTACGGAAACCTCGGGTGTGGACCCTCTGGTCTCGGTCGAGGTTATCTCCGACGAGGGCTTTCTCTATGAGCCTGATGAATTCCGGCAAATGAAGGTGATTTTTATGCAAAACCCTAGCTAAAAGACAACGATGGGCTGGGTGGTGCCATATTTTCAGTAATAATCTGTAATTTAAATTTTTCATGGTATTGCTGCTTGAAACGTGTTTTGGATTTGGATATGAATAGTTTAATATTTTTTATGTGATGAATTTGTGTTACGTATTATGTAACTAGGTTATGACTAGTTAGTAATTGGTCTAATGATTATGTTAATATCTCAATTTGGGGAATTTTGGGCAAAATTATGTAAATAAAGCAACAATTTGGTTTTCTTGCATTTCAGGTGTTTGAGAAAATGGTTCTCAAAGTAATTTTGTGTAGTTTTAACATAAACATATGTATTTTCAGCTTAAATGTTATTTTTAACTCAACCATATGCATTTTTATTTTTTTAATTTATAGTCACACAAAGTGCATACACCAATTAAATAGATTGTTTTTCTAACTTTGGTCGCTCGTTTTACATTGTAGATTATATATTTTTTCTTAGTGGCAATATAGATTCGTATGCTCAAAATGGTAATAATTTTTGAATCCGACGGTTCGAAATGTTGGTGGTTCGAATTCACTCGGATCTTAAAATTTTTGGCATTTTATTATGCAATTTAGTGAAATTTATGCACGTTATTGAACAATTTATGTACATTATTGAACTTTATGATTTTATTATGCACATTAGTGAACTTTATGAGTTTATTATATACTTTAATGAACTTTATGCACTTTATTATAGACTTTATTGAAATTTATGCACTTTAATGAACTTTATACACTCAATTATGCATTTTATGGAACTTTATGCACTTTATGAAACTTTACACACTTTATTGAACTTTATGCAATTAACTATGCACTTGATTTTTTTTTGAGTAATTTTGAATTTTTTTGAATTTTTTTGAATTTTATTCGATTTTTTTTTGAATTTATGCACCCGTATACACTTTTTATGCATCATTTATATATCCGTATGCACTATTTATGCACTCGTATGCAATTTTTATGAATTTTTTATGCACCATTTATACACCATTTATTTTATTTTTTATGCAACCGCATACACTTTTTATGCACACGTATGCACTTTTTATGCATCCATATGAACTATTTATGCACACCTATGCACTTTTTATGCACTTTTTATGCGTATTTTATGCACTCGTATGTACTTTTTATGTATGTACCATTTTATGCATCTGTATGCATTTTTTATGCACAATTTATTCACATGTATGCACTTTTTATACAGTTGTTTGCATTATTTATGCACTGTTTATGCAATTTTATGCTCTCATATGCATTTTTTATGTACTATTTTTACACCATTTATGCACCTGTATTCATATGCACTTTTTATACACGCATATACATTTTTTATGCATGCTTTTATGCATCCGTATGCACTTTTTATACACCATTTATGCACACGTGTGCACTTTTTACGCACTTTTTATGCACATGTATGCCCCATTTTATGCATACGTATGCACTTTTTATGCACCATTTATTCATCTATATGCACTTTTTATACACCCATTTGCGCTCTTACTGCACTTTTTATGTACTATTTATGCACCATTTATGCACTCGTATACACTTTTTATAGACCCGTATGTACTTTTTATGTACATTTTATACACTTTTATGCACCCTTGATTTTTTGATTATTTTTTTTTACTTTTTCCGAGTTTTTTAGTTTGTTTCGAGTTTTTTGTATTTTTTTAATTTTTTGATTTTTATCCACTTTTATACACTTTTTATTGACTCGTATTCACTTTTATGCACTTTTTATTGACCGTTTATGCACCCTTTATACATTTTTATTGACGCGTATCCACTTTTATGCACTATTTATGTATTTTTAGGCACCCTTGGTTTTTTTATTTTTTGATTTTATTTATGTTTGACTTTTTTCTGACTTTTTTAGTTATTTTTTTGAGTTTTTAGTATTTTAGTATTTTTTTAAAAAAATTCGATTTTTTCGATTTTTCTTGAATTTCTTGATTTTATTTTTTATTTTTAAATTTTGATTTTTAGGTTGGGTGATGACAATTTTGTAAATCAGTTGAATTTTTAAAAAGTGTGACTTATTGGGGATTGAAACATTAAGTTGTGACATTTTAGTGATTAAGTATCAAAAGTGTGAGTAATATGGAATTGCCCAGTTTTTTAATTCATCTAAATAGCGATATGGACTTTCTTATTGAAAGTTAACATATAAAGGGTTGTGATGATGTATTTGGTTCGATAGTGTTAGATGTAGCGTGGTTAGACATTGAAAAATTGTATGATCACGTGTTAAGGGATGTGACCTCGGCATTTATATGTATGATTACTTACCTGAAAAGAATTTGTATTTTTCAAAAGAATTTACTATTATTTATGTGATTACGTGATCACTTGTTCTCTATTTTCCATAGTTTTTTTTTTCCTGTGAGGAGAGTGATTTCGTGTTATCATGTTTTTTATTAATACATTTTCTTTCTTATCAGGATAGCACGCAGGTTCCGCTGACATTAATTGTGTATTCTAGACGATTGCAACATTTTCTAATAAAAATACACTACTGCTAATTTTAGGGGATGCAATATACGAAAGTAAGAAAAAGTAAGTAAACGACCGAGATATTACGGTCTCAAGACTTACCCGTATACTATAATTATATTACTCTATTACACACACTCGTTTACACACTGTTGTCTCTACAAGAAATTACATTTTTAACAACAAACTTAAGCAACAAATTATTACTTCGTTGTTAATTAGTTAACTTATGGCAATATATTTGTGTTTTGTTGTTAAATGGGTAACATCTGTTGGAAAAACATGTGAAAAACATGGGTGTTTCCGAATGGTCGCTGGACCAACTTTGGGTCATTTTTACATGCGACAGCGCTAAGTTGTTTATACCATACTCAACGTGGTTGAGTAGCCCGTGTGACGGGCTTCGTAACGGTATATCGCATGACCTATTTGGAGAATGGGTGTGAATACAAAGTGGCTTCAAAGTTGGTACCTCGCAAGCTCAAATCTGGAAAATCTGGAAAACCGAAATGGTAATGGAAAACCATTTAGTATAATCCCATATTGAAAGATTGAGAGTCAATTTTACAATATATATACCATACCAACCCATGTAGTTATTAAACTAACATGTCCACATACACCTAAGAGTATTAGTGTGTACCACACACGCGCGCTCGCTCGTGTCTCGGGTCTCGGGCGTGGGCTTGGGATTTGGGATTTGTCTCGGGTCTCGGGTCCAAACCCGAATAGGGAGTTTTGTATAAAATACAAAAGGAGTCCCTAGAGTTTCCAGCAAAGAGAAACGTCAGCAATGAATGAAATTAAATGCTGCGGTTTCAGGAATTAAGTGAGCGGATTCTGGGGGCGTAACTCCCAGAATTGATGACCAACATTTATGGCTGCGGTTTCAGTAGAGCCTATAAAAGGCAGCCATCCCCCTCTCATTTCAACACACCAGAACACACAACACAGCATAAGCATCATATAGAGAGAGAGAACCGCACCACCAACAGCTCGACCTGTGGTTCGGTGCCGGTTTCCATACGAGCCACTCTGAGATAGAAGTTGTACATTGGGAACAAAGTCCCGAAACCAGAAACCTTTAAAGGTGGTTCGGGAAATATTGTTTAAGGGAAACTGCTCAGCAGTTGCCTCTTCTTTTAATTTCTGTTATTTATTTTTCAGTCCTTTATTATTCTGTCCATTTAATTTCAGTACTGTTTCCTTTTTTGTATTTACTTTCCAGTACCTTTAGTTTCTGTAATTTACATTTCAGTCTTTCCTATTCTGTAATTTACTTTCCTGTAATTTAATTTCCAGTATTTACATAACAGTCCGGGCAGTTTATTTAATAACAGTCCGGGCAGTTTTTTATTTGTTAAAACAGTCCGGCAGTTTGTTTTATTTACAAAACAGTCCGGCAGTTTTTTATTTGTTAAAAACAGTCCGGCAGTTTGTTTAAAACCAGTCCGGCAGTTTTTTATTTGTTAAAGCAGTGCGGCAGTTTGTTTAAAACAGTCCGGCAGTTTTTATTTGTTAAAACAGTCCGGCAGTTTGTTTTATTTACAAAACAGTCCGACAGTTTTTTATTTGTTGAAAACAGTCCGGCAGTTTATTTTATTTCCAAAACAATCCGGCAGTTTGTTTATTTGCGAAACCAGTCCAGCAGTTTAATTTAAATTCTGTACGAGTCAGGAATTGTAATTCATATTCCAATTGTGAGAAATAAAGTGTTATTTACATTGCGTTCCTGTCTTTTAATTTATTGTCCTTTACTTTATCGTATTCGAAATAGTACAGGGCCAACAACATCTAGCAACAAGGCATTTTTCGTTGTATATTTATTTAATTTTAACAACAAAATAACACATTTGTTGAAAAAATATAAACAATCTACAACAATAAAAAGTCTATGTTGCTGATAGTTGGTATCTACAACATGTCAAAATACAACATGTCAAAATATTGTTGCTAACATATTTCCTATAACAACAAACACTTTGTTGTTCTTTGAATTCTTTTTTTGTTGTCATATTTAAATTGAACTCACCCAAATCATTATTTGGTTTAGGGGTTATTTAGGGGTTAGAAAAAATTTACGGTGCATGAAGTGAGAGATGTTCATAACTATCAAAGCGACCGAACGGAACCAGAACTATGCCGATTAGTTATTTGTTTGAATCAATTTAAAAATTGATAAACATATTTAATCGGTTTAGTTTGCGGTTTTAGTTGTTTAAAACCGAACATAACCAAGCCATTTTCTTAATTATTTATAAATATTATAAGTGTACACATAAGTTGTAATATGATGTTTTCTTGCTTTTTTTATTTATAAAAAAATTGTATGTTGAATTTATTAATAATTTTACTTGCTATTTTATGTTGAAAGTTGATCAGTTTTTAGATGTAGAACGGAAATTACTTTGGCATATAACCAAACAGGTTTAATTCAATTTTCTCATACCCTTACTTGTTTGGTATCACTGACTCAATACTAGTTAAAGAATCCGATCAAGAGCATATTAGCGTAAATAGGAGTGAGGTAGAGGATGTGTTAATTTCAGATGATGTGATTTTGCGATCACGGAAATGAGCACTGTTGAATGATGATCATGATAGTTGTTTTACACATGTTTCCGATAAAGAATCATAAATGGAGCTATGTATTGACAGTGAAGCAATATAATGCATGATGAATTTGATACCTCTTTGGTCTCGTCATATGACTTCTTTCCTAAAACATTATTTTCTTTTCTTTTCTTTTCTTTTTTTTGCGTTGACAGAATATTATGTTTTTATTAACTTGAAACACTGTTGTCTTTGTATTATTTGATTTGAATTTGTTTGAATTCCATTTTAAGGCTTCTCTAAACTTCAGTGATAATCTATCACTGATACTTACTGTTTTTGTTTGAATTCCATTAACACTATTGTTTTTTATATTTGGATTTGAAACTTTAGTGATAACAGTACTATATACTTAACTGAGACCGTTGGCGTTAAAGATTCATGGTTTTGACGTTTTTTATTTAACGGAACATGCATATACATTTTATCAAAACTGATCGATGTAAAACAATCCTACCGTACACGACATGGTTAGCGTTTTTGTTACACCGAGACTGGAAACTATAACTTGAACCATATATGATAAATATATAATAGTAATTTATTATAGTTTTATCCTTGCCAAATAGTACCCAAGTATAGGGTTGGGCAAAAACCCGAAAAAGCCGAACCGAACCGAACCGAAAAAAATCGAAAAAACCAAACACATCTCGGTTCGGTTTCGGTTTACTATAAAACCGAACCGAAAAAACCCGAAATTTGAGGATTGGAAATTTGAGTCACACATAGTCAATTATTATGTTTTGTTATATATATATTAGTTAGTTAACATTTAATTTATTCATACTTTGTAATTGTCTCAATTTTTAATAACTAAAAAATATAGTAATTAACATTTTCAGAATTACCGTTTAAACTAACGTTTGCATAATTATAAGTTATAACTGTTTCAGAACCATATGTACGATATGAAATAAAATTTTATTATAAATTGTAATTATCTAAATAATTGTGATTAAATGCTCTATTTCACCTTAGAATTATGCTCTTAATTTATTTAAACCTTGTCAAAAAACAAGTTGACTAAAAAATACTCATAAATAAGTTATATTTTATCATTCTACTACATCATTTTACTCATTTTTCAAATAATTATGGGACGTGTAATTTGAAAATGAGATACAAAATACCAAATTGATAACTTTTTTTTACCAGTTTTACATATCTAAATTAGGTGATTCGCAATAAATAGATTACTAAAATAAACATAATAATGTACTAGTTAAATCTACAAATGGACATGTTTCAAAATATAACAACAACAAAATGTATTTTTTTAATTAAAACCGAAAAAAATCCGAAACCGGATAGAGACAAACCGGTTCGGTCCATAAACCTAAAAGATCGAAACCGAAAAAAAACAAAATGAAATTTATACTCGGTTTCGGTTTTACAAATAAACGAACCGAACCACCGAACTCAGCCCTATTGTTAGTTTAAAATCAAATAATAAAGATATTGTTGTGTGACATATTATCTCACATATATATGTATATAGATATAGAGAGAGAATATAGAGAGAGACAACAACATGATCTTTATTAATCAGAATGTATATGAATGAATGTGAAATACAAGACAACTAACCCTCTTTATATAGATAGAGGGGTATGGTTACAAGCCCACTTGGGCCCATAAAGTACAAGTCCAAGAGTCCAATAATATGCTACAACACTCTCCCTTTGGACGTCTTGAATTCTTCGTCTTCATGCAGTCGATCTGAGTCGAGTTCATTCGCAGTGCTAAACACATAAAAACCTTAGGGACGGAAAACCCGGTGTGGGACAAAACCGGTAACTAGGAGAAACTGTGTAGCCGAATGATATAGGCCGAAATATCATGTAAGTAACTAACCACAAAATAGTGTGCCTCATCAAAATCTTGCCAGAGAAAACTCAATGGGAAAATCTCTGATCGAAGGAAAAAAGAGTGCAACAATGGTAGTAGTAGGGATCAACCACAAAATAGGTGCCTAATCAAAACCTTGCTAGAGTAAACCCAGTGGGAAAAACCTCTAGTCGAAGGACAAAAGAGTACACAGTGGTAAGAAGTATACAACATGATACTCTCCATAATTTCGGCAATCTTAAGTGAGATATGATGGGAACGTGTCTCGCTAAAAATTTTGCCAAGGAAAACCCAATGGAAAAAAACCTTGGTCTAAGGACAAAAAGAGTACACGAGCATGCGACTGGATACTCCCCATCACTTGCACACGACAGGGTGTGAGGATTTCGACTAAGTAGTAATTAGTGCAATAAGCATTCACCTGGATACTCCCCCTCACTTGCACACGACTGAGTGCAAAGATTTCATATTCCAAGAAAGAGTACGAGCATTCGACTGGATGCCTCATTTACTTGCACATGACTGTATGCAAGAAAATATAACGTGGAATAAAACGAGCATTCGACAGGATGCTCTTAAACTTCATATGTGAAGATTTATTTCGACGATAAATGCTAAATAGCATAATGTAGTCATGTCTCTCTTGATCGATAACAACAAGTTGTCTTCTATGACAAGTGTTTTATCTGGATCGTGAGACAGAGCATATGTAATTCAAATATGGCTACTAATAGCTCGAAGCCATATACACTCTCTAGTCATCTCATAGAGCACGAGATCAGAGTGATTCGTTTGGAGTCATTCCAAGACCTCCAAGATATCGCCTTATTCCTAATGGCAAAGACATACCATGTTAGGAATATCCCTTATGCGGGTCTGATAAGTAACCATCATCGGTATAACCGAAAAAGGGTTGCGTTAATTCGAGTACCGAAGGGGGTAGGTACACTCGATGACGCAAAATGGGATAAGACAAGCCCTCATCCACAGTTACCTTAAGGTAATGGGAAAATATCTTTTATGCCATTTCGATGGCAGCGTGTTAGCGCAATGTTGTGTCGAGCTATACCATTCACAACATACGAGATGTTCGTCCTAGAACATTAGACCAAGTACAATAATGCGCTTATTGTACTTAGATATGAACATGATGGTTCAATATCTCTTCATCGTCTCATCAAGGACGGACTGGGTCTATATCAATGTCTAGTGATCCAATGATCATGGAAGAATCTGACGAATTAGCGTCATGATGACTAAAACGTCATAACACCTTCTGGGTGTAGTCTGAATCATGGACTTATATTCAATCTTTACGGGACTCGATCATCGGGCTGAGTCACTACCGTGTCTTCCCAAGATCCTTTTTCTCGAAGGCAAATCCAAAAATGGATCGCGTAAGAAAACACGCAAGGGCATAATACTTGTTCAAGTATCCCAAGCTAAACAAGTACTCAGTTAAGCGGGTATACCACATCCGCTCAGATTATATTAATCCATATATTGAACTTCTCATTTAATTAAGATCGTGTTCCGTGGTCAGGAACTACTTGATTAAAGCATATGAAGTCACACAGGAACCTTCATCTATATCTCTTTGTCTAAATTCTCATACAGATAAAACAGTGACCACAATCACATGCTGCATAATCAGTTTTTGGGAAACTACTAAACTGATAAAGTAGGGGACCGTTATAACGTCCATTACGAGGAAATCAACCATCTCGTAATCAATTCCAAGATGTGAGAGAAGCCTTGCGCTACTAGGCGAGCATTCTACAATCTCATTATTCTCATCACTTTTCCTTACGAATAACCAAATAAACGAACTCGTTTAACATTGGTGGTGTTGGAGCTACAGGTCCGAACACACTTTCGCTAAGGAGTCTACTTGGATTGCAATTTTCCATTAGTCCAGTCTATTCTACGTTGACTTCAGGCAACGGTACATGGTTCCCTGTCATAATTTGCTCATATTATCAGTCGTCACCGAATATATGAACAAGTAATCAATGACAGTCTCGTTTTGGTTCAATATCGTCTAAGATATCATAATCGACAGATATTTAATTTTCTCAGAATGAGGAAGAATCACACATTTCCTAGATCTTTTATAATCTCGTGTGACAAACGAGTTTCAGTTCACCACCTCTGGGGCTGAACGAATTAAGAACCGGTCAACTTCCTCATATCTTAGGAAGGACGACAGACTGACGGCCGACGGCAGCGTCCTTTGCTTGACGGGTTCGGCCAAAAGCAACATGTTACGACAGGAACACAGCGTCCGACAGGGACGTCTATCCTTGCAAGCATTTTGCAACAGGTATAAATGATCTCGTGACATCTCATAAAGTCATTAAATGCGTCTGGCATTTAGTTAGACTTGAGAGAGTCTATGCACTTACTTATCACTAAGTGCAGTTTTGGGGATAAAGCTAAGACTGAGTGGGTTATTCCACGTTACTTCACGTCGTTTCTTATCAACGGTAACGTGCAAATCTCCCCCTAACGATGGGGAGAACAGTCTTAGCGATGTCAATTTCGCATATCATGCGGTAAAGAGATCGCTTGGCAAGATTACTCTATTAAATGATAAGCAGGGGATTCATAATCGACTTATGTCTCCTTCAGAGATCCATATTTTGAACGATATAGCGGCTCAATCAAAATATTAAGCAGTCAAACACGCGTTCATATGAGGCGTCTGGCTCATAACCAGTAACCAACTAGTACGCATTTAGTGTTTTGAGTGACTATGGGCCTCAGACGGACCAATGCAGCAAAATAGCATGACCCCACATGGAAATATAAATCTTGGTGCGCAAGACCAAGAAGTGCGTGCAACCATTTGCAGTCGCATCATCAAACATTCCGTGAGTCCATTTGGATCTAAACATAATCGACATGATGTTCAATTTCAATTTCCAAACTCAAGTAATTCAAATCAAAATTTCGATTCTTACTCTTCGGAATTATCAAGTCAACTAGACTTTTCAGGATAATCCGGATCATGAGCCATCAACTTAATGATAGGGGCTAAAAGCTTGGAAAATGCTGCATTTCTGTGGACAACAATAATCATGTGACCTTATTGTCGATGCATCAACCATAACCATTTATATTTTTGGTCCGTCTTATGGTTGGATAAGAATTCTACGAGTCCATTTCGTGATCTTTACACATACTAGTCTTTTAAAGTGAGCATTAATGGCGTGAATTTCGGATTAATCGTGAAATATATTCTCAGAGAGAATCCAAATGCGATGCGATTATAAATCAAGCATCGTCTTTTGACCCGGGAATATCTCATCCGGTCAATGCCACAATATCAAAATGTTCTTATCAATCGACGTCAGTCGAATGATAGTATAGACAATCATGTCTTAGCATCTAAATCATTTATCATTTCGACGACAGGCGAAATGATAAGGTAACTTTAAATGCTTTAAAGAATGTGGTAGCAACCACTTGAAAGACATTTCAACTCCTCTAAAATACGCTTTTGGTCGTATTGAATGGAGGTTATGTAAAGAAATTTTAATTCTTTCATGAGCTATTACCAGATAACACTGATTTTCTCGAATATTTTATAACTCAACAAGGTACGGCAGGACCTACATGAGTATAAGACCTCATATTTGACAAATCAATTTGGTTTTACCAAAGATTTTGATTTGGAACGATATGTCCAGAATCGTTGTCACTGAGTATTCTTTTAGGCAAATAGTTGGTGAAATTATGTGATACACTGTTACCCACTATTTCCAAAAAAATTAACTACCCCACAAGTATTGCCTAAAATTTCATAATTTAAAGTTTGGTCACATTTGTCAAAGAAATTTGCTCAAAACACTTTAAATTATTTCGAGAAATTTCGTAAACAGGCAAAGTATAATCCAAAAGTATGTACAAATGGAAAATTCATAATCCAAATGGAAAAACATAATCCAGATGAGCGAGAAAATGGCTCAATGATTTATCAAAATCAATAAAGAAATGTACCAAACTTATTTGAGCCACAAAATCAGGGGTCTCAAGAGTTTCCTTTCAGTTATCTTTAACCACATTATCATCAGTTTTTTTCACCTTTATAATAGTTTTGAAGTAACTGTGCATGACCTTTGTCTTTATAGCATAGAGTTGTCTCCTTGAGCATTATCGCTTGCTTTGTGACAACCGGCCATATTGTTCCTTTCAATTACTGTCTTGGAGCCACAGATTTTCGATTTTGACGATTGTCTAAAATCTCGCTTGGCTAGGCGATTCATCGGGATCGCGACAGTTCGAGACAAATAACACTTGTCTCGGTTCTCGATTCATGGGAAAAAAAAATATACACGAAGAGCATTAATATCGGGCAAACAATTCGCCATTGACTCAATAACAGATGGGCGATAAAGGAACATGGTGAATATAAATTCACGATACTGCTTATGAATACAATTTCCAAGCTAGTATTTTTTGGTGAATGATTGCTCCAATATGTCAATTTCAGACATTTTTTCACCATAGACGTCATCACGTCTTAAATGTGGCGGCAGAATAAAATCAACGACTTAGCATTCATCCTGATGGTAACAACAAATCCGTGTTTTACTCATCAAAGATGGCATCCAAAAAAAATTTTGGACATCACATTTTCACACATCAGGGTGAGTAACATGTGGTGACGGATTAAAATCAACGTATAAACATTCATTTCGCAAGTATGTTTTACGATTTTTCTCATCATAGATGGCATCCAACATGTGTTGGGAATTCTGAATTATTTATCATATAAAACGACTGATTTATATGTTTATGTTTTGCACAAGCACAAACGTTTTTTCGAAACGACCGGTTCGAAAACATTAGTTTTGCTTCTCATGTGAATCGGTTCTCATTGATCGAACGACGGGTCGATACTGAAACACCAATTCGGTAAAACATACATCACTATATAAACACACTCGGGGAAATTATTATTTAGTCAACCCCTTTCGGTAACTCTAATTGAAAAACGACCAGGAAAGACGGTGAGGATGGAGGGCACGAATGCCACTTAAAACCCGACCTCATTAGCATATCGACTTCCGCCTATATATTTACTAGACATCGTTGGGAAAGATTCGTAATTTTTCCAAGTTAAATATGAAAATATATGATGTCGCAAATTATATTATTGAATATCGAAATCGTTCGGTCGATATCAATATATTTGATTGGATCAAACCTCACAATCAATTATGTTTGGTCATACATAAAAATATATATATATATAAGATAGGTGTAGAATAAGTTGTGTTAATTGATATGTTTTTTTTTTCTTCAAATCAAGTACTATCACTGTTAATTGAAGCCATTAATTTTAATTTTTCCTCTCTCGGTTTTCAATTAGGAGGGTTGGGATAATTGTTTTAAATTGTTGTTAGATTAAATCTTCTTGAAACTAGCTAAATCTATTTTGTTGAATTAAGTTTTCTATGGTAAAATTACCAAAGATAAAGCACTTTGGAAAATTATCCTTTATATACACATAAATAAACAGCTTTGTTAAAGATGCCTTCTAAGTGTTCGACTAAATGTTTGTGAAAATAGAACTTGAACAAGCTATCCTCGATTCATCTTGATCTTCTATTTAATTGAGACACTCAGAGTGGAAAATAATAAACCACAATAAGTCGTTTATGATATTAAGTTGAGGGCAACTACACCGTGTATGTTTTGGTCTTCTTATATGTGATCACCCTTTCTTTCGAACATTTTCCTTTCAATGTTATATTTGCTGCAGGTTTGACTAATCATGTTAAAATCACAGACTTTTTTTGAGTAATGTTGAGTTTCCGATTTGTTCTTTTTACTGGGTTTTGATTGAATAATTTTTTGGTATTTGTTTATATTCTGAAATCTTCTGTCTGATTGTTCTAGTTCACATATAGTATCCAAATCAGTTTTTCTGTTTTGTTAAATCTATTGATTCCATCGCAAGACTTATTATGATAATACGACGGAAACTTTATAATGCAATGCTTATCTTACTTTTTTTCAGAACTTTATCATGGCATTATCATCATTGTCGGCCGAAACTTCTCAAAGTTGAAGGGTGCGTGCCGTAACTAAAGGGAAAAATACGGCACGACTCTTTAAACGTACGGAAGGTAAAATCATTGTCCAAGTTAATGAAAAATTTAATGCATTAGTAGGACCGAACGCGTCGAGAGTAGCAACTGCATTGGGACTCCAAGTTAGGAAAAAAAAAACCGTAGAAGGAGTCTCCTATTGGAAGGATATTGATCCGATTATTAAGAACTCCATTGTGCAAGGAGTAGTGGTATGCTTTTTTTCGAAAATTTATTTAATATAAACTTAAACAAACTGTTGTAAAGCTATTATTTAGTACATTTTGTTTACTTGTAGGATCGGTTTCATATAGAAGGTTATGGTACAAAAGATACAACTACTGAAATTATTAAATGCATAGTGCCAAAATTTGTACAGATTTTGGAAATCCAGGGCAAAAATCTATTATGACATAATCTTGGCCAAAGGTAAAGACCCGTATGCTCATCGCTACCCTACAATGACTGATACTCAATGGAAATACGTGATTGAAAAGGTCTGGAACACTGAAAGTTTTCAGGTAATACACTTGATGAATGTTTTATTTTCTATCACTATTAAACGATATATTATGATATATTTAATAAAATTGGTATGTCGTGGAGTGCATAAGCACAATGATCCACGATAGTGCGCTGAAGAGCTTTTAAATGAAGCGTTGAGATTACCAAACTGGTATGATAATCTAACTTTTATTGTTGTGTGTTTTACTCAATCAGTTTGTCAAGATTCGGTTCCTCAAAGGGAAAGAAGGCTTTTTACCCTATCGAGGAGGCTAGGAATAATCTTAGTAGCTTGTTGGCATGAAACTGATAATAAGTAGTTTCCCGACCAACGAATTTGTTGGCCAACGAAATAAAAGGTATCAATCTGAGTGTAATTGGAATTTAAGAACAAGGTCGCTTTTAATTTTGGCTGCTACTTGAGATGTGTAGCCTACAATTTTATAGGTTAAGTATTTTGGTTTTTGATCGATGATGATGATTAGTAGCTTAGCTTATTGCTTAGCTGTGGCTGGATTGTTTTTGTATTGTTCTGCACTTATCTTTGCTTGGGTGAAGCTTTGCCTAAGAAAGAAATTTATATTTTTCGCAGAAAGGTTCTGAAATCAACAAGGCAAATCGTAGCCAAGTGAGTTATCCACATACTATGGGATCTCAATATTTTGCTTCGGGGTTTTATGATTTAACCACCAAGGTGAGTTTATAAACTGAGTTGTTTATTTCATATCGAGATTCCCATATTTATATTGTCATAGTTAGAATTCAAATTCTGGAAATTAAATATATACAGTAAAACCTGTATACAGTAATATTGTGAGGACCACGAAAAAATATTATAGAGAGGTTATTCCTATATAGAGTTTACATATTAAAAAAATAAAAAATATATGTATTTACATAATATTTGATACATATACATGGTTCATTATAAGTTAAAACAAACAAATGAATCCATCAAAAGTTTAGTTAAACAATACATGTATGTAGAAAACAAATACTTTAACCGATAAAGAAATCGTTGGTGGAATTAGGCAAGATGCAGAAGAAGTTAACCCGGAGGATGATAGTATAGAAATACAAAAGGTTTTATGTCAAGAAGCTTTTAAAATGCTTGACAAGTTATAAATGTTTTGGCTTCAACAAGATAGTATCCATGTCGACGAGCTAGTATGGACGCGCAAGTTAAAAGATGTCGACGAGCTAGTACGGACGCACAAATTAAGTTATCATCCAAACAATCTTACATAAGTATTTTACATCATCATAAATTTATTGTAACTAGATATATATATTTTTGTAATGAAATGTATTTTATTCCTATAAGGAGGTGGATTTATAACTAACGGGACCATAAAAAACTACGGAATATGACAATAGAGAGTTTATTCCTATTTTGAACTGGTCCGAGTTGGGACTGGAATTTTTTATTACTATAGGGAGGTTATTACTATATGGAGTATTCTTATAGAGAGGTTTTACTATATATATATGTCGCTGCTTCAGGTTTTAAAATAGGATTAGAGTATATTCTGATGGTATAGTTAATTTTTGATATAACTAAACCTTGAGTAATTAATAAGTTGTTATGGATTTTATTCGTCGACCGGTAAAACCCAAATAAAACATATACTAACTGTTCACTATTAGTTGCATCGTAATAATGGTTTTGTGTTTAATTGCAAATGTTTAATTAGTTCTGTGATTAAATTTTATTATTTTACTTGTCTAATAATAACCTAACTTCTTACATGAGAATTAGGAAAAAGAAGACCACAAGGGCCACCAAAGTTTTTCCAGTATTTTGAAAGATCTCATAAAAGGAGTAAGAAGAACGGTGGCGCATGGATTGATCAAAACGTTGTGAAGAAGACTTTGCAAGTCCCATTACCTATTCTACTCCTATCTTCGAGTTTGTTTCTGTTAGTGTATCTTTTTAATTTAATTTTTTTACTTTTTCTTTGAATTACAGATTGCACTAGAACAACTTGAAGATGATAACATCGCTAATTGAGAAGTACTTTCACCAGAAGAACTATCTCAAATGTATTTTGGCAAAAAAAATTATTTGAAAGGATTGGGACCTAGTCGGAAGGCATCATCTTAGAGAAAATTTAACTTTAAATTCATTACGCAACATAACGATGAGCTTCAGTCCCAGGTTGACAGTCTTAGGATCGTATGCCAAGAATATGAGCAAAATTTTGATAAGTAGGAAGCCGAAGTTAAGTCATTGAAAGATATGATTGCAGATCAGAACAAAAAATTTGAAGAGCAAGCAAATCGACACGCAAAATTTATTAGCGTGGTATTTTAGGCAGTTCCTTAACTGATTTGATCAACCTCACTTAAAAGGTACTTTTACATAAAGTATACTTAATAAGTCAATTATAATCGTCTTAACTTATTATTTTTAATTTTGTATTCCGATTTGCTTACGTATGGTAGCTAGGTTAAGAGCGATCGTTGTATATATCTTCAATGATCGTGATGTTGAAATTGTTTCGTGAATTTTCGTAGTTCGTAGGTAGTTGTAACAATAGTGTAGTTTTACTGATTTCACTTTTGTTTAAATTCTACTGTGATGTTTGAACACGTGTTTATTATAGTGTTTTTATCTTGTAAATATATTGATTGGTATATTTCATGTTTTATAATCTTGACATGTTTAATCATAATTTTATTTATTTATTGTTACTAGTGAATGTGTATTTGAGTAAATATATTAACGTACTTCATATATATACAAACTTGAAACTTTTGGCTAGAAAAATTCGTCAATATTAATATTATAAAAAATAAAATAAAAATTCATCTTGGAACGAAAATTGTTTATTAATAAGCAACAAATTTTTTCAAGTCGCAACAAAAAAAATCTGTAGAGGCAATAGAATATTGTTGGAATGGCAACAAAATTTGCTTCTACTAATAACAAAAAGAAAAATAAACAACATAATTTTTTTTGCATCTACAACATTAAAATTATTGATTTGTAACAATTTACTATGTTGTAGAAAATCTCATTTTAGCATCAATATTTTAAATTGTTGCCAAAAATTTTAGCAACAAAGGTTTGGCAACAAGCCTGGCAACAAATTATACCTTGTTCCAATATCTTTTGGCAACAAAAAATGGATTTTAGGCCACATAATCTATTGTTGCATAATTTGTAATTTCTGTTTCTCTGAAAATTTAGTCTTAACACATAAAGAAACTGCCACAACATTTATAATACATAACTGCACTTTAACTGACAGCTACCAGTCTCGGCGGTTAACAGGGTCTGCCAATATCGTGGTGACATGTCCCTACATTTAACCATTTTTTCTTGGTTGGAACTTTCCCTAAGACGAGCCTTCAAAACAAAACCTAAAAAGGTATCAATAAATATTCTGTTTTCTATCACTGCACAACTGAGAACTAGCAATCGCTCCCGCAAAAGACACTATTAGCAAAATAGCGTTTTTTATATCCGTTTGGTGCATGCTTTTCTTGGACTGCACCAAGCTGTTTCTAGCCTTGACAATGTCGCCTTCTGCTGCAGTACCTTGTTAGCAAAAGTTTGCTAACATTAAGCAGGTGACCTATACAGGTCTTGCTCCTAACCCTAGCAGTCATCTGCCTAGCCATTGTCAAGGCTATACAAATCTTATGGGATTGTCTTTGTAGACAATTTTTTGAAAATATTTTGTCCTTAAAAATTAGATTTGGAGACAAATTACTATTTTTGTCCTTCAAAAATTAGTTGTCCCCAAATATACTATTTAGAGACAAATTTTGATTGTCTCCAAATCCTACTTTTGTTGTAGTGTGAGTCTTAAATCAGTAATATTTTGTTAAAATATATGCTAAAACTATCAGGCTTCTCTTAATAGGAGCATCACATTTTCTTTAGCTCTCTTTCTTGCACCCCTGACCCGGTTCATGGTTACTCGGTCAATTCGGCATGAGATTCGATATTAACATCATCAAGGGTTAAAATCCCTTGGGTTCGTATAGTTTGGACGCATTTCATGCTGCCAAAGTGTAGTTTATTCTCTGGTTGGAGATTTAGGTTATCTAATTCAGATCGGCTCCTAGAAATTAATGACTTTGGTCGGGGTCAATGGGAATCTTTTTTTCCATATGGGGGCCGAAAGTGTAAATCACTTGTTCTTTAAATGTGAGTTTGCTAGGAGAGTTTGGGATATAGGTCACTTTTGGTCCGATTTTATAGGTCCGTGCTCGTCTTGTTTGGATTGGATGAGTTGGGCGTCGGATATTTTCAAAGAAAAAATGGCAAGGTTAGAATTTTTTTCTCTAGCATCAACGGTATATTGGTTGTGGCGCGAGAGGAATTTATGTTTGAATGAATATATGTTTGAACCCCGGTCTAGTTTTTAGATTGGTTGAATTTTATGTTGTAAATAATATAAACAAGTCCGAAGAATTTACTAATTGTCGTAGAGATAAGTTTCTAATAAATATTTGGCGACTAAGCCCAAAATTGTTGGTGGCTAGCTGCATATAGTTTGTCGTACTTGATGCCCGTTTTTTTGTAGATTATTTAATTTCTCACTTTTTAATACAATGGTTAATTACATTTCCCAAAAAAAGTGACGAGTCTTCTTTTAACGGTGACCCTTCGAAAAATACTGAAATGATCGAGTTAAGTTTATAGGGTGTTGGTTTTTGTAGCAAAGATGAACAAGTTATTCTTAAATTACATCATGCAAATGCTTTCTTTGTTTCACAGTATATGTTTCATGGGTGAAAATATTTTCTTGAGAAAGTTTTACAGTGAAATTTTTTGTTTGCATTTCATTTACGGATATTTGGTCCATAAAAGATTTTCCACCCAAAATTCTATTGAAGTTCAAAGTTGTGTTAATTCATCAAATTTAAACAAAGTCGATTCATGAACAAATAAATATATTCATACTTTAAATTTTGTGCTTATATGGCTGTGAAGAAGAGTTCCGGTTGAATATATTTATTTTAAAACAAATAAATAATCAAATAGGCAAATCCAGCTACTGACTTCATGAAATTAAACACTGATGATTGTTTCAAAAGTGCTACTAATACTAGTGGTATAGGAGGACTTTTCAGAGACTCAAAAGAAATTTTTGTCAAATGCTACTTTTCACCTAGGCTGGACAAATCCAGTATTGAAGCTCTCTAGCGATCTTAATGGGTTAAAAATAACAAATTACATTAATCTAATTATTGAAGGTGATTCTCTAATTTTAGTCACCATTTTGAATAACAATCAAAAAGTACCTTGGAAAATCAGACACATCATCAACGAAATTAAAGATCTAATAAAAAAGGATACTTATCTGATTTGCTTTGTGTCTAGAGAAGGCAACTCTGGTGCTGATTTGTTTGCTAGATCTGAAAATCTCTAACAACCTCACTGATTTTCCACCAAGACTGAAAAGTATTATTGAACTCGAACAGAAAGGGTTATCGTATATAAGATTTCGACATGAAGAGCAGTAGAAAAAATAAGATGGAGGAAGAGAGAGGTGGCTCTCTCTCTATATATATCTATTTGGTCCGGATGATCTGTCTAATTCAGGTGAAGAGGTGGATGAGCTGTATGTCTTTATCACAACTTTAGTCCCCAAAGTTTC
Source organism: Primula vulgaris (assembly GCA_963920805.1). NCBI lineage: Eukaryota > Viridiplantae > Streptophyta > Magnoliopsida > Ericales > Primulaceae > Primula > Primula vulgaris. The sequence continues at coordinate 9,371,164 of OY987222.1, read as the reverse complement.
AAGAAGACTACGAGGCTACTTACGATTTTGCTTTTGTTCATTTAAAGTTCTAATTTTTGTTACTAAGCCCGTGTATTTCATTTCACTGCCCTACTGATACTTGTTTTTATTGTTGTGAGGGTTTCCCACCACTTTTTATTTTTATCAATCAATCAAAAAGTGGGTTTTTCCTACCATTAATTTTAAAAAAAAAAAAATCTGGTTGGTGAACGTGTTATGTGGCCTCATGCCTAGGTTTTAGGATTTAAACCATTCTTAATTAAAAAACAAATTATGGTGATTAATCCATGAATTAATATCCAGACTTTTTTTATTTTTTATTTTAATATTTGAACAATAGACCCAGAAACAAAGTTTACGAAATTCGAGCAGTCCTTGTAAAGGTTGGTGAAATCGCACCAAAAATTTCAACACACTATCAAAAGATCATTGCCAAAATCGATGAACAAATAGGTTAAGATTTCTGGTAGGCCTCACACCCAGGATGCGAACGAGATATCAAGGGAGATGCCACAACTGGGTAAGAGCATTGGAGTTACTTGGGTGTGGTGCAGATCTCGAGCTCACGGTTGTAGAGTGTATAAGCGACGCTTTAGTTTAATTTGGATTACGTCCTCTTCTGATGAAAATCCGAGTTTGTATAGAGAAAGGGTAACCGTTATCAAACCTTACATACCACTCGAAAGTTATAAAATTAGGCTTTCAGAGACCGCACATATAAAGGAAGATGTATTTTAATCAAATGTTATATGTCGTGTGATAATTAAGATAACCTACTGATCACTTACGATGATTATGGTGGTTCCGAGTTGAATGAAAACGAAACTTTCAGTTATAATATAATAATTCTAGACGGAGAAAAAGTAAGAAAAATTTAGTTGAAGAGGAAAATAAAGTTGAATCCAGTTAAGCGACAAATACCCGAAAAGGAACTAATAAAGTTCAATAGTGAAGACGATTGCTACTGTTGGATGGTCATAGCGTGCTGAGTGGTATGGTTGAGAAAAAAAAAATTACATTGGACGATGATTAATTTTTGCACTTCTAAATTTTACAAATAGTTGAATTTTCCCCTTGATTTTTGTGCTCGTACGAAATTAATTTGGTTGGGAAAATATAACATTTGCTTAAATTAAGCCGGATGGTATAGAGGATTTGAAATTGAGTAGTCTATAATGAATTGGTAATTGATGTATGGTGGTATAAAGAATTTTTGCAAGATGCTCGATAATATCCCAATATATTTAGCTCTCGCACCTATTTATTTGGTTACTTAATTTGTTGAAATTACAAAAGATAAAATTTACATATAATTTGGAATTGTATGCGACAACAACAAGATAAATACATAGTCAAATTCTATAAACAAGTTTGTGAATTAGAGAGTTCATGGTTTTCGATGTGAAATACAATGAGGTGTGAGTTTCACAATTGAACATTTTGTAACTATGTATTTTGCTTATTTGTCCAGCCGTAGCAAAATAATGTTTTCGTATAATAGATATTCTGTTAACAGGAAATCTTCTATTTCTTTGATTTTTAAAAGTGCAATTTAAGAAATAAAATTGTTAGTACAAACAGGAAACATATATATATGAATTAATCAATAATCATTATAAGACACATAAATTTTCCAATGCCACATGAGTACAAATTGCCCGTCAATTTGTTCCCATGGATGATGAATACACCCGTATTCCGGGTAAAACCAATTGAAAATATTAATTGATGTTGATACATGAATTTTGCCTTTTATAACATTAACAAAAAAAAAAACATGAAATAGAAATCAAACCAGCTTAAGAAGTGAAGTAATTATTTTGGAAAAAGCTTATCTTTCAAAAAAATAAAAATAAAAATTTTGGAAAATGTTTTTACTCACACATTTTTCCTACCCAAAAAATCAACTCACATTATATGGCATATCCAAATCATCAAAAGTTTTGATTTTTATTAGTATTAGATTTAACATTTTTTTTATTTTTAATTAATTTTTAAATTTAGAATAGCTTCAACTAGAGTTCTAATATATTTTTATTTAGATTTTTAGTAGATTGAGTTTTTATTACGTGGCGTGACTTGTACTGGTATCTTCTAATTTTTTATTATTCAAACGTTAATTTCAAAATTTGACCACAAGTTTTTTAATAGTAATACAAATAAATGATATGTATAAATGAATAACTTGAAGTATTAGTATAGTAATTAGTATTGAGAATGAGATGATTTTTTTTTCTTAGTAGTAGTATTATTTTTCTGACACGTGTTCAAAAAAAAATTATTAGGATTGTTCCATGTCATCGGCTAGACTTTTCAGGTGAGTTATGTGGGTTGTTATAATATCACTCAATTATTTTGCTAGATCAACCCAAAAAATATATTCAAAAAACAGTCTGAGTCGTTTTAATACATTTTAAAAAACAGTCTGAGTAATTTTAAAAAATAGTCTGAGTCACTTAAAAAACAGTGTGAGTCATTTCAAAAAATAGTCTGAGTAATTTTAAAAATAATTTGAGTCGTTTTAAGTCATTTCTTGGTATTTTCACCATTTTTTCAGAGTTTTTTCGGGTTCCCGACTTTTTTAAAGGTTTTTTCCTTTTTTTCTGATTTTCTTCCTTTTTTGTTTTTTTTTGAGTTTTCTCTATTTTTTCCATTTTTTTTTATTTTTATTAGGTAATTAGGTGGGTAGACCAATACTTAATTAGTTTTACAAATAATTGACCAATTCTTAATTAAATTTTATAGGGTGACCAATACTTAAATAGTTTTGTTTTCATGAACCAACTCTTAATTAACCCTTACTGGGTGTAGGTGTCGATATCATTAAATTTTGGATTAGTACTTTATCTACAACTTAATAAATAATTGGGCCATAAAACTGAAATTAATTAAGTATTGGTGAATTTCCCATAATTAACCAATAAAAATCTATAAAAAAAAACCAAAAAAACTTAAAAAAAGTCAAAACCCCGAAAAAACACGAATAAAATTTAAAAAATTCCAAAAATTCTAAAATCAACAAAAATCCAAAAACGCAAAAAAAAAAAAAAAAACCCAATCTGAGTCGTCTTAATTCATTTCAAAAATAGTCTGAATCATTTTAAGTCATTTTAAAAACAGTCTGAGTCGTTTTAAGTCATTTTAAAAACAGTATGAGTCCTTTTAAGACATTTGAAAAACAGTCTGAGTCGTTTTAAATCATTTCAAAAACAGTCTGAGTCTTTTTAAATAATTTTAAAGACAGTCTGGATCATTTTAAGTTATTTTAAAAATAATTTAAGTAATTTTAAAAATATTTTGAGTCGTTTTAAGTCATTTTAATAATAGTGTGAGTCGTTTTAAATCATTGTAAAAATAGTCTGAATCATTTTAATTCATTTTAAAAACAATCAAAAGCGTTTTAAGTAATTATAAAAACAATCTTAGTCGTTTTAACTAATTTGAAAAATAGTCCAAGTCGTTTTAAGTCGTTTTAAAAATAGTATGAGTCATTTTAAGTCATGTTAAAAACAGTCTGATTCATTTTAAAAACAATCAAAGTCGTTTTAAGTAATTATAAAAACAATCTCAATCGTTTTAACTAATTTGAAAAATAGTCTAAGTCGTTTTAAGTTATTTTAAAAATAGTCTGAGTCGTTTTAAGTCATTTTAAAACCAGTGTGAGTCGTTTTAAGTCATTTTAAAAATTGTCTGAATAATTTTAAAAACAGTTTGAATCGTTTAAAGTCATTTTTAAAATAGTCTGAGTCATTTCAAGTCATTTTAAAAATAGTACAAGTCATTTTAAGTTATTTTAAAAATAGTCTGCATAATTATAAACACAGTCTGATCGTTTTAAGTTATTTTAAAAACAGCCTGAGTCGTTTTAACTCATTTTAAAAATAGTATGATTCATTTTCAGTCATTCTAAAAACAGTCTGAGTCATTTTCAATCATTTTAAAAATAGTCTAAGTAATTTAGAAACAATATGAGTAATTTACTAACACTCCGAGTTATTCTGAGTCATTTTAAAAATAGACTGGGTCATTTTTAGTCATTTTAAAAATAGTCTGAGTCACTTTAAGTAATTTTAAAAACGGTCTGAGTCATTTTAAAAACAGTTTGAGTCACATTTAAGTCATTTTAAAAACAGTTTGAGTTAATTGAAGTCATTTGAAAAATATTCTAAGTCATTTTCATTAAGTTTAAAAATATTCTACGTCATTTTAAAAAACAACTCGAATAATTTTAAAAATTGTCTGAGTCATTTGAAGTCATTTTGAGTCATTTGAAAACAATTACAAGTTATTTTAAAGTTTTTAAACATTTTTTGGACTTCCGTCTTTTTCCGAATTTTTTGAACTTTTCTGAATTTTGAATTTTTTATGATTTTAATTTTTCTTGGTTTTTTTAGTTTTGCTTACCATTTTTTGGGTTTTTTTCGGGTTCCCGACTTTTTCGAACGTTTTTCCATTTTATTTTTATTTTGGGTTTTTTACTATTTTTCAGGATCTTTTTGGGTTCCCGAAATTTTTAAACATTTTTTCATTGTTTTGTTATTTTGGATTATTTTTCTATGGGGTTTTTAAAAAAAAAATACTTTTTATTGGGTTTTTTTAAAAAAAATTTTGGGTCTTTCGGGTTTCCGATTTTTTTGAATTTTTTTTTGTGATTTTGATTTTTTTTTTCATTTTTCGTGGTTTTTTTTTTGTTTTTTTACCGTTTTCTGATTTCTGACTTTTTTAAAGGTTTTTTCAAATTTTTTTGGTATTTTCAATATTTTTTAAAAAAATTACATTTTTTTTATATTTGTTGAGTTTTTTCTATTTTTTTCTATTTTATTTTATTTTTATTGGGTAATTAAGTGCGTAAAAAATTATTAATTAATTTTAAAAATAATTAACTAATTATTAATTAAAGTTTATAATCAATTGTTTTTTTTTTAGAAACATTCTTAATTAACTCTCTCTTATTTCAACCAATGCTCACATTTTTGCCTTTTTTGGGGTAAAATCAAGAGTCTGGCTGTATGCACACTTGTTGGTTTTGATACAGACGGCGGGTGTATTAGTGAGAAAGGTTACAAGTCACGTTACGTAATAAAAACTCAATCTACTAAAAATATAAAAAAAAAATATTTATAATTTTTACTATGTTTAGCTGAAAGTGATTTGCAGCTGTATCAATGATATTCGGTCTGCATAAAGCATTAGACAAAATCATGTGCGTGGGCCAGCATGCTTAGGATAAGATATCTTACACGTGTCTATATTTCATTAAATAATTACACAACCATTATCATGATTCATGCCTACCTGTTTTATCCTGTAACACCAATACTAATAATTATATAAGGGTAATATGCAAATAAACCCAAACAATATGGACAACTTATAAATAGCCACCATGAACTATAAATATTTCTTGCAATTGCCCAATAATTAAACTATCTAGCTTGGCTATAATTAAACCTTATAGTATCCACCTTCAAAATGACATAAATTTTCACCCTACGATAGTCTTTTGAGAAATTTTATTTTCACTCTATGCGGTATTATGATGTGACGTTGTATGCAAGTAGAGATGACAATTTCGCGGGTTTCAACCCGACCCGAGGACAAAATTGCACTTTCACCCATTTGACCCGACCCGATCCGACCAATTTGATCCGTTTTTTAAAAAGTATTTTTTTCTTTTTAAAAAATAAATCTCATAAATGTCCAAGATTTGAAATAAAATTTGTTAGTTAAATTAAAAAATCATTTGATTTAGAACTATAATATAAAAGAGAGAGTTTAATATATATGAGAGAGAGTGTGTTAAGTTGCACTTTTACCCATTTAAACCCGATCCGACTCGATCCGATCCGAATATAATTGCACTTTTACCCGTGACTAGGGGGAAGCTAAGTGGGGACGATCGGGTGCCACGGCACCCCCCATAATTTTAGAAATCCCAAGTGACGCAATTTTTTTTAGTACAATTTCTTTTTAGGTATAGATTTGGCACCCCCATAAAAATATGTTACTTGTACATATATTTATAGCTAATGTTTGAACCCAAAACACAATAATTAAATTTGGGCCGAAAGACCCAATTATATTTTTCTTTGATATTGGACTTTTTAAGATTTAATTAAAAAAAAATAACATCAACAACACTTCTCTTCGTGCGTGTCAGCGTGTGTATCAAAATAAAAAACAAAGTTGAAAAAAGAAAAACTCCACTCCTCTGTGTTGTTGTGCACCGCATTGATTGGGGTTAGATTTAATTAAAAAAACATCAACAATTCTATCCTTCTGGCTCGGCAAGGTATACTCTTCTATTTATTTTTTCCTTTAATATGCTTCTTTTTATTATATGTATTGATGTTATGTTGCACCATAGGTGTTTGATTAAAGTACTCAAAGGGAAAAAAAAATAGGCTATTAACTCAGAGTTTTAATCTGCAGATCTGGCATCGCTAATATTTTTATCGAGTATAAAATGGGAAAGACACCTAAAATAAATTCGTTCTTTAAGAGAGCTAATGTTTCTCCGACGAAAGAGAATGTTGGTAGTAGTGTTGATCACGTGACAATCGATACGCCTAGTCCTCCAACAAAAATTCAAAGAATCGACACAGTAGAATTTCATATTAATTCGCTAGAGCGTGATCCTGGATTACGTAGAAAAATTTGGGAGTATCCTGTTAATAGGCGTGACGAAGTTCGTAGGGCGTACATAACTCTACATGGTCCAAATCGTCCCGATTTAGAAAAAAAATATCTGTATACTTTTGCATCCGCCAAGGCTCGTCCTCGAAGATTTCAAGCTCCGTGGTTTGCTTTATTTTCGTGGTTGGAATATTCAGTGGCCAAGAACAAGGCTTTCTGTTTTCCTTGTTTCCTTTTTGCGCCTCCGGATGGGTCTAGTTTTGCAGGACATAGTGCATTTGTTGTTGAAGGTTTTGATGGTTGGAGGAAGGTCAATAGCGGGAAAACTTGTTCTTTTCGTTTGCATGAAGGTGTTAATTCTGATTCTTGTCATCGAACCGCTGAACATAAATGGAAGGAAATACAAAACCCAACTCAAAATATTGAAAGGGTGATTGTAAAATTTTCTGCCGAACAAGTTTTTAACAATCGCATTCGCTTAAAAATTTCTATTGACTTGGTTTGAAGATTGGCCTTTCAAGCTATGCCTTTCAGAGGGCATGATGAGAAATCAACATCAAACAACCGTGGTAATTTCCTTGAGTTTTATGATTTATTAGCATCATATAATGAAGAAGCCACCAAAGCATTGATAAATGTTCCAAAGAATGCCACTTACAAGTCGTCTGATATTTAAAAAGAAATTTTACATATCTTTTCTATAAAAGTGAAAGAGGCGATTCGAGAAGAAATTGGACATGTTAAATTCTGCATTATAGTAGACGAAGCTCGAGATGCGTCAAAAAAGGAGCAGATGGCAGTAGCTATAAGATTTGTTGATAAAAATGGTGTTTTACGGAAGCGTTTTTTTGGTATTGTTCATGTTCCCAACACTATGGCAGTGACACTAAAAGATAGCATATGCTCAATTCTCAATCACCACAATCTCAATATTCGGAATATTCGGGGACAAGGATTTGACGGTGCAAGTAACATGCGGGGTGAGTTTCATGGACTACAAGCTTTGATATTAAGTGATTGCCCATATGCTTATTATGTTCACTGCTTCGCACATCGATTACAATTAGCATTAGTGGCATCAGCAAAAGAAGTGCTTCCAGTCGACCGATTTTTTGCTAAATTGCTTCGGATCGTGAATATTGTTAGTGCATCATGCAAGAGAAATGATGAGTTGAAAGCTGCCCATGCCGATGATATTGCTTTCTTAATTTCCATTGAAGAGCTTGAGACTGGAAGAGGATTAAATCAAATTAGTAATCTGCAACGACCTGGTGATACTCGCTGGAGTTCTCACCTAAAGTCTGTTTCTAGCTTGATAAAAATGTATAGTGCTGCTTGCATGGTTTTACTTAATATTTATGAAGATGGACCTACTTCTCTAAAGGGAGAAGCTCGTTCAACACATAAGGCATTAACTTCCTTTGAATTTGTCTTTATACTTCATCTTATGAAGTCAATGTTAGGAATCACGAATTCTCTTTGTCTAGCTTTGCAATCTAAAACTCAAGACATTCTTAAGGCTACTTCAATGGTTTTATCTACTAAAAACCTTCTTCAAAATCTTAGAGATGATGAATTCGATGATTTGGTTGCTACCGTCAAACTCTTTTGTGAATCACGCAACATTGATATCCCAAACTTGAATGCAAAATATTCTTCGAGGTATGATCCCACTCGTGATAACTTTTCAGTACTTGACCGCTATAGAGTTGATATTTTCTATCGTGCTATAGATTCTCAAATTCAAGAACTAAATCGTCGCTTTGATGAGCAAGTAATGGAATTGTTAGTTCTTAGTTCTACTTTGAATCCTAATTGTCACTCTTCAATATTCAAAATTGATGATATTTGTCTACTTGTTGACAAATTTTATCCGGAGGACTTTACGGAGTTTGAGAAAAGTAACTTGAAATTGGAACTTCGACATTACGAGAATTGTGTTATTTCTCTTCCTGAATACAAGAATTTATCATCGATTTCCGAGCTTTGTCAATGGTTGGTAGAAACAAAATGGTCTACAACATATCAGCTTGTTTATAGAATTGTGGTTCTCGTGCTTACTCTTCCCGTTTCTACCGCCACCGCAGAAAGATCATTTTCAGCTATGAATATCATCAAAACTAGTATTCGTAATAAAATGGAAGCCGATTATCTTGAAGATTGTATGATGATGTATATTGAGAAAGATATTGCTTCAAAATTTAGCACGGAAACTATCATTGATGCATTTGCGAATGCGAGCAGCCGTCGGGTTCATTTCTTTTGATTTTATCAGGTATCATGTTAGTTATTTGCAATAATTTATGTGTTTATGCTTTGTTATTTGTTCAACAACACTTAAATGCGGTATATAGATTATGGGTGAGTATGAAAAATTATTATTTTAAGTTGCTTTTTTTTTTGGTATATTTTGGCACCCTCCATTTACACATCCTTGCTTCGCCCCTGTCCGTGACGGGTCGGGTTGAAAACCCGCGAAATTGCCATCCTATATGCAAGGATTCAAGCAACTTAATGCATATTAAGACCATTTTTTGTAAGAAAACAATCTCTTACTGATAAAAAAAAAATCATTTCAAGTAAATTTTTCTCTTCAGTTGTTATGTGAATAGATGTGTTTATTAAAAAAATACAGACACCAACAAAGATTTATGTGAAAGGGACTAATGTATAAAAAGTGATGTCTTTAAAGGTGTTACATGGGAGATATAATTGCAAAACTTAGCATAGTTCATATTTTACTACCCTTAATATCTCACTATATATATATATATATAAAAAGTACGGAATATCATATCAACAGACAACAAGCTTCAATATTGATCTACTTAACGTAAGAAGAGAGATGAATGGCGGTTCAGAGGGAGAAGAGAGTGTTCCGCTTGAGCTCTTAAAGCGGAAAATGGCGGAGTTTGCAGATGAGAGAGATTGGGCTCGCTATCATAGCCCCAGAAACCTTCTTTTGGCTATGGTATGTACTTTACTTTACTTTTTTAAAACTGAATAACTACATGATAGGGAGATCAGATGCTCAAAATATAATAGTAATAAATTATAGATCCATATTTTTATTATTGGAATATTTACATAATTATTAAATAATAATAAACAAATAAAAAGAAATAATATAGAGTTATTATAAAAAAATTAATAAAAAAGCTGCAATTTTGTGTAAATGTAAACGGTTCCTTAAAAAAATATAAAATATGTTAGGTTTGATGAAATGGTTAATATTGTTGATGCGGTTGCTCGTAAGCGCCGGTATTCAAATTGGCGCCAATTTATTTTTATTAAACGATGCATATTTGGCCTTAATCGGTGCAGTTGTGCAATTAAAGATATATATATATATATATATATGAATATAAATAGTTATATTGAATTACTATGAAAGCGATTGCAATTTGGGTGATGGTAAAGAAATCCCTAAATTTCATTTGGGGATTTTAAAAAAAAACGAGTAGAGAAAGAACGAAACAAGGGAGAAGATGACCCAGGTTTTACCAGTAAAAAGAACTTTTTGTTTAATAAAACTTTGAGTCACTACACAACAGCCCTTGATCTTTGAAATTTTATGAAAAAACCTCTTTGTTTTCAATTTATTATAAAAAAGTGTTTGAAGGGATTACAAATTACACTCTGAAAACTAAAAAGTGATATACTTAATAGTAGTAGATCTTTTAATTAAGATTCACATATAAAACAAAACACCATGTATGGGCCCACAACGACTATGCAGTATGAACTCATAAATAAATATTTCGATGTGTGCTTGGTTCAAATAAATAATCGAGGTCTTTTAGGCATGATGTATTTTTATTTTATCTGATTGAGTTGAAAAGGCATCTAAATTTTGTACGACTTAGGAGTTAAAAGACGTTGCACCAGCCTTGGTAAGTGGAGGCCGGGGGATTCTTTATTCATCAGTGTAATTGCTCATATGTATAAGGAACGTGGAATCCCACGTCTATGTGGCCAATTTTTTTTTTTTTTTTTTTTTTTTTGTTTTATTCTTTTATTTTTGTTTTCCTATATAAAAAACTTCTCCAATTTTACCCAAAAACTTCTTCAATTTTACCAAAAAAAAACCATAACAATCAATTATCAAATTACTTCGTATATCAAATTAATATATTTTTTTTATCAAATCAACGTCACTCTACCACTACAATTATCCTCAATTTTACAAAAAAAAAAAAAACTCTCCCAATTTACTAAAAAAAAAAAAACTTTCTTAATTTTACAAAAAAAAAACCCTAATCATCAACCATCAAATCACTTCATATATCAAATTAATATATTTTTTTATCAAATCAACATCACTCTACCACTACAATTATCCTCAATTTAACAAAAAAAAACCTCTACCAATTTACCCCAAAAAAAACTTTTCCAATTTTACCCAAAAAAAACCCTAACAATCAACCATCAAATTACTTCGTATATCAAATTAATAATTTTTTTTTTCAAATCAACTTCATTCTATCACTACATTTATTCTCAATTTTACCCAAATTTTTTTTGGGTAAAATTGAGAATAAATATAGTGGTAGAGTGACGTTGATTTGAATTTTTTTTTTATTAATTTGATATATGAAGGAGTTTGATGGTCGATGGTTAGGGTTTTTTTTGGGTAAATTGGTAGAGGTTTTTTTTTGTTAAATTGAGGATAATTGTAGTGGTAGAGTGATGTTGATTTGATAAAAAAATATATTAATTTGATATACGAAGTAATTTGATGGTTGATTGTTAGGTTTTTTTTTAGTAAAATTGAGGAAGTTTTTTTTTTTTTTAGTAAATTGGGAGAGATTTTTTTTTTTTTGTAAAATTGAGGATAATTGTAGTGGTAGAGTGACGTTGATTTGATAAAAAAAATATATTAATTTGATATACGAAGTAATTTGATGGTTGATTGTTAGGTTTTTTTTTGGTAAAATTGGAGAAGTTTTTGGGTAAAATTAGAGAAGTTTTTTATATAGGAAAACAAAAATAAAAAAATAAAACGAAAACAAAAAAAAAATTAAAAAAAATTGGCCACATAGACGTGGGATTCCACGTTCCTTATACATACGAGCAATTACACTAATGAATAAAGAATCCCCCGTGGAGGCCTCACAAAGAAAAGGAATAGTCAGTACGTATATATATCTGACCTAATCTTAAAACTTAAAAAAGATTCTAATCATGAATGCATTTGGGAATGAATTATTGCATTTTTATGTCGACAAAAGCAATATTCGCGTCTATAAAACATCTAATAACGTAACAGAGCCACTAATGCGTTTTCTAACATTTGTAAAGAAAATGTGTATTTCCAATCACAGTATAATTTGTAGAACATACTTGTCAAAACCCAAAAGTCCAACTATTCTTTGATACAGTAATACCTCACAGTAATATTTTGGGATCACGAAAAAATATTATTATTGTGAGGTTATTCCTATATACAGTTTACATATTAAAAAAATAAAAAATATATAGATACATATGCATGGTTCATTATAAGTTAAAACAAACAAATGAATCTATCAAAAGTTTAGTTAAACAAATACATGTACGTAGAAAACAAATACTTTAACCGATGAAGAAATCGTTGCTGGAATTAGGCAAAATGCAGAAGAAGATAACCCGGAGGATGATAGTATAGAAATACAAAAGGTTTCATGTCAAGAAGCTTTTAAAATGCTTGACAAGTTAGAAATGTTTTGACTTCAACAAGATGGTATCAATGTCGACGAGCTAGTACGGACGCGCAAGTTAAAATATATGGTAGCAACACAAAAAATTAAGTCATCATCGCAAACAACCTTACATAAGTATTTTACATCATCATAAATTTATTGTAACTAGATATATATATTTTTGTAATGAAATGTATTTTATTCATATAAGGATGTGGATTTATAACTAACGGCAACATAAAAAACTACGGAATATGACAATACAGAGTTTATTCCTATTTTGAACTGGCCCGAATTGGGACCGGGATTTTTTATTACTATATGAGGTTATTTCTATATGGAGTACTCTTATAGAGAGGTTTTAGTGTATCAAGTTAAAGACAGAAATTCAGATATAAATAAATAAATAATTATAAGGGTTGTTTTTGTTGGCAAAGCTTGATCAACTTAAATACGCTTATATTGTTTTTGTAGACATAGAAGGCAATTCATCCCCAATTATTTATGTTACTATATAGTATTAAATTGCAGTATTTGAAATTTAATTGTTATGTAGTAACTGACTACTTGGCTACCCTTCTTTGCAAGTTGAGTTTTTGTCCAGCTCATTTTCATTGTTTTGTTCAATGTTAAAAAAATTATCTATGAGTTTTGTATTATTTTCATTTAAGTCTTTGCAATTTCCTATGTATGAAATGGGAAAAAATAGTGGGTTAAAATCTTTTTGTGCATATAAATAGGGAATAGGTGGTTAATACTTAATTGTGGTTTGAATTTTTTACCAAATCATTAATTAAATATACATTTTTAACATTGTTAAAGTTAAAGAGCATTTTAACATAATGTGAAGTAAATTTTAAATATTAAGTAAAACATTTATTTAATAAGTGACTTAAAGATGCTCTTACAATCCATGTGCCAAAGATTGGGTTGAAAGGTGATTACGTACAGCCTCTTTATTTCTTTTATTTTCTTTTTGATAATTACAGACTCTTTATTCAAATCCTCACTTTTCATAGCATTTGTTATTCTCCAAATCTGCTTTACTATTTTATAGTATTGCTTTTACTGTTGTTCTTTTGTCCCGCCGGGTAAAAGAGTGATAATAGAATTAAAAATTACACAAAAAACAGGTCTCTATCTTTATTCTTTAAAAAAAAAAATGGTTTGGTTTTTATCCTTTTTCCCATTTCTGGTTAAAGATAGAAAGTCGTAGATGTAAGTGTGTGTGACTCGTCTTTGGTCTTAATGTGATGCTTTTGATCAAATTCAAGTAGTAAAAGTCAAGGACTTTTCATTTATTTTCCTGTAATTAGTTAGGTAATATATAGTAACATTTAGCATATTTCAGTGCTTGTTAAACCTTATATACCTTACTATTCAAATGTCTCGTAATGGTAAGCATGGTAACTCATTTATAAACCACAAGCTTGATCGATATTACATCGATGTGAGATAATATAAACTCTAACACTCCTCCTCGCTCGTGACCCGATATTTCAAGGGTTCAACGAGCGGATATGAACGGGTGGAGGTGAGGCCCAACATCGATGATCCGTTCTGATACCATGTTAAACCTCATATAACTTAACATTTAAAAGTCTCGTAATGGTAAAGATGGTAACTCATTTATAAACTAAATGCTTGATCGATTTACATCGATGTGAGGTAATATAAACTCTAACAGTACTAACCTCCCAAAATATAATTGCTAAATTTATGCAGTTTACAATAAATATTTAGAGAATATAGATATTATTACAACATAATATCAAAGATTAAGCAGTGACGAAACTAGAAATGTTTTTTTCCTTCATAATAATAGGGGTGATGAAATGATAAAAGCGGGTATCTTTTAGCAATATGATGAGTGATAGGGTCTCCTTTAGCATGCTACTAAGTTCCTCCCATGTGTTTAAGGATCATGCCAATTTGTTAAAAAAGTTTTTGCTTCCAATATATGCAATAAGCCAATGACTTAGAACCAAAAGGCTAAATGAAATTATGAAAGTATCCATAGCAGTTTGATAGTTATTAATTAATTTCATCAAAAGTATTGCTTTACGTAAAGTTTTTAAATTTATGATGCTTTACTGAATAGAAACTCATCATATGCTTTTGTTGTCGCGATGATGTCCAAAAATATCTTTTTCAATTGCACATCATGTTAACAAAGTTGTATTATAAAAACCTGGTAACTAGTTATGAGTACAGTATTATAAATTCAAGAACAGTTGTTGCATAAATTTCGTAACTCATATTGCAACAAGGATGAATCTATTACCAACTGGCTTTAAGTTAGTAGCAATATAGATATAAAATGTTCCAACTTCTTAAAGATGATGGATTTTTATATTATATTTTTTCTGAAAAAACGTATAAACCGTAGAAAAAATCTACTGTTTACAGTGCTTCTGTGCAAACCGTAGATTTTTGAATGTAGTTTTCAGAAATTGCAAATAAGTCCCTGCAATTTCTGAAAACTGCATATTAGTCCTATCAATTAAAATACTGAATATTTTTTTCTAATTAAACATGATTTTTTTAATAAAAAAACTAAATGCCTTATTTTTAAAATTTTACATAAAATAAATTTGGTCAATTCTAACAATCTCTCAAAATAAACACAAAATTTACACAAATTTACACAAAAAAAGTTGATTTGATAAATTTTATATTTTTGGTTAATGTTATATTTTTGTCAAGTGTATAAGTTGAGATTTATTGAAACATTAACTAAATCGTCAATTTTTGTGAAGTGTTTTTGGTTTGTTTTTAACACTTGGATAACACAATATGAAACATTAACTAAATCGTCAATTTGGTGTCAATCGTCAATTTTCTTGAATGAAACAATCATAAATTATATAAATTTCATAAAAGAAATTAACTCAATTTGCAAACATTAACTAAATTTCATAAAACATATTTATTAAACATGATACATCATATAAATTTACAACAACATGGAAAAAAGAGTAATTTACATAAAATTAAAAATAAAAAACTAATTATGGACTTGATACGTCTATAGATTCTTCTTCAATTACAATTTGCTTTCCTGATTGCCTTTCTAGCGTCATATATAAGTTGAAATTTGCTCAAAAAAATTCCTTCCATGGCTCAGCAGCCTCAGTGCGTGTTTGTTCCCACCGTGCTATAATTCTTGGCATTGGAAAGATCACTTGTTTAGGAATAACTTGAGCATAATGACAACTGTTGACGTACACTATTTCAGTAGGGATGTAATATGTTGTTTCAGGAGGTGGACCAGTATAAAGAGGTAAAAAGATGGCGTTCCATACTTGTACCCCTCCATTTTTATTTGGCCATAATTACAACAATACAATTGACATATTATAATGAGATGCAATTAAAAAACCATAAGACAGAAATCTCATCCATTTGTCACAAGGAACGGAATTTGTAGGATGATAAAAATTCAAACATGATAGAATATAATCATAGCGGTAACCTTCAAAATCAAGATTCTCAAACAGATCATAATAAACACATTTCATTTGCTGCAGCTCTTAAAACAGCTCACATCTAACTGCGTACCAATCGTCTTCCCCATGTTCTTTACCCATCATATTTGGAATTACTCGGAACCCACAGTTATCATCCCCACCCAAATCATAAACCGTATCGATGTAATTATGTAACATGACCCATATTTGGTCACTGTACATGAAGGTTTGCCTATTGGTGGTGGGTTTATTTGTCTGGTTTCGCGGCCTCCTAGTTGGCTTTACATTTACCTCCGATGTTTCTTCCGCTTTACATTTGCCCTTGTCTCTACTAGCACTAGCACTTTGTTCCTCCACATACTCCCATCCTGACTTATCTCTCTTACTAGAATTGTCTCCCTTTCTAGGTCTCCCCCTAGTTTGTCTCATTTCGGGATCATTCATGGATGTTCTATCTGGTAAGTTTATCTCTCGGAGTTGTGTTTTCATACGCCATTTTTCAACATTAGTTTTGCTAGAATAAACACTTTTAAACTCTTCTAGATCACCCTCTACCCCATAATCATCGGTGTTCCCATTATCATCAATTACGTCTAATTTTTCTCAGAATGTATGAATATAATCTAGAGGAAGAGGATTCCCGAATAAAATTTGTTCACTCATAATATGATGACAAGGTAACCCGTGAGACAATTTTATACCGCAAGAACAATTCTCATCAGACTGGCCACTACATTTTTTGTGTTCTTGAAATAATAAATCAAAGGCATGGTGTGTGATATAGGACCTAAGATTTTTAAATAGAGGTGTCCGTTCTGAATGTGGAAAATAAGACTTGCATTTATACAAGTTCATCTTAATATCCTCAAACTGTTTTTCTAGAATTTTATTCAACTCTACCCAAACATTTTCAAGCGTGCCAGTATTTGTGGAAAGAGATCTTTTTAGCTTTGCATGTTGTTGTTCGGCTCGATTGCTAGTTCTGTTACCTAGATGTGTTGTATGGTTGGTATAGCATGCAACAAACTTATCAGCATAATCATTTAACAGCTTGTCTACATACTTAAACACAGCATGATACGATTTGTAAGAGGAATTGAAAGAAGATTGGTTATGATTGTACTCCTCTATCGACTCAGAATCAACCAATAAACCCCAATCATCCAGAAACGTTTGCCACTCCTCGTCTGAGATTTTTTTTTTACAGTTTTTCAAAACATTTTTGGCAATATGAAAAGTGCACAATATATGATGAGAATCGGGAAAAATAACGGATAAAACATTTATCAAGGTCATTTCTCTGTCGGTTACAAACACCCTAGGTAGTATACAACCCTCAAATGTATCTTTAAATTTTTCCAAAGCTCATATATAACTTTTCTGAGTCTCATCACTCATGAAAACAAAACCTAAATAATATGTTTGGTTCGTTGATGTCATTCCTACGACTTCTAGAAATGACATATTAAAACGGTTTGTCCTATATGTACAATCCATTAACAATACATCAGGAAAAACTTTGAACATCCTTATAGAATTGGGGTGTGCAAAAAACAAGTTCTCAAGGCTATGAGTTGTTGAGTTCATATTATAGTAGAAGATATAGCGATTTCTATCTAACAAATTAAACAGTTCTTGTATCGGGTTTCTACTATAGCGATGTCTATCCAACAAATTAAACAAGGTATAGCGATGTCTACCATCTAACAAATTAACTTTCAGTCCAGCCAAATAATTATGTATCGTTTTAGTGTTCGATACATTGTCAGGATTTCGATTTTTTATGGCATCTAATATTACACTAACTTTAAAACTATTTTGCCTTAAACATTTAACCATTTCTTTTTCCTCTTGTGTTAAACAACGAGATGGTAGAAACCCGATACAAGAACTGTTAATCGGGTTGTCTATCCAACAAATTAAACAAGGTATAGCGATGTCTACCATCTAACATATTAAACAAGGACAAGCACGCGTGCTTGCCCTTGTTTAAAGAACAAGGGCAAACATAATTATTTGGCTGGACTGAAAGTTAAAGAACGAGATGGTAGAAACCCGATACAAGAACTGTTTAATTTGTTGGATAGACATCGCTATACCTTCTACTATAATATGAACCCAACAACTCATAGCCTTGAGAACTTGTTTTTTGCACACTCCGATTCTATAAGGATGTTTAAAGCTTTTCCTGATATATTGTTAATGAATTGTACATATAGGACAAACCGTTTTAATATGTCATTTCTAGAAGTCGTAGGAATGACATCAACGAACCAAACATCTTGTTTAGGTTTTGTTTTCATGAGTGATGAGACTCAGGAAAGTTATATATGGGCTTTGAAAAAATTTAAAGATACATTGGAGGGTTGTATACTACCTATGGTGTTTGTAACCGACAGAGAAATGACCTTGATAAATGTTTTATCCGTTGTTTTTTCCGATTCTCATCGTATATTGTGCACTTTTCATATTGCCAAAAATGTTTTGAAAAACTGTAAAAAAAAATTCCAGACGAGTAGTGGCAAACGTTTCTAGATGATTGGGGTTTATTGGTTGATTCTGAGTCGATAGAAGAGTGCAATAATAACCGATCTTCTTTCAATTCCTCTTACAAATCGTACCATGCTGTGCTTAAGTATGTAGACAAGCTGTTAAATGATTATGCTGATAAGTTTGTTGCATGCTATACCAACCATATAACACATCTAGGTAACAGAACTAGCAATCGAGCCGAACACCAACATGCAAAGCTAAAAAGACCTCTTTCCACAAAAACTGGCACGCTTGAAAATGTTTGGGTAGATGTGAATAAAATCTAGAAAAACAGTTCAATGATATTAAGATGAAGTTGGATAAATGCAAGTCTTATTTTTCACATTCAGAACGGACACCTCTATATAAAAATCTTAGGTCCTATATCACACACCATGCCTTTGATTTATTATTTCAAGAACACAAAAAATGTAGTGGCCAGTCTGATGAGAATTGTTCTTGCATTATAAAATTGTCTCACGGGTTACCTTGTCATCATATTATGAGTGCACATATTTTATTCGGAAAGCCTCTTCCTCTAGATTATATTCATACATTCTGAGAAAAATTAGACGTAATTGATGATAATGGGAACACCGATGATTATGGGGTAGAGGATGATCTAGAAGAGTTTAAAAGTGTTTATTCTAGCAAAACTAATATTGAAAAACGGCGCATGAAAACACAACTCTGAGAGAAACCTTACCATCTAGAACATCCATGAATGATCCCGAAGTGAGACAAACTAGGGGGAGACCTAGAAAGGGAGACAATTCTACTAAGAGAGATAAGTCAGGATGGGAGTATGTGGAGGAACATAGTGCTAATGCTTAGGAGAGACAAGGGCAAAGGTAAAGCGGAAGAAACATCGGAGGTAAAGGTAAAGCCAACTAGGAGGCCGCGAAACCAGACAAATAAACCCACCACCAATAGGCAAACCTTCATGTACAGTGACCAAATATGGGTCATGTTACATAATTACATCGATACGGTTTATGATGTGCGTGAGGATGGTAACTGTGGGTTCCGAGTAATTGCAAATGTGATGGGTAAAGAACATGAGGAAGATGATTGGTACGCAGTTAGATGTGAGCTGTTTCAAGAGCTGCAGCAAATGAAAGGGGTTTATTATGATCTGTTTGAGAATCTTGATTTTGAAGGTTACCGCTATGATTATATTCTATCAAGTTTGAATTTTTATCATCCTACAAATTCCGCCCCTTGTGACAAATTGATGAGATTTCCGTCTTATGGTTTTTTAATTGCATGTCATTATAATATGTCAATTGTATTGTTGTCACTATGGCCAAATAAAAATGGAGGGGTACAAGTATGGAACGCCACTTTTTTATCTCTTTATACTGGTCCGCCTCCTGGAACGACATATTACATCCCTACTATAATAGTGTACGTCAACAGTTGTCATTATGCTCAAGTTATTCCTAAAGAATGGATCTTCCTAATGCCAAGAATTATAGCACGGTGGGAACAAACACGCACTGAGCCTGCTAAGCCATGGAAGGAACTTTTTCGAGCAAATTTCAACTTATATATGGCGCTAGAAAGGCAATCGGGAAAGCAAATTGTAATTGAAGAAAAAGCTATAGACGTATCAAGTCCATAATTAGTTTTTTATTTTTAATTTTATGTAAATTACTCTTTTTTCCAAGTTGTAAATTTATTTGATGTATCATGTTTAATAAATATGTTTTATGAAATTTAGTTAATGTTTGCATATTGAGTTAATTTCTTTTATGAAATTTATATAATTTATTATTGTTTCATTCAAGAAAATTGACGATTAACACCAAATTGACGATTTAGTTAATGTTTCATATTGCGTTATCCAAGTGTTAAAAACAAACCAAAAACACTTCACAAAAATTGAGGATTTAGTTAATGTTTCAATAAATCTCAATTTATACACTTGACAAAAAGATAACATTAACCAAAAATATAAAATTTATCAAATCAACTTTTTTTTTGTAAATTTTGTGTTTATTTTGAGAGATTGTTAGAATTGACCAAATTTATTTTATGTAAAATTTTAAAAATAAGGCATTTAGTTTTTTTATTAAAAAAATCATGTTTAATTTGAAAAAAATATTCAGTATTTTAATTGATAGGACCAATATGCAGTTTTCAGAAATTGCAGGGACTTATTTGCAATTTCTGAAACCTACATTCAAACCGTAGATTAAATTTACGGTTTGCACAGAAGCACTGCAAATCGTAAATTTTTTCTACGATTTGTACGTTTTTTCAGAAAACATGTAGTATAAAAATCCATCATCTTTCTCAAATAGTAAATACTACAATAACGATTTCCATTTGATATATTTTTGGCATTTTTCCACGTCCACGTGTTGGCAACTTTTTTCACAAATGTATTAATAAAGGAGGATTCTGTTTTAGTGATGGCATATTTAGCTTCCTTGAAAATACTACAGTATATTAGACTCTCTTTTTTTTTTCTTTTTTTTTTTATAATTAGAAACTCTTATTTGGAGGTAAACCTGGTTACATTATATTAGACTATTCTATACCTTTTTAAAAAAAAAATTAATGTAACCAGCTATATTAAAAAATTGGGAGAACCCCACTCGAAAGCAAAAACGAATACAAGAACATAAGAGCAAAACGGAGCTTATCCGCCAACAAGTTTGGGGCTTAACTTTTATATGCTAATCAAAAACCTATCCCGATATAATTGAGTTAAAACGCTTCAATCAAACAAGGCGTGAGTATCTTGTGTGATTCGTATTTTTTTTCTTTTGTCGATTATTACTTATATATTTAGGTGGGAGAAGTCGGGGAGCTGTCGGAGATATTCCAGTGGAAAGGTGAGGTGCCGAAGGGTCTTCCGGACTGGAAAGAAGAAGAGACGTTACATTTGGGTGAGGAGCTTTCAGATGTTTTGCTCTACCTCGTTAGGCTCTCTGATATGTGTGGTGTTGATCTCGGCAAAGCTGCTCTAAGGAAACTCGGCCTCAATGCCATCAAGTACCGTATTGGTTCTTGCAAAGACGTAAGCAATAACGACAACAATGACTCCGGAAATGTTTAACCAGAGCTCATTCCTGAGACCTTTTTTTAATCAGAGCCCGATTACGTAGCTGCTCTTTAAGATGTTTTATGAGGGTGTTTGTCATTTTGTGTTCGTTAGAATTTATTTTCATCATTTGATTGCATGTAAGCTTGTTTGGATGTCCCATAAAAAAAATCCCTTTCAGATATTATTGAGATTCATAATTGATTTGATTCCCCTTAAGAAAACATAATTTTCTTATCTTTATACATACGAAGGATATGTTTGGTGTCGGTGGCGGAGCAACAGTAAGTATAAGGAGGGTCAAATGAGGCCCCCCAAGATTTTGATAATGATATTATATTTTTACCCTTCTTGTTATTTTGTAAGTGTAATACAAACAGTGAATGAGAGAGTTGGAATAACTAGTAGCCTAGTACAATCGATTGTAATTGTTCCTTTGTTACTCGTATTTCCTTAAAAAATTACAAAAATTTCCTTTGAGCCTTAACTGATATTCTAGTTGGTCATTTACCCAAAAAAAAAATATACTTGATCACTATGATTTTATTTGCAAAACCAATAATAGCATACTATAATAAATTAATAAGATTGATCTATACCACTTCGACAATTTTATTTCTCGAACATCATCTTTTTTCTAATTTTCATATAGAGAAAAGTTTTATATTTTCTATTAAACAGTCACTAAATCATAAATTTTTTGAAGGTGTGGCTTATTTGTGTTTGATAGTAATTTTTCTTTCGAGTTGTCTCGTTTTTGTTTTAATAGAAAATGTGACCCCTTCAATAAAAGCTCTGGCTCCGCCACTGTTTGGTGTTAAAGGATTTTTGTGTAAAAATGTGTGCGAAAAGGAAATTTTGTTCTTCAATCCATAATCAATGTGTGAAGACAATTTTTTTCCTGCTACATTTTTACTCAACGAACCGTTGCACCAAATGGAGCCTACAACTTTAGAAGACCGGAAAAAGGATAAGACAGTCATCAGACCGTTTACTATGATGATTTCGGATTATATATCAAGGTAGGCACTCTTGGTATTAGAGCCAAGCCTTTAGACATCTCGTCGCGTTTCAGAGCGAACCAAACAAGCCCAAAAGCGGCATAGGTATAACGCTCTTCTTTCTTCGTTGACTGATGTTTTAAATCCTTACGCCCTATTCCGCATACGTCTTTTCTTTATGTGAATTTAATATGTTCTCTAAGTTAAATAGATCTAATTCATCTAGTAATTTTTCTCGAAGAAGCTATGCTTCCACTTCTAACACTTCTGCCAATATAAGGCAAGAAGAATGTCAATATAATGACATTCCTGAAATGGCTAACTTTGAAGAACAGTTAGCAAATTGGCACCTTCCTAAGGTTAGGCCTTCAGAAATATATTCCGTTGGTTTTCTTGACTTCAAAATGGCTATGACCATTAAAACAATTGAACAAACAATTCCTGTCCGTCGTGACATGGAAACTATTCAGTTACTTCAAAAGGATGAATTACGTAGGTATTTTGACAAGGATTAAATACATCCGTCCTTATTGCTTTACGCGACTGTCGCCACTTAGACTTTAAAGATTCTTTATTAGGTATCATCCAAACCAGTTTATGTAACGGCCCAGTCTATTTTAACTGTTTTCCAAACTTTTCTGTTTCGTTAACAGATAAAAATATTTTAGATGTTCTTACTTTGAATATCAAAACTCATGGTTATAATCTTAAAGAAGGAACTGAGCCTTTAAATATCACTTATAGAGTGCATTATAAAGCTATGACTACTCTTAGTCCTAGAGCTAAAATATTTGACACTAAAGGAAAAACTGTTTTAATAGAAACTAACTTATTAAAATCAGATGTCCAAACTCCTCAGACTATTAAATGGGATGATATTGAACCTCCCACCGAATGGAATTTATTATCAGCCAGCCCTGCTGAACCTGTAGAGAATAAAAATATTGAAGAAATTATTCAAACAAAAGAAGGACATGTTTTCGTTAAATTTGATAAAGGTAAACGACTTGCTGCAAGAAGTTCTTTTTCAGATTATGAAAGTTCTTTTAAACAAAGTCAGTCTGCTCGGTTTTATACTCCAAATCCTTCTTTAGCACCTTCTCAAACTTCTAATTTAGTTTTCGACGGTGTTAACACTCAACAAGGCATTCCTCGTGCTATTTATCACGAAGAAAAAAATGAACCAGAAACTTTATCTGAGTTTGACAATATTTCTACTATTAATATGGTATCTATTGCTTTTTCTTACAATAGGCAAACTTGTGTTCAAGATATGAACCAAGAGAAATATACTTCTTTTCGAAAATGGTTTTTCTCTACTTATACGAATGAAGAGCAACAAACGTATAAGAAATTATTTTATAATCATATTGATAATAATCAACAATTAGTTTCTTTTCCTATATGGTTTATTGACCAAGCAACTATTGAACAAAGTCCTTTTTTAAATGTTTTAAAAACCTTTCAACGAAATTGGACTACTGCTAAAGGGGAAACTATTTCTGCTATTCACCCCCCTTGTGAGCATTTAAAAGTCCGTGCTGGTGAGGCTGTTATTGAGTCTGTCGCATTTTCTAAAGATGAAAAACAACTCAATTTTACTAATCTAACTCTCCAAACTATTTGTTCACAACTTAGTCGTATAGAAGACAAGGGAACGATTATAATTCATAAAGAGACACCAGATGTAACTAGTTCGTCTAGTTCTTATTCACAATCCCCACCGGTTATTGAACCTACTATATTAAAACCTAGTATTGATATTACAGTTGCAACTAGTAATAATACGGATATTATTACTTTGCTCACACAGCAATTAGAAAACCTGAATATTGGCAATGGAAAAGGTAAAAATATAGCCACCTTATCAGAAATTCCTACTGATATAGAAAATATAAATGTTTTTGAAAACCAACTTTTGGATATAGAGACTAACCCCAACCAACAAGCTAGTATTAACCAAAATGTTTTTGGGAAATCAACTGCTTATGGACGGAAATCCGTCCCAACTGCTCCTGCGAAACATTATTATACTAGACCAAGTCCACAAGATCTTCTTTATGAAGAAGAAAATATTAATAATTTTTCTTGTTTTAGTGCTCGTACCATCTATGAATGGAATATTGATGGTATGACAGAATACCAAATTATGATTGTATTACATCGAATGACTATGTATTCGACTGTATGTCTGAGTGCTAATAACTCCGACTACCAAATTGCTGAATTTATGGTAGCTGGCTTTGCCGGTCAATTACGCGGTTGGTGGGATAACATTTTGTCCTCTGATCAACAACGGTCCATATTACAGGCCACAAAAATAGTTAGAAACCCTATTAAGAATGAACAAGGTATAGATACGTATACGGATACAGTCTTACCCAATGCAGTATATACACTCCTCACTGCTATTGTTCAGGCATTTATTGGTTCTAATCCTGTTGCTATTGAAAGAAACAAAGATTTATTAATTAATCTTAAATGTCCTACTTTAACCCATTTTCGATGGTATAAGGATGTTTTCCTTACCAAAATTATGATGAGACCGGATGCAAATGCTGATTTTTTGAAAGAAAAATTTATTGCAGGTCTTCCTAATCTTTTTGCCCAAAAAGTTAAAGATAGGATTTTACGTAAAACAGGGAATACAACCATCCCTTACCAAGAATTTACCTATGACCAACTTATTAGTGAATGTGTCGGTGAAGGGCTATCCCTTTGCAATGATATCAAGCTCAAAGCCCAATTAAAAAGTCAAAATTTGACGGGAAGAAAAGAAATAGGCACGTTCTGTGACCAATTTGGATTTGATCTTCAAATCCCTCAACATTCTCATAGAGAAGGTACTTCTAAGAAAAAATATTTTTCCAAATCTAAAAGATTTTCTAAGAAATCCAAACCAAGACACGACACCCAACATATAGGTTCTTCCAGGCCTAAGTCTTATAGACCAAAACCTAAACCTAGTAATCCTAGTACCTCCATTGTTTGCCGAAAATGTGGCAAAACAGGTCATTATGCCAACAGATGTTGGACAAAAAAGAGATTAAATGAAATCTCTGACGAAGGTCTTAAGAAACAACTTATAGCTGTTATGTTATACTCTTCTGATGAAGACGCAGTAACTAATGATATAGATATTTATAATAGTAGTTCATCTGAACATTATAGTAGTTCATCCTCATCCTCTTCCGATTGTGAATGTAAGGATAATAATTACAAAGCTATGCTTGATATGAATGGTTTAAGTCTGAATGTTCTCACATCACAAGAAAGGTCTATATTAGATCTTATTAATGAAATTGATAATTCAGAAGTAAAGAAAAAAATGATTGAACATTATTTAGATGTTCTGACAAAAGGTAAGAAAAAGGAAACCCCTTATATTCCTCAGCAAGCTTATTCTTTAAAACATGTTTTTCAAGGACTGCCATCTCCTTCTAAACAATTTACTAGTGAAGATATTTTTAATGAGGTAAAAACTCTTAAAGAAGATATCAATAGTAAAACTATTTCTATTTCTGATTTATATAATGAAATTCATATATTAAAAGATGAAGTAAAATTTTTGCGAAATATCATTCAAACAGAACAGGATATTCCTGTAAAAGAAGAAAAAGAAAAGGCTACTTTCTTAAATATAATTGATACTATTACTTATCAGAAGTGGCATTCTAATGTCACAATTGTTATTAATAAAGAATTTACTTTTTCTGGTCCAACACTTATTGATAGTGGGGCTGATTTAAATTGCATATGTGAAGGGTTAATTCCTACCCACTATTATGACAAAACTACACAATCTTTAAATACTGCGGATGGATCTCGTATGAAGATTCATTATAAATTGTCTAATGCATATATTTGTAATTCTGGCATGTGTTTTCAAACAACATTTGTTATGGTTAAAGGTCTTACTCAACAAATCATTTTGGGTACTCCTTTTTTAAACTTAATCGAACCTTTTATGGTTATCTCAAAGGGTATCATATTTGAAACCAATGGTCAAGAAATTATATTTGACTTCATTACAAAACCACAAATTAGAGAAATTGATATGATCAAAGAAACTTTGGTTTTTAAAGAAAAACAAATCAATTTTTTACAAAAGGATTTAAAAGTCATGAATATTTCTAGACAAATTATTTCACAAAAAGAGAAAATTAGTATTATCACTAATCTAATCAAAAGAGAGATTTGTAGTGATCTCCCTACTGCTTTTTGGGAACGAAAGAAACATATTGTCACACTTCCCTATGTGGAAGATTTTCAAGACAGTAGTATTACTACACTAGCTAGGCCTGCCCAAATGGGTCCAGATTTAATTGAATATTGTAAGGAGGAGATAAACTCTTTATTAAATAAAAAACTTATTCGTAAATCTTATTCCCCTTGGAGCTGTACTGCTTTTTATGTTTATAAAAATGCTGAAATTGAACGAGGTGCTCCTCGATTAGTGATTAATTACAAACCTTTAAACAAGGTTCTCAAATGGATTAGGTATCCTATTCCCAATAAAAAAGATTTACTTACCAGAATTCAATCTGCTAATGTCTTTTCAAAATTTGACCTAAAATCTGGTTATTGGCAAATACAGATAGCTGAGCAAGATAAATATAAAACTGCTTTTGTTGTTCCTATGGGACATTATGAATGGAATGTAATGCCATTCGGTTTAAAAAATGCTCCTTCCGAGTTTCAAAACATTATGAATGATATTTTTTATCCTTATTCTTCTTTTAGCATTGTTTATATTGATGATATTCTCATCTTTTCACAAGATATAGATCAACATTTTAAGCACATAAATATTTTTATAAAATTAATAAAAACTGCTGGTTTAGTAGTATCTGCTGCTAAAATGTCTTTATTTCAGACTCATATTCGTTTTTTGGGACAAGAAATTGACCAGGGCAAAATTATCCCTATTGATCGCGCTATACAATTTGCGGATAAATTTCCTGATATTTTACACGAAAAAACCCAATTACAAAGGTTTTTGGGAAGTCTCAATTATATTGCTGACTATTATAAAAATCTTGCTATAGACAGCTCTCCTTTATATGAGAGATTAAAAAAAGATCCTCCTTTATGGACTGATATTCATACGAATGCTGTTAGACTTATTAAGTCTAAAGTTAAAAGTTTACCCTGTTTAGCATTAATTTCTCCTACCAGTTTTAAAATTGTAGAAACTGATGCATCAGATATTGGTTATGGAGGAATATTAAAACAAAAGTTTCCTTCCAAAAATAAAGAGATATTATCTCGTTATACTTCTGGCAAGTGGAATTCTGCCCAACTCAATTATTCCACAATAAAGAAAGAAATTCTTTCTATAGTCAATTGTATTACTAAATTCCAAGATGATTTATTAAATCAAAAATTCCTCCTGCGAATTGATTGTAAAGCAGCTAAGGAAGTTTTAGAAAAAGATGTCAAAAATTTGGCATCCAAGCAAATATTTGCTCGATGGCAATCTATTTTGTCTATTTTTGATTTCGATATTGAATATATAAAAGGAGAACATAATTCTTTTCCTGATTTTCTCAGCAGGGAATATATTCTTGGCCCTATTAGCTCCTCATGAGCCAGGCTAGTCGTGGGCGTAGAGGTTTATCCTCTGCGCGTGAGCGCCATGAATTCGATAAGCAGAGATATTCCTCTTCTCAATCTGACTCCGGCTCTTCTAGGGGACCGGCTGTGCACTCTAGAAGAGAGCCTGCTAATTATGAGGATTATTTATCCTCCGGTAAAACCCAAGAAAGCTTCTTAGAAGCACTCAAGGAACCAGTTATTCCTGGCAAGCAAAAGGTGAATGACGAAATTATTATTCTTTTGAATAAAGGTGATGAGAGGTTATTTACCTCACCCAATACTTTGGCTAAAAGATATTTCGAGACTGAGGAACATTTTCCTCTTATTGATAATAAGAACTTGAAATATTTTCAGTCAATTCTTATTGAAACTGGTTCAGTGGTGATCAATCACATGAATCAACATAAAAATACTGGGGATATTTCCTTTAGCAAAGCCTTCATTAGAAAGGTCATTCCTATTACTGAATGGGGATTAAACCCTAATAAGCCTATGCAGCTTAAATTTTCCCACCAACACTATAATTATTGGGATTATATGTCTGCCTGGCGCTATGCCTTTTATTATCAAAATCGGGCTGAAAAGCATACTTGGTTTATCCGCTTAGAACCAACATTATTGGGCCAAGACCTACCCTATTGGTTTTATGATTGGTTTTCTTTTATTGGGCCTAATGAGGATATTTTCCCCTCTGATATTGCTGAGAAATATACCCTTCATTGTTCCAGTAATCCCAAAATTACGGGGGCCAAAGTGGTTACAGGAAGTCATTTACTTCGTTTTCTTACCACATTCAGCTTACCTTGGATATGGCAATGGTCTTATGCCATAAAAAGAACTGATATTGGTATTATGGCCTTAACAAGGCAATCTTATTATAAATGGTGGGCGAAGTTTGATTGCAAACTAGTCCTTATAAAAATACAAGAGGCCATTGAAGCCTTTAAGAAAATGGAAAGGGAATATACTCCCGAGAAAAAGACTGTGGGTATCCCATCTATGTCTGATTTTAAAAGTTTGTTTCCTTCTGTTTCCAATATTGAACTCAAGGAAAAATATTTGGAATTTATTCAACAACAATTAGATGTTGATTTTTCTGAATGTTTTCAAGCTAATTCTTCAAAATCTGAATCTCTCATGGAAGAAGATGCAGAAACAGATAATGAAGATATGGAGGTATATTTAGATAACCTCGCCACCTTACGCAACCCTCTCAGTATGAATGAGAAGAATATTGTTACAAAAGACAAAGGCAAAGCTAAGGCTTAGTTTGTAATTTTTATTTTAAATTTTTATATAAAGCTTGATTCCTTCAATCACTACCACTTTTTCACGTGTTCGATGGGGCCCAATGAGCACCCGGCGTGATTTATGGAAAAGCTGAGAATCTCTCTTTATATGTGGGTCAATATGTTGGCCAAGCCGCCCATGTTTTGGCTTCTTCTTTACTTTAAGTTAGTGCGCTTATAGTGCGCTTTGTTGCTTTTTCTTTTTTGTTTTTTAGCCTTAGTACGCGAGCTGTGCGCTTTTGCCTTTTCTTATGCTGAGCCTATTTAAAGGACTCTAAGTCTCTGAAGAAGGCAAGCAATTTCAAATGTATCTCTCTCTCTCTCTTGTAATAACTCTCTGTAAAATTGCTCAATAAATTTCGTGTTCAAATAAGAAAAGATTGTGTTTTTGGTATCAGAACACAATCTTTTCTTATTTGAACACGAAATTTATTGAGCAATTTTACAGAGAGTTATTACAAGAGAGAGAGAGATACATTTGAAATTTGCTTGGATGCCAAATTTTTGACATCTTTTTCTAAAACTTCCTTAGCTGCTTTACAATCAATTCGCAGGAGGAATTTTTGATTTAATAAATCATCTTGGAATTTAGTAATACAATTGACTATAGAAAGAATTTCTTTCTTTATTGTGGAATAATTGAGTTGGGCAGAATTCCACTTGCCAGAAGTATAACGAGATAATATCTCTTTATTTTTGGAAGGAAACTTTTGTTTTAATATTCCTCCATAACCAATATCTGATG